>CM035413.1:146099052-146251552 GCA_020310875.1 Ceratopteris richardii
CATATGTGAAGTGTGAAGCCAAAATTCCTCACAACATGTGTGAAGTGTGAAGTGACTTTTCAGGACCCTACACTTGAACAAAGAGTCCTCAAAGAGTCGAATTGAAGCTCTGGCTTTAGAGAGAAATCAATATTTCTTTCTGTTTTGTGCAAAGTTCATGCATGTTAGTGTATATTAACCTTGCATGAACAAAGATGGAAATTGTTTTGGAAGTCTGAGTACTTGATTCTCTTTTCTTTGGGCTTGAAATGTTGAAACATCAAATCTTGATTTAAATTTCGACACTGTTATGGAAAATGAAATGCTCTCTCAAAAGGATACTCTTCTTTGAGTGTATTCCATAAAACAATCAATTTCGGATCATTTAAAAGAGAGCTATTGTGGCAGGATCGAATGCACTATGTTTCCTAGTTTGATGAATATGACGCGTTTGAGGTGAAGTATCAAATGTATTCACTATGAATGATGTCCTATTAGAAACATTTAGTGCCCGTTTTCAGCTGAAACTTGAAGAGCATTTAACGACTCATGGAAAATCTTGGTTCAATTTACCTTACCAATAATCAAGGCTATTGCATTTTGCTCTGGATAGTCATGAGGAATTTATTTATATGACTATATTTGAAGAATGCATTAAAATCATGCATTTGCTTTGGATGGCCACGAAAAATTTATTTATATGATTCTATATATGATTTGTCATGGAAATCACTTGTTATTAGTTGGACAAATATGCTTGCACAGTTATAACAGTGTTGGTGGTTCATGACAATTTACTTAAGGTGCTATGTTTGTATTGGAGCACATTTAAGGATAGTAGATATATAAATAAGTTAAGGATAGAATCCATGGCATACTTTCAATTAAAGCGGCTATAAGAAAGAGAAACATTTAAAGACAACATATATATGAACTAGGAATGTCATACTTCTGTTCAAAGTGGTTATGATGCAATAGGTGAAGTATAAAAAGATCAAGTAAGAAAAACATTGCATAAATGAAAATGGGTTGAAAGAAAATGAAGCGTGTATATATTTGAAAGACGTTATGTAATGGCAACCAAATGAAGTTGAAAGCTAGTTTGAGAATGTCATCATAGTGAATTATATGCATGTATGTCACTCCACCCTCAAGTGACCACAATTGATGCATGGTGCTCTAAGTTGTAAGGCCTCCATTATGAGGAGAAGCCATTGTGAGAGCTCATACATGTGGTACCCTAGCTTCCAAGTTAGATGAGGTCTATGCGTGACTGTTGATGGTAATAGATGATCTTTGTGAGCCTAACCATTAGGTTAAGTGGGGGATAAACTTTTGGGCCACTGGGTGGATTCTCCTTGAAAGTAGTGATATTAATTGAATTAATTATCCATGTAGGTGGACTCTTCTTGTTTGTGCTAATAACTTATCTATAATTGGAATGGGTTATTTTGGTTTGGGATAGTCAAACTTTAGGTCACAACAAATTAGTTTAGGGGTAATGATCTACCATTTGTGAGTTCCTTATCTAGGTAAGGTTTTAACCTATCTCGAGAGAGGAATTTCAAGAGAACCTAGTTGGGATATACCTTATTCAACTATATTAATGAATCATTTGAAAGATGAAGGATATGAATTCGTAGTAACTTGTCATGACTTCATATAAATACTTAATTAATTGCATATTAATCAGTGTTATAATTGCTTAATATTTTGAAAGAGCTTCACTATTTCATTGTGCAACTTAGATTTATTGGAATGAAGGTAATTACTCGAAATTAGTTAAGAAATTAGTTAAGCCGTAGATTGTGTCAAGGGGATGCAAAATGACAAATTTAATCGTGTACATGTCTTGGATCCACTTAGCATACAATTTTAGCATACGTTTAACCATTTTGAGGATCAATAAATCGATAAAGAGTAACTTTCAATTGTAACTGACAAAATACGAATAATTGCATACGATGCGAGTTAAAGTTTCAATCTTTGGCATCCCTTTTGGAGTCGTAGACATTAATGTGTGCATGCATGTACACATGCATACATGTAAAACATACAAAGAACATATCATCGTATGTTCAAGATGTGTCGAATTGTTCATGCGTTTTGGTTGGAGTATGAACTTTGGTCCAATGTGCCACAAAGTCTTGAAACTTTTATTAGTATTATGCACATTTTCTTGAAGTATTTTATAATTTCTTTATATGTATGCATGCATTTTGTACATACTACATACATACATACATGTATGCACACGTGTGTGTATGTGTGTATGTATGTATGTATGTATGTATGTATGCACCTACATACATACATACATACATACATACATACATACATACATATATACATACGTACATACATACATACATATGCACATACATACATATGCACATACATACATATGCACATACATACATATGTACATACATACATATGTACATACATACATATGTACATACATACATATGTACATACATACATATATGGAGCATACCAGTAATCCTTACAACCATGCATACACATACATACATATACATACATAGATACATACATACATACATACATACATACATACATACATACATACATACATACAATATACATAGATGAATACATACATACGTATGTACATACATACATTTATACGTTTATACATCATGTATGTATGTACAATCACATACATATGTACAAATGCATGTACAACGTACAAATGCATCTACATATGTACAAATGCATGTACATATGTATGTTCATACATACATACTTATGTATTCACATACATGTGTATCTATGTACGTACATACATAGATACACACTTGTGCACATACATATGTACGCACAACATGTACACACACATACATGCACACATACATACAAACATACATATACATATACATATACATATATACATATACATACATACATACATACATACATGCATGCATATGTACGTATGTACATACATACATACATATACTTACCATGTATGTTTGTATACACGGTATAAATCCTGAATCTCCAAGAAAAATCTTGATCTTAAAAATTTTGTCATATGCAAGATGATGATGCTGTGTTTTGAGGTGGGGTTGATTTCACTTCCATATTTTTTGTAAGAAAGAGGTATATTTGTTGAAGAAATTTTCTACTAATGCATTTGCATTTAATAAGAAAAACCAATGGTTGCATGTAATGGGCATGAATCTGAAAGCATTTGAAATAGTTTATGTGATGTTAATGGCATGGAGAGGCGTTCAACAATCATGCATTCTGTTTCTTAATGTGTAGGGTAGGTGGTCAAACAATCCTATGAGAATGGATGCTTGCCAAACTTACATTGACTTGGGGCATGAAAAAAAGAGGTATTCGAAGTTCTCAACTGACATTGACTTGGGGCATGAAAAGAAGAGTTGTTGGAAGTTCTCATTGCCATGAAGGCATCACTTACACAATGGACGGGCATTGCAAATTGTGTTTGCTTTTACATTGGTCCAAATTCCATGGTAGAGGATTTGCCACATAAGACTGGATTTTTTAACCTTGATGAGGGGATGCCTTATGGCTTGGAACTTAAAATCCCACCTAAAACTCGACCAATATAGACACGATCTCCTATTAAGCATGACATGAAAGTCAACATCTATGTTGAATCTCGAAATTTTTTCTCTTGTTGTTGTGCCATCTAAGTAAGACCGACAAGGTAATGGGAGTCATGCCAATAAGGAGGCGAGTCCTCGAGCACTCCCAAGCATGGAATCTGCTAAGCAACAAGCACCATTCTTCGAAGTCCACTCTCCTAGCTTAGTCAATATCCTCAAATCTAATCCATTGGCATGTAACTTGATTTTGGAGGTGTTTCCACAAAGGAAAACCTTTCTTCCAAAGCTTCCTAGCTTTTTGGAAGTTCCAAGACTCAACACCTCTGATTTCCGTTATGGAACCATATTGAATCATTTTGTCAATATCGGCTTTGGTGTGCATACAAGAGGAGCAAGGAGGAGATGGAGGGAGAGAGAGGAGAGAAGATACGTGCACACATGTGTGGGAGCCTAGAAACCCACATAATGATCTCTGTGAGGCAATGCTCTATAAATGATGTATATATACGAATATAGGGGTAAGGTCACATGATCCTTACATCCCCAACAATCTCCCACTTAAGGGTCAATGTGACCATAAGTGGAGAAATAGACAAAGAATGATGTGGGACTATAAAATAATGTATAAGAAGGGTCCATATCTCAACCCATACGGATCAACCTACACCAACTGCCTCGAACAAGGTGTATCCATGCACCTCAAACTGCTCGACTCAAATCGATAAGCGTGGATATCACATTTGCTGATGCAAGAACTGATGAAGTTCTTGCAAAGCTCCCACTTGCTCTATGCTTGTGTCAATCATTGAATGACTAAAACTCCAAATGGCAAATGCTCCAATAGCAACTACAACATCTGGTCTCGAGCATAAGAACTCGTACATCAAAATCCCAAATGTTGATGAAACATGTGCTATTCTGGTTAACCTAAGTATGTCAACCATGCCTGTATCCAAGGCATCCAAAGTGCCATCGTCAAGATTAACATGTCCTGACATATCTATGTCAACATTTGGCATGAGCGAATCCAAGAATGGTTGTATGATCACAAAGCATCTGAATCCTACCATACATGTGCATCATGAATGTCAATAGACCTATGTGTAGGTAGAAAAAATGAGACATGATGAGTCTCACATCGCACATCAGCCTGAACGGCCTTTGAGACGAGACTATCTCTCACATGAAGTACTTGTAGTGGATACTTGTGCCCAATCCTAGCACCTCTGACAAGCATAAGCTATCCCAATTGCAAAGGAAAATGATGCTCACAAAGGAATGCATAACGTTTGCTATCCCGTAATTGGCTAACTGAAATCAAGCTCATAGGAAATGAAGGCACATAACGTACATATCTGAGTATAAGTGATGCCGCACTAAGTAGCATAAGGCATACGTCTCCTGCACCCTCAATGTCATATGTAATACCATCAAGCATGTGCACATGTCCATGACTCTCACTTGAGATCGACAAAACCACTCACGATGTGGAGTAACATGAAAAATGGCTAATGCATCAATCAACCAAGCTATATGTTTGCTATCCGATGAATAAGAGGAATCCTGAGATGAACAATAAGAGAAGGTGAGATCACCATCACTGGCATAATCAAATGCCATAGTCTCTCTTGAAACCGCTACTTGACCTACATCACATGCATATCTTTGACGTTGTGGTCGCATCCACCTCAAGTAATGTCGTCGAGTATAGCTCTAATGGTCACAATGTCAACATTTCATTGATGTGATCTACATCTCACATGAGTCAATGGATCGCATACATATCATGTAGTCTTTGCCATAATGCACTACTGCTCTCCTCATACAAAACAACTCATATATAGAATCCACAAGCTGTCATCGAATAGTGGATCTGGCCAATGCATCCATATTCATCCATACATGGTCCGGCATGTCACGGGCCTTTGTGCATCTCTATGCACATACATGTGTACCCCTGCACGAACCAATGTATGCCATATTTGATCTTTCTATCTCGGAAAGTCAGTGCCATCAAATGGAGAAGACATCATGCTGGCAATCCAAGAGACTATAAATATAACAAGAGACTAGAAAAAATCCTTTATCTTCAATAGGATCGCACTTGCATATCCATATGCATAACTTAAATCACAAATGTCTCATTGGAGAAGAAACCATGTGAACCACCTGTCACATAATCATGCATCTAGAATGCATATAAAACCATGAGCATAAGCTTGCTCACCAAGTCTCCAAAGTGACTAAGTAGATGTGAAAGAATCCTAGGAAAATTTGATAGAGTATCCACTCTAAATTGAGCAATCAAAGATAACGGATAACAAAAGAACAATGAGTAACGTGTCATTGGTCCAACCAAAGATAATGGCAAGTACATATACCAAAAAAACTGATGGCAATTCACACCAATACAATGGCGATACACCTGCCACTCAAGAATGAATCCTAGAAGATGGTCTAATCTATCAAGAATAACCTGTGACGAAGTCCCAAGTAGATGAAGATAATCAATGATACAAAGCTATTAGGAAAGCATAAAGGATCTACTAGAGTATTCTTCTAGCATAAAAGCCAATAGAATTTTGGGGAAGAATTTCGTGAAATTAGGAGGATAAAGCCACGACGCATGTGGTACGAAGAATCAAAGCAAGTCATCCCTAAAGTCTAGGATCACTTTTAGGTGAGGGAAAATTCAAATTCAAACTCAAGCAATGAGTATAAAAACGTGCACTTCTTAGTCGTGAGATATTTGAGAATTTCTAAGAGGTGTTGAGCTACAAAATTGAGCATACATTGAGCTAACACTATCTATGTGTAGTCCTCTACACTCCCTTTGTACTATATGTGCAATAGCATTTATATTTTGTTACATCTCATTGAGTACATCTTTGTCTACTGTCTGCTCTAGTATCTTCATCATTTCAGTAAACTTGTGGAGTCATTTTCTATGCGTGTACATATCTTTTTCTATACTTTAACCTCGGATAGTTAGATTGAAGTTTCTAGTATCTACATATCAACTTTCATCAATTTTGGTTTAGTAGATTTTGAGATATGAAGTTCAAAGGTTGTGTCTGCATACCTTCTAGATCTTGAAAAGTCGGGATGATCCCCTTGAGTTTCTAGGTTCATTTCATTGTATAGTGCAGCTAAATTCATGAAATAACATTCTTTAGTTAACTGTACACTTCAATTAGATGTGTGCAAAATATCTTCAATCATTTCATACCAGGTTGTGAGCTCTAAGCATAACACTGAGAACTTCTCTTTCCGAAATAAAAAGTTCTTCACAATTCTTGTAGGACATTATCAGTTTTGATGCAAACATTTGAGAATGATGCTGCAAAGGAGTTGGTGGATCTATCTGCATCATTATGAAGCTAAGCAAGCATACTAAGCTATTTGAAGTTAAATTGGCAGGTGTTTAGGAGGTTTCTTGCAACATCATCTCATCTCTGGATTCAACTCACCATCTGCTCATAGTGATATCAAAGCAACTTGTCAACATGGAAGATTTGATTTCCTTTATTCATAAACAAATTGGATTGAGGTAACTACTCAGCTTGGTCACTTAGAATGAAAGCTTATCTTCAAGGGAGAAACCTTTATGGTTACATGTCTGGAGATGAGATTATGCCAATCCTTAGAAGCAGAGATCAACCAACACACGAAGAATAAGAGAGGTTGAATGCATGGCGCTCAAAGGATGCTCTAGGAAGGTCATATATTCTTAACTCAATCAGTGATTTTTTACTTCCACACATCAAGATTTGCAAAACTTCACAAGAGACTTGGAATGCTCTTGAAGCATTCTTCTCATCAAGTACCAAGGCAAGGAAGAATCAACTATGGATGGAATTCATCACGCTCAAGAAGATGTGCAAACATAGTTTGATTGATTTTGTCACCAAAATAAAGGACATAGCAAACCAACTTGGAAGCACTCGAGAAATCATTGATGAAGAGGAAATAGTAAGGCAAATAATCAATGGAATATAGGCATATGAAAAATGGGAAGCTTTCATCAGAGCCATGGACCTCTACATGGACATGCAAGTTCCTGATTTCAACACCCTCATGGGACAACTGCTCACACATGAGGCAAAGGTCATGAAGAATGGAGAAGAATCAATAGGTAATCAATCCTCTCATCTCTATATAGATAAGAATAAGAACAAATACAACAAAGGCAAAGGTAAGAAGTATGATGATGAAGGGAGCACCTCTTAAGCAAACTTTGCAGGTAGAGGTAGAGGCTCAAGAGGAAGAGGCAAAGGAGGAAGACAAGGCAAGGGGACAACTCAAACCTCATCTCCATATGCCATATGTGGCCTAATTAATCATGTCATTGAGAATTGTTTCAGGATTCCCAAGAATCAAAGAGGTAGAGGTTACAACAAATCAGGCTATATAAGCTCACGAGGTAGATTCAACAACTTCAATGGATACAATAAAAACTCATACAAAAACAATTACCAAGGAGGATATCGAGGAAGAAGAGACTACAACAACTATATAGATGATGAAACCCAAGAGGATTCACTTCTTCTAATGAACATGAACATGAAGAAAGGTAAAGGAGATGAACATGTATTCTATATAGACTTAGATTGCTCAAATCATGTAGCAGGGAATGTAGCTTTACTCTCAGACTGGGAGGATCCAAGGAATAGACATGACGTCCAAATAGGTCATGACACATAAAATCTAGTTGAGAAGTTTGGCAATGTGAAGACTTTAGATGGTAACATTAACCTATTGAGCATGATGTTATATGTGTCAATTATCACCAAGAGCCTCATAAGTGTAGGATAAATTGTTGAGAAAAGATTGCAAGTTAGATTCACAAAGAATGGAGCATTTGTTGAGGATCCGCATCACGGATTCAAGAGGATAGCAAGAGGAAAAAAATCAGGGATTACTTAAATTTGAACTCCAAGATACTAGAAATATTGCATTATTCAATTATGATAGGCAAACTCTATAAGAGTTGGAAATTTGGCACGAAAGATTAGCTCACATAGGTGAAAGAGCTCTCAAGAAAATCAATAGGGATCAAAGTGTACTTGGTCTATATCCAAACAACACATGATCTACAAATATAGTGCTTATCAATTTGGTAAGTCACATAGGCAACCACTCACAAAGAAATGATGCATTCATGGAGATCTATTGGAGCTAGTCCATATAGATGTATGGGGACCAAGCAAGGAGCCTTCAATCTCTCGATTTAGGTACTATGTGTCATTTATTGAAGATTGTAGTAGATGGACAATATTATACTTCATGAAGCATAAAGTTGAAGTTTTTCATGTTTCAAGAAATACCTATCGCTTGAAGAAAATCAAATAGGTAAAACTTTGAAGAGACTTAGGTCAGATTGAGGGGGAGAATGTTTCTCCCATGACTTCGATTTATATCTCCAAGAAAGAGGAATTAAAAGAGAGATCACTACCAGGTACACATCAGAACAAAATGGAGTGGCGGAGAGAAGAGATAGAACAATTGTGGAGGCTACAAGGTCAATGCTAAATGAGAAGAAATTATCTAACTGGTTGTGGGAAGAGGCTGTATCTACATGCACATACTTGATCAATAGCCTCCCATCAAATGCACTGGATGGCATGACACCATATGAAGCATGGAATGGAAGAAGACCTAGCCTTCATGATTGTGGAATCTTTTGGATCATAGCAAATGCACACATACCTTTACAAATTAGAGGAAAATTGGATCCAATGGCAGAGAAATGCATCTTCATTGGCTATGAGCTTAATAAAAAAGGTTATAGGCTATACAATCCAAGCAATAAAGGATTCATAGTAAGCACAAATGTTGTGTTTGATGAAAAAAAATCTTGTTTTGAAGATCATTGTAGGAAAATCAAACTTCTCTATGATCTAAAGGAAGACTTTCCAACATTATAAAAGATGAATGAGCTTACACTTGAAGCACCAAGTAATTTTGGTGATGAACAAAAGACTCCAAGAAGCGAAATCAATTCTTGGAACCCCAAAGGCAAGGAAAAGTGCATGAATTAAGAGATGTGGTATAATCATCTCAACAAACTATAAAAAGTTCTACTAGAAAGAGAAGGAAGCCAGAAAGCTATGGATATGATACTTCTTTTGTCAATAAGCATTCAATATATATAGCACATGACTCAAACTCTGAAGAACTTTCTACATATGAAGAAGCCTGAATGGAGAAGTGCCATGGAAGAAGAAATAGAAGCTCTGTAAGAAAATCAGACTTGGGAGTTCGTACCCAAGGCTCCATCTATGAAGGTCATTGGTTCAAAGTGGATATACAAGGTAAAGAAGAGTTCTGATGGTTCAATTAAAAGGTACAAAGCAAGGTTTGTAGCCAAAGGGTTTGCACAAAATCAAGGTATTGCTTATGCAGACACATTTTCACCTGTTGCAAAAATGCCTACTAGAGTACTCATGAGTATTACATCTTATAAGAATTGGACGATATATCAGATGGATGTTAAAAATGTTTTCTTAAATGGTTGGGCATTAGAGGAGGTATATATGGCTCAACCTCCTAGTTTTGAAGATCAATCCTACCATGACCATGTGTGTAGGTTGAGGAAAGCTTTGTATGGCTTGAAGCAAGCTCATAGACCTTAGAACGATAGAATTATTACTTATAGGATAAAGGATTTAATAAAAGAAAAGTAGATCCTTCCATCTTCATTAAGAGGAATCATTTAGAGGTCATATACATATGTGTATATGTTGATGATATAGTCATTACATGTAATGATGCATAAGGAATTAGGAAGATCAATGCTCAAGTGAAGGAGTTCAAGATGAGTGATCTTGGTTTTCTCACATAGTTTCTAGGGTTGGAAGTGGTTTACATAGGGAAAATTATGTTTCTCACACAAAGGAAATACATTGGAGACATGATCCCTAAATTCACAATGTCAAGCTAATTGATGGTATAACTAGCTATCAAAGTCTAGTTGGAAGCTTAAGCTATGCTACACTAACTAGAGTGGATATTTTCTATGTAAGTGTGTTGAGTCAATTCATGCACACTCCAAGGAAGCCTCACATGGAAGAAGCCAAGAGAATCCTAAAGTATTTGAAGGGCACAATCAATGAAGGACTATAATATCCATATACATATGATATAGATGTTAAAATCTTCTCTAATGTGGATTGGGTAGGATCCAAAGATGATAGGAGAAGAACCTCTAGATATCTTACTTTTGCAGGTACAAAATTGATCTCATGGTCTTCCAAGAAGTAACCCATAGTTTCTCTCTCATCAACAAAAGATGAGTATAGAGGACTTGCAAATGGTATACAAGAAGCTATATGGATTAGAACCCTATATTCTGATTTGGGATTCAACACTTCAATTCGGCATATATTTGGAGATAATTTTAGCTCATTATATCTTGCTGCTAACCCAATCTATCATGCCAGGACTAAACATATAGAAGTTCATTATCATTATATAAGAGAAAAGATTATGAGCAAAGAGATTTAACTCTTACATGTATCAACTCATCAAACAATGTGCAAATATGATGACAAAGGCATTAGATGGAAGCAAATTAAACAGATTCAAATCAATGATTGGATTGCAAGAAATCTTGAAGAATTGAAGAATAAAGCATCTTAAGCTTGAGGGGGAGCTGTTGTTACATTTAGCAAGCCTAAGTGCTTTTCTAAGGCTTAAGGAGTATACATATTAGTTGTCCTCTCACATAGAGACTTGCATATGAATATATGCTAGTAAATCTCATAGTATTTATCTTGGGTAAACGTAAATGTAAAAAAGAAGAAAGAATATCGTGAAGTTAGGTGGCTAAATCCATGACTCATGTGGTATGAAGAATCAAAACAACTAATCCCTAAAGTCTAGGATCACTTTTAGGTGAGGGAAAATTCAAATTCAAACACAAGCAACAAGTGAAAAAACACACACACTTCTTAGTTGCGAGATATATGAGCATTTTTGAGAGGTGCTGAGCTACAAACTTGAGCATAAATTGAGCTCACACTATGTATGTGTAGTCCTCTACACTCCATTTCTACTATATGTGCAATATCATTCATATTTTGATGCATCTCATTGAGTACATCTTTGTCTTCTTTTTGCTCTAGTATCTTCATCATTTTAGTAAACTTGTGGAATCAATTTCTCTGCGTTTATGCATTTTGTTTCTATACTTTGACTTGCGATAGTTAGATTGAATCTCTTTATATCAAATTTCCTCAAGTTTGATTCAATAGATTGTGAGATATGAAGTTGAGAAGCTAACTGTGTGTGCATACCTTCAAGATCCTAAAAAGTCCAGATGACCCCCCTGACTTGCTAATTTCATTTCTCATTATATGATGCAGCCAAATTCATGGAATAACTTGCTTTATTTAGCTATAAATGTCAATTAGATGTGTGCAAAATCTCTTTGCTCAATTCAGACTAGGTTGTGAGCTTTCAGCATAACACAGAGAAGTAAATGTAAATTAGATGTGTGCAAAATCTCTCTGGTCAATTCATACTAGGTTGTGAGCTCTAAGCATAACACATAGAAGTTATCTTCCCAAAATAAAAAGTTCTTCACAATTCTTGCATATGGAAGTGATATGTTTTGATGCAAACATTTGAGAATGATGATCCAAAGGACTTGGTGGCTCTTTATGCAACATTATGAAGCTAAGGAAGCATAGTAAGCATATCTAAAGCTAGATTGGTAGGTATAGAGTAGATTTCTTGTAGCACCACCTCATCTCTGGAGACAACTCACCATCTCCTCACACCTAGCAATGTAGAGATCATCTTAATTTACTTTTGGATGTGGCCCAGGTCTTTCAAAGATTGGAGAATGAAGTCCCACTTGAGTCTATCATAAGCTTTGTTGAAGTGGATCTTAAGGAAGAGGACATCTTTATCACATTCTTTAGCAAAAACCAGACCTTCCCAAGAATCAATGATAGCCTCGAGGATAGACCTTCCCTTGACGAACCCTTTTTGATCCTCATTGATCTAGTTTTTTTAGTGAGAAGCAATTCGATTAGCATTAACCTTAGGTCTTGTAACTTGTTTGTAACATCGTAATTGGAAGCCAATTTTGAATTCTATTTTTGTTGCATTTTTTGTAAATAAGCTTGATAACACCTTCAATGAGACATTCGGACAAAGCACCAAGAAACGAGCTCTTGCCACATCAAACATAACGGACTAGTCACCACATGGTTGAAGGTCTTGAAAAACTCATTGGTAAGGTCATCCAGCCCCGAGCTTTTGCAATTAGGAAGTGATTCAATAACTTCAAGTAACGCATCATCCGAAATGGGAGCTTGAAGAAGAGGTTTCATATTTTGTGGAATTCTTTTGGTTCTGACCCTAGAGATGGTCACCATGCAATCACCTCTGTGAGGAGAAAGAGGCATAGAAACCCCCAAAAGCTGCATGAAGTGATTGACAATCAGTGTACTATTTTCTTCATTGGTCTTGCACTCAAACTCATCAATATCCATCATAAAAGGGATCACTTCCTTGGATTCCCTCTTTTTGAGGAGGCTGTACATCTCTTCAGTAGGTTGGTGTTGTAATTCTTCAAACGTTGCATCATCAAATTTCCTATTTTTTTTTTTCAAAAGGAGTTTGGCACTACCCTACTCTCCCAAACTTTAATTAATAGAAAAAACAATTGTACAAGTGCGCGGGCCTAGTACCCATGGAACCCTCCTGAATCCCACAAAGCAGGGGTTGCTGAGCTTATACATCACTGGAGAGCTTTATAAAGAAGGTTTATAAGTCTCTAATTCCCCTCATGTGGGATCAATTTGCTTTCAATCTTGTTGTTCGTGAGGAGAAATGCTCTATGATGTCTAAAAGGCAGAGGCTTCTTATAATTGGAAATTATTTTGCCTAATAGGAAAAAGAGTTTTTGCAATCGACCATTCTTTAGGAGGGCTTCCAAAGTTGGCAGCACACCTCTCTCTAAATCTTTCGGAGGGTCTCTCCTCTTATAGCATTCCACAATGTTCAGGAACATCTCATCGCTTCACCCAGTAATGCTTGCTTCCAATTGATTTGTCCCTGAAGCAACATGATTCTCCCAAGGGCTTGCTAGACCGATAATGACTTGGGGCAAGAAAAGAAGTGGTGTCCCAAGTCCTCATTTCCATGTGGGCATAGTTTGCACCATAGAGGGACGCCACACATTTTGTTAGCTTTTACATTGGTCCATACTCTCAAGCGGAGGATTTTGCACATAAGCACTGCATTTTTTTATCTCAATGAGGGGATGCCAAATGAGCTAGAACTTAAGGTCCCACCTCAAGATCGACAAATCTAGACACCGTTTCCTATTAAATGTGACATTAAATGCCACATTCTTCTTGAATCGCAGAATTTTATCAACGTTATTTCCATTTTTCCATCTAAGACCCTCAAGGTGAGGAGAGTCAGGACCTATAAGGAGGAGAGTCCTCCAGGCACCCAAGCATTGAATCTGTTTTACAACGGACACCATTCTTCATAGTCCACTCCTCTAACCGGATCAATGTTCTCAAATCTAATCTGCGGCATGTTTCTTGATTCTAGAGGTGTTTCCACAAACAAAAAACTTTGTTCCAAAGCTTCCTAGATTTTTAGAGGTTTCAAGAATCCTCATCTCTAATGGCCTTGATAGGGAACCATATCAAATCATTATGTCTAATACCGATCGCCCATTTCCAATCTTGATTGGTCTTGAAAAACTGTTTCACCTTGTTCCAACTCTTCTGTAGATAACAAACCAAGCTTCAGCCTCGAGGGGTCACCGGAAAGGGGGAGAACAAAAGAGTGAGTAGATCAAGACCCCTCCACCCCGGAAAGCCCACAAGTCCAAGAGCACTCCTGTTTTTAAAAATAACCTTGGCCCAAGAGCTATCACTGTTGCTCCACACTTTAATTAACCATTTTTCCGCCAACTTATTGGCCATTACTTTAATGTAAAGAATAGCCAAACCCCCATGATCTTTTTGGCTTATGCAACTAGCCCATCTTATTTTGGGGATACCCCTTTTGTTATGGTCAGCCATCCATAGAAAGTTCGTACAAATTCTTTCCAATTTGACAATCTCTTAGTTCTTTGATCTTAGGCAGGAGAGAAAGTAAATCATCAAAGAAAGAAGGAATGTGTTAGCCACCATAGCACCCCCCCCCCCCCAAGTTGATATGCATACCTTTCTAGTAGACAACTTGTTATCCAGCTTAGAGAAAGCCCAATTCCATCGCTGACCCATCAAAACGTTGAATCCCATTGGAATACCTAACAGTCAAAAGATTTATCCGCTTGGGATCAACTTAGAAGCATGGTCAATTAACATTTGAGGTGGGTGCCCAATAACAACCTTGAAATCCATTTTAGTGTGATTTATTTTGGATCTAGATGCTTCAGAAAATGTGTTTAGGCAACACCAAAACATGTCAATGATGATCGGATCATTATGCACAAAAGTGTTCATATCAGCAGCAAAGAGTCTCATGATCATTTGGCCTTGATTATGAGGAAGACAAAGGCGTTGCATATTACCTAAGCATGCTTGGACTTTAATCAATTAACGTTTGAGGTGGGTGCCCAATAATAGCCTTGAAAGCACTTTCAATGTGATTTACTTTGGATCTTGATGCTTCACAAAATGTGTTTAGGCAACACCAAAATGTGTCGATGTTGATCGGATCATTATGGGCAAACACATTCCTATCATCGGTAAAAAGTCTCATGATCATCTAGTCTTGATTGAGAGAAAGAGAGAGGCTTTGAATAAGAGTTAAGCATGCTTGATGTTTAACCAGGGAACTTGTAAACTCTGGCACGACATACTAGCCATTGCGTGTCAAGTTTGTAGATTCAAGATTATGCGATTGTAGAGGCAAGTGTGGGGTAACTATGAACGAGAACGAAGAGTGAGCTGCATATTAATGGTACTCAAAACTACTTTTTCCTAAAGAAAGGAAAAGCATACTCAAAATAGGAGTATAAGAAACTTGGAGTTTTGTAGTAAGTGCATAAAAGGGGAAATTTTGTATTTTATCAAGGATATATTTACTTGAAATTGTATAAATTTTGATGAAAAAGAGGTCAATTTTTTTGCATGGCGATTTGAACGAGGAATCGTGCATGAGACAACTTAGAGGGTTATTATGATCTATATATATCCTTTTAACGACATATTAAGTCATATCACGTCTAGCATCCCAATTTTTTTGGATGGCGATTTGAATAAAGAATTGTGTATGAAAGGTCGTGATTAGTTTGTATGAGAGGTCGAGACTTTTCACTTATTTGTGACGTCGCCTGGGTTCAACATATGCGAAATGCTGTTTTGATCTCCCATTAATTTTTGTTTCTCAAATGCGGATGGTTTGCTATTTGTTAAAAGAAAGAAAACACTCCCAACGCAACGCTTGTAAAGTTAAGTCGAGTTTGCTATATTTATTTCCTTGTTGTACTCACTACTTTCCTTTTTTATTAATTATGAATAATGAGATAGAAAAGGAAGATGATGTTTTCTTTCGTGGAAAGTGTCTTTCAAGTAATGCACCCGAACTTGAAAAACAAATGAAATTCCCATCCTAATTAGAGACGATTATGCATCCGATTATGGAAGGGACATCCAATTTGTGTCCAATCTAAAAGAGAAAACTTCATTTGATGATCATGTATTAAATATTAAATTACTCCAAATTTTATTAAGTTCATATGTTTGTCCCATGGGAGCGCTAGGTTAAGCGGTGTGTCTTTCCTCTCGTGAGGAGGCCATGAGTTCCATTCCTTTTAGTTGCACTGAGGACACTCATCATGACTGTTTGAGATGTTAAAAATTGCTTCCTTAGGGGGGATCGTTGGTGTTCCAACACTCTTCATGGACAATGTCGATGTTGCGATAGAGTCTCTTCAGTTCAAATGAGTCTCATCAATGGAATAAAGGCATATGAAAAATGGGAAGCTTTCACCACAGCCATGGACCTCTACATGGACATGCAAGTTCCTGATTTCAACACCCTCATGGGACAATTGCTCACACATGAGGCAAAGGCCATGAAGAATGGAGAAGAATCAATAGATAATCAATCCTCTCATCTCTATAGAGATAAGAATAAGAACAAAGACAACAAAGGCAAAGGTAAGAAGTATGATGATGAAGGGAGCACCTCTTAAGAAAACTTTGCAGGTAGAGGTAGAGGCTCAAGAGGAAGAGGCAAAGGAGGAAGACAAGGCAGTGGGACAACTCAAACTTCATCTCCATATGCCATATGTGGCCTAATTAATCATGTCATTGAGAATTGTTTCAGGATTCCCAAGAATCAAAGAGGTAGAGGTTACAGAAAAGCAGGCTATATAAGCTCACGACGTAGATTCAACAACTTCAATGGATACAATAAAAACTCATACAAAAACAATTACCAGGGAGGAAATCGAGGAAGAAGAGACTACAACAACTATACTGATGATGAAACCCAAGAGGATTCACTTCTTCTAATGAACATGAACATGAAGAAAGGTAAAGAAGATGAACATGTATTCTATATAGACTTAGATTGCTCAAATCATGTAGCAGGGAATGTAGCTTTACTCTCAGACTGGGAGGATCCAAGGCCATCCCTTCCTAGTTACTACACTTAGCGAGCCTTCAGGCTCAATCATTCCTAGTAGGTGGATGGCACTCAACCCATGCTCTGTGGGATTCGGGGGATCCCATGGGCGTTATGCCCTCCATTGTTGTACTTTCAATTAATTCAAGCTATTAATAACTGTAGACCGTAAGATCGAACTTTCTTAAGGAAATATTATTTCATGATAGGCATTTTGTTGCCTAAGGGATCACATATCTCATAAGTATATGTGATTGTAATAGTCGGTACATTCATGGTTCTATGTCACCATGCCTCAAATACAAAAGATGCAGTTTCTCTTAGTGTTGAGTTTATTGTAGTAACCGAGGCTATTAAATAATTCTTATAGCTCAGATTTTGGATTGTGATAGCTAGAATAAAGTATTTTTGTGCCATTTGTTTTTATTTAAATGATCCTTGATTTGAAAAGAACCTTATGTATTCAAAGCATCTCTGAGGCCCCTTGTAAATAATTTCAAACTCACCAAAGTCCTTTGAGAACTTCATCATAACAAAAGAGATATGCTTCTATCTTTGTATTTTAGAGAAAGGTTCCTCATGGTCTTTTCCCTTGACCATCTTATGATGGAAACTATTGCTTGAGTGCCATCTTGAGGGATGGGTGTTCTTTGATCCCTGCACCTTATGTAAAATCCTTCATTAATCTAATTATCTTTATTGTTGCTAAAAAAAAAAAGAAGACTGTCCATCCATAAATATATACATTTGATTTCTCAATGAGTCACTTTCAATGTAAACTTTTTATAAATATAGAACTTTTGATAAATGTAGAAGTTATCCCCATAAATATATACACATTTGATTTCTCAATGAAAACTTTGAACTATCTTCAGCTCCTCCTCTTCCAAAGGAAAACCCCATCCATCCAATTCCTCAAAAGCGATCACTTGCTTCACTCTTTTGATCAATTTCGTAAGATTTTTGTCTGCCTATCAAGGAACAATTAATCCTGAGCATCGAAACATCTCTTGATTTATCTGCTTGTAATAAGCCTAATAATTTATAGATCAATAATGATTTATTCATGGTATGATGAGAGGTGGTTTTAAACTGGATGATTCCTTCATATATGTTTTAAGCCATAGACTAGTGGTTTTGATGGAATCATTTAGTACAATATTTTACAGTGAAGTCAGAACGTTCCTATAAAAATTAGTAAAGTAATTAAGAAATTTTATGCGAATCGATTTCATTTTTGGTTTTCACACTAGGTTGTCCGAATCATAGATTTAAAAAAATGATTGCAACTTCTAAAGAGTGCTACTAAAATTCATTAGCAAAATCTTGAAATCAAGTTTTCAAAGAGGCATTTTTTGTGGTAGTTAGATTATGATGGGCAATTTTCATCATGGAGCAAGATGGTTGTGCTGAAGCAAATCAAGCAAAAATCTTTCAGGTCCTGTGGCAAGACTTGTAGAGCAAAGAGATTTCTAATTCTAAAAAAGTGTACTAGGAGTAAAAACCAAATCAATTCTACATTTGAGATGGCTATGCCATAACTTCTCAAGAATTATCCATGAGAGGTTCTAGTTCATTCTTGAACGTTGTTTACAATAAATATCCTTTTCATGCTCTTGCATTGAATATTGAACTCTAGAAGTATATCACCATTTTCATCGTCTCTCGAAATCTTTCAAAATGTGGCAGTTTGAAACTCTTGTGTGTCCAACACGTTTGCGCTGATGTTTATTTCATGTTCTTGTTCATCCTCTTTTGAACGATCATTATATTCATGCATTTTCCTCCTTTTTTGGAAGTTTTATTACTTATTACGTACTCAATATTGTCTTTCTTTAGTTATCCCATCATAAGTCTAGTGTTTCTTGACATAATCTTACTACATTTAGGATTTGGTTATTTGCATCCATAGAAGTTATCGTTGATATATTCCGATAGTGATGTGTGTAAACTCACTAGGACGGCTGGACACGTTTTCCCTCTTTAGGAGTTTTTTTCCCTCATCTTGTGTATTTGCATATAACGCTAATTGGGAACTTATCTTTGTACATTCTCTTGGTAATACATTCTGTATTGTGTGTTGTGCTCCAAGCTTCTTCTTCTTCCTTGTGTTGTTCCCATGCTTCCATAGATCTCAAACTCCAACAATTGGTATCAAACATGTCATCGCTTCATCTAGGGCATCGTCGACAGCCCTCTGGTCACAGTCTGAGAATCACACAAAATCTAGTGAGCATACTCAATGCAATTAAAAGGTCAAAATGTCTTTGCTTTGTGGTGTTGAAATTGTGATTTGAGCTTATTTTGACCTTATTTTGACCTTCGAACACACTAGTATAGTGCATTGCAGACAATTTTGTCATTTTGTGCCAAAGATATATACAAGTTTTAGTTCACCAATATAAACATCTCAAAGTTTGCTATAGGTTTAGTAGAACTCAACAGGGTAGTTTTTCTCAACTTTTTGAGATACACTCTTTTTTTTGCATGAGGGTATTTTAGTCATTGGCCATGGGTGAAAGCAGTGATATATCATGTATGCTCTCTATTGAGGATAAGTTAAATGGTACCAATTATCCATTATGGGCTTATATGATGCATTATGTATTGGTTGCGAAAGGACTGTGGAATATTGTGCAAGATGTTGAAAAACATCCTATTACACTTGCAAACATAGTTGTTGAAGGTGATACGGATGGCATTGAAGATGGTGATATTCTTATAATTCCTATTCGTACTACGGTTCGTACTACACCGACTACAGTGCAACTTCCTTTGGATGGTAGAGATGCTCAAGCACATGCATTGATAGCCTTGTCTATCAAACATGCCCTTATTCCCATATTCGCTCCTCCAAAACCTTAAAGAATGATTGGGATATGCTAACCACTTTATACGAGGCAAAGAATGAGGCTCGTGTTGCTTACCTCCGAAAACAATTGGAGAGAGCACATGAATGAAGGAGATTCCATGGATAGTTTTTTGACAAAGATCAAAGATTTGAAGGAACAGTTGATTTTTGCTGATGAAGACTTGCTTGATATTTCACTTGTGCAAACTGTTCTGAATGGTCTTCCATATCCATATGAGAGTTTTTCTTCTACTCTTGGATTGATAATGAAAGGCAATCCAAATGCCTTAACATTTGAGGAGTTAGTCTCTGTTTTATTGCAGGAAGATCAGTCTAGGTAGAAGAGGTCCATTATGTGTGTTGCAAATCAAGTTTTCTTGGCTATTCAAAAGGGAAAAGGTAAATGGATCTCTTCTACTAGTAAGGAGAAATTTACTAATTATGCACAATAAAAAAGAAGGATGACAGAGATGAGAAGAAAACAGAAAAGCAGAAACTGTTTTGCAAATACTATAAAGGAAATGAACATGTCATAAAGAGTTGTCCAAAATTGGCTGCAAAAGAGGCAAAGATGAAAGAGGCTTGAATGGTTGTTGTTGAGGACTCTACACCCAAAATAGAGCTTGCTAAACTTGTGCAAAATGAAGAATGGACATTTACTGCTGTTTGCAATAGACTCACATGTTAGGTACTTTGCTAGTGGAGAAACCAAAGATATCACCTTGCAACGTAGTTTCTACACTTCACTTGAGCCTACCCCTATAGGGAATACTATCACATGCGCCAATAACTCCTCTTATCCTCTCATGGGAGTTGGTAAGTTCATTCTAACTACTAGTAATGGTAGTTCTTTTACATTGTCGAACGCTTTATTTATGTTAGGGATCAAGAAAAATCTACTATCAGTTTCAGCATTAGCTAAGATAAGCTTGGTTGTGAAACTTGTTGATGATAGATATACAATTCGTGATCTGTCAAATGGCCATGTCATTATTGCTTCTAGCATTTTATGCCACAGGTTGTATAAGCTCATAGACAATAAAAAATTTTTGAATGATTCAACATGTGTAGTACATGATTCTCACGCTATGCTAGATTCAAAGGTTTGGCATGCATACTTTTGTCATTTGAATTTGGCTAGTTTGCTATGCCTATAGAAACTTGAAATGGTGTCCTCTCTACCCAAACTTGAGGCACCTGGTAAACATGTTTGTGAAGGTTGTATTTTGGGCAAATACAACATTCCTCATTTGTTGATATATTTAGGTAGTGATGTGTCTGAACACACTAGGAATGTCGGGGCACTTTTTCCCTCTTTAGGAGGTTTTTTTCTCCCAGTTTGTGTATACGCCTATAGCCCTAACGGGTTACTTATCTTTGTACATTCTAGTGGTAATACATTCAATATTGTGTGTTGTGCTCCAAGCTTCTTCTTCCTTGTGCTATTCACGTGCTTCCACAAACATCTAACTCCAACAATTGGTATCAGAGTAGGTCCGTGCTTCATCTAGGGCATAGTCAACGCCCCTCCAGTCATAGTCTTAGAATCACACAAAATTTGGTGAGCATACTCAAAGTGATTATGAGATCAAAACAACTTTGTTGTGTGGTGCTGAAATCGCGATCTGAGCTCATTTCAACTTCCAAATGCATTATCATATCGCTTGTGCAGGCTATTTCATATTTTTGTGCCAAAGATATATACAGGCTTTGGTTTGCCAGTACAAGCATCTCAAAGTCTGCTAGAGGTCTAGTAAAACTTGTTAGGGTAGTTCAATTCAATGTTTTCAGATATAATCATTTTTCTCCATTAGGGTATTTTAGTTAGTGACCATGGCTGAAAGCTGTGATGTATTTTGTATGTTGGCTATTGAGGATTAGTTGGATGGTACCAATTACCCATTGTGGGCTTATATGATGCGACATGTATTGGTTGCAAAAGGACTGTGGAACATTGTGCAAGGTGTTAAAAAACATCTTATTACACCTGCAAATAAAGGCATTGAAGCTAATGCAAATGGTGTTGAAGATGCTGATATTCTTAAGATTCTTGTTTGTGCTATGGTTTCGACTGCACCTACTATAGAGCAAATTCGTTGAGATGGCAGAGATGCTTAGGCATATGCATTGATAGCCTTGTCTATCAAATGTGCCATTATTTCTCACATTTGCTCTTGTAGAATAGCTAAGGATGCTTGGGATACACTTACCACATTGTACCAAGCTAGGAATGAGGCTCGTGTTGCTTACCTCTAAAAAGAGTTGGAGAGTGAGCATATGAATGAACGTGATTCTATGAAAAGTTTCTGACAAATATCAACGATTTAAAGGAATAGTCGATTTCTGATGATGAAGTTATACCAGATAACTCACTTGTGCAAACCATTCTAAATAGTCTTCCTGATTCACACCAGAATTTTGCTTCTACTCTTTGATTGATTATGAAAGGCAATCCAAATGCCCTGTCATTTGAAGAGTTAGTTTCTGTTCTATTACAGGAAGACCAGTCTATGCAGAATAGGTCCATTATGTGTGTTGCGGATCAAGCTTTCCTGGCTAGTTAGAAGGGCAAAGGTAAATGGAGCTCAACTGCTAGTAAGCAGAAATCTGCAAATGTTGCACATTCAAAGAAGGAAGACAAAGATCAGAAGAAATAAAAAAAGGAGAAATCATTTTGCAAATATTGTAAAGAAAATGATCATGTCATTAAGAGCTCTCCAAAACTGGCTGGTAAAGAGGCAAAGAAGAAAGAGGCCGGAATGGTTGTTATAGAGGCCTCTACACCGAAAACACAATCTGCTAATCTTGTGCAGAATGAAGAATGGGTATTTGCTACTGTTTGCAGTTTTGACCCATCTTCTCATGAGTAGTGTATGTCTACAATAGAATCAAATGTTTGTTATTTTGATAGTGCTAATACATTCAGTATTGTGTGTTGTTCTCCAAGCTTCTTCTTCTTCCTTGTGTTACTTATGTGGCGTGCTTGTGTAGACTTCTAACTCCAACAACTGGTATCAGACCCTCTTAAGTATATATGTTGCACACATGAAAGCCTCAAGCCAGAAACTATGTGGTAAATCCCGACTCTTGACCATACACCTCACCATCTCCATGAGTGACCTATTCTTCCATTTAGCAACTCCATTCTGTTGAGGTATATATGTTAGTGTACATTGATGTTTTATCCCACATTTAGCTAGAAATGCATTAAAGTCAGAAATGTACCCCCCGATCAGAACGGAGGTTGTCCATTTTACATGTTGATAGATTTTCAGCCATAACCAAAACCTATTTGAAGCACATAAACACTTTGGACTTTTCTTTGAGTGGATATACCCATGCATGCCTGGAAATATCATTAATGAAAGTCACGAAGTAAAGATAATTTCCAAAAGAGGGTGTCTACATAGGACCACAGACATCATTGTGAACAAGCTATAATCTGAGTAGCTCAAACTGAACCATCTTTTGGAAAGGAGGAATGCTGCATTTTGCCCAAAATACAACCCTCACAAACATGTTTTCCGGGTGCCTCAAGTTTGGGAAAAGAGGACATCATATCAGATTTCTGTAGGTGTAGCAAACTACCAAAATTCAGATGACCAAAGCGTGCATGCCAAAGCTTTGCATCTGACATATACTGAAAATCATGTATTGCACATGTTGAATCATTCATAGATTTTTCATAGTCTATGAGCTTATACAACCCACGACATAAAATGCCAGAAGGAATAATCATGTCACCATTTGATAGATCATGAACTTTACATCTGTTATCAACAAATTTTACAACCAAGCCAATCTTCATGAATGCAAAAACTAATAACAGATTTTTCTTGATCCCTGGCACAAATAAAGCATCCAACAAAGTGAAAGAACTATGATCAATAGTAGTCCAAATGATCTTACCAACTCTCATAATAGGATAAGAGGAGTTGTTGGTGCATGTGACAGTATTCCCTATAGGGGCAGGCTCAAGTGAATTGAAGAAACTGCATTGCAAGCTAATATGTTTGGTTGCCCCACTAAAGCACTGCAACCTATCACTCCATATGAGGCTTGGCATGATCACAAGCCATCTAATGCTCATCTACATGTTTTTGGTTGTTTGGCATATGCATTAGTGCTTGAACAACATCACAAGACATTGGATGATAAAGCAATAAAATGTATTTTTTTTGGGTATAGTTCTGAAAGCAAAGGCTATTGTCTGTATCATCCACAGACTAAATGCATTTTGGTTAGCCGTGATGTTGTTTTTGTGGAAGATGCTATTCAAACTTTACTTTCATGTACAAAGGAGACATATGTTAGCTCTAAAGACATGCATGATACTTTGTTGCCTCTTCTTATAGGTGGACAATCTAGTGCTGGTCCTAATGAGGCAACGTCTCAACCTTTGCAGGTTTCAGGTGATGATGCAAATCATTCCATTTCTGATGCAGATTTACATGATGTAGCTGTTGATGAGAGAGCTGATATTGAGGAGGTAAAAACTATGCCAAAATGGCTAGTTGAGACTTTGTGTGATAGCAAATTATATGCACCTCTATCATACCGTACTCGTTGAGGCTCTCATAGTGCCTCTTTTTCATCAGATTGCTATGCTATGGTTGCCTCTAGTCTTTGTGATGAGACTAAACTTGTTTCGTTTGATGAAGCAAAAAACTCTGAACATTGGATGGCTACAATGCCATCTGAATATGATGCTATCATGAAAAATGGTACCTGGTCTTTATGTGACTTGCCCCCTGGCAGGAAGGCCATTGGCACTAAGTGGGTATACAAGCTGAAGCGCAAATCTGATGGAACAATTGATAGGTATAAGGCTAGGTTTGTTGCAAAGGGTTATGCATAGGAAAGAGGGATTGATTTTGATGAAACCTTTGCACCTACTTGCTGAATGACTATTGTTCATAGCATCTGTGCACTTGGAGCTCATCATGGTTGGAATGCACATCAGCTGGACATTAAAATAGCATTTTTGAATGGTGACTTGCATCAAGAACTGTATGTTTTTCAGCCTGGTGGCTTTGTGTAGAAATGGCATGAAAACCATGTGTGCAGGTTAAAGAAGGCATTATATGGCTTAAAGCAAGCATCGCGTGCTTGGTATGAAAAGATACATGCCTATGTGATTGCACAAGGTTTTGAGAATAGTCCAACTAAGAGCACCTTATATGTTAAGCATGCTAATGATGTGCTTCTGATCATTGTTATGTATGTTGATGATATGCTGCTCATTGGTCCTCATGACATGCATATTTCTGATCTAAAGGCTGATTTGCATGCCTCATTTGAGATGTCTGATTTGGGGTGTTTGTGCATCATTATTTGGGCATTCAATTTATGCAAGTTGATGGTGGAATGGCTTTGTGAAAAATAAAATATATTGACACATTGTTGTAGCATTTTGGCCTTGAAGAGTGTAAACCTATTGCCACTCCTATGGAGACATGTTTAAAATTGAGTCTTCATGATGCTAGAGATGCATTTGATGCTATTCTCTATCAGTGGGCTGTTGGATGCTTGATTTACGTATGCATTACTGGGCCAGATATTCAATTTGTCTTCTGACTTAGGTTTATGAATTGGCTAGGTGTCAAGCATTAGCAAGCGATTAAGCGCATCTTTCGGTACTTGACTGGTACCGAAGTACTTGGGTTGTTTTATCCCAAGTGGGGATCACTACTGCCGAATTTGCATGCTTTTTATGACTCTAATTGGGATGGTTTCTATGACACTCGTGTGCCCACTAGTGTTTTTTGCTTCGTGCTTGGTAGCTCATGCATATCTTAGTTGAGCAAGAAGCAGCCTACTATAGTCACTTCCAATTGTGAGGCTGAGTATAGGGAAGCTTTCACAGTGACTGTTCAATGTGTGTAGCCTAGATGCATTATGGCTGCTTTGGGTGTTGGTCAGTCTTTGACCACCACCATCTTTAGTGAGAGTCAGAGTGCATTGGCAGTTGCGAGGAACCCTGTGTTCCATGCTCGCACTAAGCACATTGAGGTGCATTATCATTATGTCAGGGAGAGGTTCTCTACTGGGGAGATCAACTTGGCATATGTGCCCACACAAGACAACATTGTAGACCTTTTTACGAAGGCTCTGCCTAGGGAGAAGTTTGAAGCTTTCCATAGAGCTTTGGGCTTACTTCCTTTTGTGGATTGATTCCACATAGCTTGGCACTTCCTTATACATGAGTGCCAGCTCCTTGTTCACCACATCACTCCTAGGGGGGATTTGATGATATATTTAGGTAGTGATGTGTGTGAACACACTAGGATCGCCATGGCACTTTTTTCCCTCTTTAGGAGGTTTTTTCCCTCGGCTTGTATCATTCTAATGGTAATAAATTCAGTATTATGTGTTGTGCTCCAAGCTTCTTCTTCTTCCTTGTGGTGTTTGTGTGCTTCCAAAGACATCTAACTCCAACATCATTCTCAAAAGATGATTCAATTTGAGCTACTGAGAAATTGCAGCTTGTTCATAGAGATGTTTGTGGTCCTATGTAGACACCTTCTTTTGGGAATTATCTTTACTTTGTGAATTTCATTGATGATTTTTCTAGTCATGCATGGGTATATGCATTAAAAGCAAAGTCTGAAGTGTTTATGTGCTTCAAACAGTTTCTAGTTTCTACTGAAAATCTTTCATCATGTAGAATGAGCACCCTTTGTTTAGAGCGAGGAGGGAAATATATGTCTTCTTATTTTAATGCATTTCTAGATGAAAATGGGATAAAATTTTAGTGTAGAGTGCCCTATACACCTCAACAGAATGGAGGTGCAAAAAAGAAGAACAAGTCAATCATGGAGATGGTGAAGTGCATGGTCAAGAGTCAGGCTTTACCACATGGTTTCTAGCTTGAGGATGTTATGTGTGCAGCGTATGTAGTTAACACATGTCCCACTAAAGCATTGTAGTCTATCACTCCATATGAGGCTTGGCATGGTTACAAGCCATATGTTGCTCACCTTCATGTCTTTGGTTCTCTAGCATATGCATTAGTGTCTGAACAACAGTCCAAGAAATTGAATGATAAAGCACTGAAATGTATTTTTGTTGGGTACAACTTTGAAAGCAAAGGCTATCATCTAAATCGTCGACATACTAAATGCATTTTGGTTAGCC
The DNA here is from genome assembly GCA_020310875.1 of Ceratopteris richardii. Classification (NCBI taxonomy): domain Eukaryota; kingdom Viridiplantae; phylum Streptophyta; class Polypodiopsida; order Polypodiales; family Pteridaceae; genus Ceratopteris; species Ceratopteris richardii. Next base: position 146,126,230 of record CM035413.1, read on the forward strand.
ATGATGTTGTTTTTGTGGAAGATGCTATTCATCCATTACTTTCATGTACTAAGAAGACATGAGTTAGCTCCAAAGATATGCATGACACTTTGCTTCCTCTTTTTATAAGGGATAGTCTAGTGCTGGTCCAAATGGGGCAATTTCTTAGCCTTTACAGGTTTCATGTGATGATGCAGATCATTCCATTTCTAATGCAGATTTACATGATGCACTTGTTGATGAGAGAGTTGATATTGAGGAGGAGAAAAACTATGCCAAAATGGCTCGTGCAGACTTTGCGTGATAGAAAATTAGATGCACCTCTATCATATCATACTTGTTGAGGATATCATAGTGCTTCTTTTGCATCATATTACTATGCTATGGCTACCTCTAGTCTTTGTGATGAGAATGAGCCTGTTTCGTTTGGTGAAGCAGGCTAGTATGCAATTAGAATATGATGCTATTGTGATGAATGGTACCTAGATTTTATGTGACTTGCCTCCTAGCAAGAAGGCCATTGGCACTTAGTGGGTATACAAGCTAAAGCATAAGCTTGATGGAGCAATTGAGAGGTGTAATGCTCATCTTGTTGCAAAGGGTTATGCTCAAGAAAGAGGCATTGATTTTGATGAGTCCTTTGCTCCTGCATGCCGAATGACTATTTTTCATAGCATATGTGCACTTGTAGCTCATCATGGTTGGAACATACATCATTTGGACATTAAAATTGCATTTCTAAACGGTGAATTGCATGAAGAAGTGCCCCGTTGTTTTGTGCAAAAAGGGTATGAAAACAAAGTGTGCAAGTTGAAAAAGGTGATATATGATTTGAAGTAAGCACCACGTGCTTGGTACGGAAAAATACATGCCTAAATGATTGCATATGGTTTTGAGAATAGTCCAACTGAGAGCAACTTATATGTTAAGCATGAAAATGATGTGCTTCTGATCATTGTTTTCTATGTTGACATGCTGCTCATTGGTCCTCATGAGAAGCATATTGCTGATTTGAAGGCTGATTTGCATGCGTCATTTGAGATATCATATTTGGGGTATTTGCATCATTATTTGGGCATTCATTTCATGCAAGTTGATGGTAGAATAACTTTATGTCAAACAAAATATATTGACACATAATTGCAACATTTTGGCCTTGAAGAGTGCAAACCTATTGCCACTCCTATGGAAATAGGTTTACTGTTAATTCTTCATGATGCTCGAGATGTATTTGATGTTTTTGTCTATCAGCATGCTATTGGATGCTTGATTTATGTATGCATTACTCGGCCAGGTATTCAGTCTTGTGTCTCATAGATGAGCAGGTTTATGCATTGCCTAGGTTTCAAGCATTGGTAGGCAGTTAAGCGCATCTTTCACTACTTGAGTGGTACCCAGCTACTTGGATTCTTTTTTCCCAAGGGGGGGATCATTACTGCCAGATTTACATATTTTTACTCTGACTTGACTAGTTGCTATGGCACTGGTATATCCACTAGTGGTCTTTGCTTCATACTTGGTAGCTCATGCATATCTTGGTTGAGCAAGAGGGAGCCTACTATGGCCACTTCTAGTTGTGAGAATAAGTATAGGGTAGCTTTCACAGTGACTGTTGAGTGTGTGGCTCAAATGCCTTATGGCTGATTTGGGTGTTGATAAGTCTTCTGCCACCACCATCTTGACTGATGGTCAGAGCACATTGGTAGTTGCGAGGAACCATGTATTCCATGCTCGCACTAAGCACATTGAGGAGCACTATGATTATGTCAAGGAGAGGTTCTCTACTAGAGAGATCAGTTTGGCATATGTGCCCACACAAGAGAACATTGCAGACCTTTTCAGAAAGGCTCTGCCTAGGGAGAAGTTTGAAGATTTCTGCAAAGCTTTGGGCTTACTTCCTTTTGTGGATTTATTCCACATATCATGAGTGCCAGCTCCTTGTTCACTGCATCACTCTCAAGGGGGATTTGTTGATATATTCCATTAGTGATGTGTGTAAACACACTAGGACCGCATCACTCCCAAGGGGGATTTGTTGATATATTTTGGTACTGATGTGTGTGAACACACTAGGACCATCGAGACACTTTTTCTTCTCTTTAGGAGGTTTTTTTTCCCAGCTTGTGTATACGCATATAACCCTAATAGATAACTTATCTTTGTACCTTCTCTTGGTAATACATTCAGTATTGTGTGTTGTGCTGCAAACTTGTTCTTCCTTGTGCTGTTCACGTGCTTCTGCAGATCTCAAACTCAAACAATTATGAATGTCTACATCCTTTTATGACATAATATGGATGAATTTCCCATGGCTTAGGACTTGCTGTATGTCGGCTTGCATAAAAAAATTTGGTATATGCTTGATGTTTTCTTTTCTAGATTTTTTGGAGGACTCTTTATTGTTTTCTTGAGGTAGAGATAGTTTCATTTTTGAGATTTCTTATAACCTTTATCATTGATCTACATTTAAATATAATTGCAAATAAGCAATTATCACTTATAAATTTAATCCAAGATTTTTATTGGAGTGTGTGATTTTTTATTATTGTCCCTTTTGTTTTTAAAGCAAGATCGGCTATAGCCTACTCTCCCAAGCTTTAATTAATAGAAATTGAACAACTATACAAGTGAACGGGCCTCGCACCCATGGGGCCCCGCAAATCCCACAAAGCAAGGGGTAGCTTAAAAAAACTAGCTAGAGTTAGAGAACACTACAAAGAAGATTAATAAACCTTTTGTCCCCTCATGGGGGGCCCATTTGAACTTAATCTTGTGGCTATCAAGGAAGAACACTCTATGATGTTTAAATGGCAAGGATTTATTACAATTAGAAATTAGTTTTTCTAAAAGAAAAAGAGATTTTTCGATTGACCATTCTTTAAGAGGTTTGTCAAAGTTGGATGCACACCTCTCTTTCCATACCTTCGATAGGGCCTCACCTCTTATAGCATTCTAGAATGTTGAAGAACAACTGGTCGCTTCATCCAAAACGACTTGCTTCTAGATGATTCGACCCTGTGGCACTAAGATTCTTCCAAGGGCCTGCAAAATTGACACCGACTTGGGGCACAAAAAGATGAGTTGACCCTAGTCTTCTCTGCCATCAAGGAAATGTTTACACCAAAGAAGAGCACCATAGATGTTGTTAGCTTTTACATTGGTCCAAATTCCTCGATGGAGTATTTTGCACATAAGAATCGATTTCTTAAACCTGTATGAGGGGATGCCAAAGTGATTGGAACTTAAAATTCCACCTTAAGCTCAACAAATTCAGACACCACATCCTATTGAGCGTGATATGAAAGCCCCATTCTTCTTGAATCTCGAAATATTGTTAATATTGTTGTTGTTGTGCCATCTTAGGCCCTCTAGGCATGGGGGCGTTCCCAATAAGGATGCGAGTCTTCGAGAAATCCCAGGCATTGAATCTTCTTTGCAACAAGCACCAATCTTCATAGTCCACTCTCTTAGCTGGGTCAATGTCCTCAAACCCAATCCATTGGCGTGTGTTTTGATTTTGAAGGTGCTTCCATGAGTGTAACCTTTTTTCCAAAGCTTCCTAGATTTTTGGACATTCCATGTCTCAAACCCTTTAATGCCTTTGATTTAGAACCAAATCGAATCATTTTCTTCTAACACCGACTGCCCATTTCGAATCATCATTGATCTTGACATATTGTTTCATGTCGTTCCAAATCTTTAATATGGAGCAAACTAAGATCGAGCCTCTAGGAGTCATTGAATATAGTAGTAAGATGAAGAACATTCCAGCCCAGAAGACCCGCCAACCTAAGAGAATTATTCTTCCTAAAAATGAGTTTAGCTCAAGAGGCTTCCCTGTTGCTCCACTCTTTAATTAACCACTTGCTTGCCAACTTACTGGCCATTCCTTCAATGTAAAGAATGCCTAAACCATGTTGATCTTTTTGGCCAATGCATGTAGCCCATTTAAATTTGGGCACAAACCTCCTGTTAAGATCTCTGGTCTCTGGAAAGTTTTTGCAAATTCTTTCCAATTTGGTAATCTCTTGGTCTTTCAGTCTCCAACAGGATAAAAAGTAAATTATCGAAGAAGGAGGAACATGTTAACCACCATATCATGCCCTGCCACATTCATATGCATACCTTTCCTGTAGGCCAATTTGTTATCGATTTTAGAAAGAGCTCAGTTCCATTGTTGACCCATCAAAACATTGAACCCCATCCGAATGCCGAAGAGGTGGAAGATTTGACCCAGTTGGATCAACTGACAGCCATGGTCAATCAAAATGTGGATGTCGAGTGTTAGCTGTGAAATTTGTTTTGGAAGGGTTTATTTTGGAGCCCAAATCCTCACAAAAAGTATGTAAGCAACACGAGAAAGTATCAATACTAGCCGTATTTGAACAAAAGCATTTGTATCATTGATAAAGAGTCCCATTGTCATCTAGTGTTGATGTAGGGGAAGAATAAGGCCTTGAATAAGATCTAACCATGCATGATGATTAACCAAGCATTTTAGACCATTAGCGACAATTGCAAAAAGAAGAGGAGCCAAGGGACAACCTTGTTTGATAGATTTCTTTAAACGAATAGCTTGAAAAAGCAAGCCATTGATGTTTATTTGGGCCGAGGAATTTCCCAGCAATGTAGAGATCATCTTAGTTTTTTGGCCGCAGCCAAGATCTTTCAACTATTGGAGTCTCTCCTATTGTGAATCATCAATCAAAGTTTGATTGATTTATTATTCATCAGTTGCATTATAGAGGTTGAATCAATGAAAGAGGTCTCTAACGTTATGTAGCCAATCTACTTGTATGAGGATCTTTGAACACTGCGCCATCTTGTGAGCCCATTCTATCACTTTGCATTTATAAAGCTTAAGAAAAGATATTTACCTACATGCATAGAGTTGTATTTCTAATTGGAGTGAATATCATGAAGATTTGAGCACATAACATTTGCATATAGCTATCTATTGTTGTCTACTCTCTATGTACTCTTCTTTCAAAACAATCAGGTTTGGAGGTTCATTGTGTGAAATTCAAGGTTCCAAGTCACAAAATATTTTTTGTATCATCGAGAAAAACCTTATACTACATCCCAAAATAGAAAGATTTTATTCACTATGCATATTACAAATCATATGTTTTGCATCCCAAAATAGAAAGCTTTTCTTCACTATGCATATTACAAATCATGTTGATATATTTAGGTAGTGATGTGTGTGAACACTCTAGGACTGTCGGGGCACTTTTTTCCCTCTTTAGGAGGTTTTTTTCCCCCGGCTTGTATATACGCCTATTGCCCTAATGGGCTACTTATCTTTGTACATTCTCTAGCAATACATTCAGTCGTGTGTGTTGTGCTCCAAGCTTCTTCTTCTTCCTTGTGCTGTTCGCGTGCTTCCGAAGACGTCTAACTCCAACAATTGGTATCAGAGCAGGTCGTCGCTTCTTCTAGGGCGCCGTCGACACTCCTCCGTTTGCAGTCTCAGATTCACACGAAATTTGGTGAGCATACTCAGGGTGTTTCCGAGATCAAAACTGCTTTGCTCTGTGGTGCCAAAATCGCGATCTGAGCTCGTTTCGGCCTCCGAACGCACTATCGCAGCGCTTGTGCAGGCTATTTCGTCCTTTTGTGCCAAAGGTATATACCAGTTTCTGTTCGCCAGTTTAAGCGTCTCGAAGTCTGCTACAGGTCTAGCAGAACTCGTCTGGGCAGTTCTGTTCAACTTTTTGAGATACAGTCAATTTTGTGCATCAAGGTATTTTAGTCACCGGCCATGGCTGAAAGCAGTGATGTATTCCGTATGTTGGCTGTTGAGGATAAGTTGGATGGTACCAACTACCCATTATGGGCTTATATGATGCGACATGTACTGGTTGCAAAAGGATTGTGGAACATTGTGCAGGGTGTTGAAAGACGTCCTGTTACACCTGTAACGACAGGTACTGCAAATACAGGTGTTGGAGCTGATGAAGATGGTGTCGAAGATGATATTCCGCAGATTCCTGTTCGTGCTGCTGTTTCTGTTGCACCTACTGCAGAGCAGATTCGTTGGGATGGCAGAGATGCCCAGGCACATGCATTGATAGCTTTGTCTGTCAAACGTGCCATTATTCCTCACATTCGCTCTTGCAGAACAGCAAAGGATGCTTGGGATACGCTTACCACTTTGTACCAGGCTAGGAATGAGGCTCGTGTTGCTTACCTCCGAAAACAGTTGGAGAGTGAGCACATGAATGAAGGTGATTCTATGGACAGTTTTCTTACAAAGATCAAAGACCTGAAGGAACAATTGATTTCTGCTGATGAAGTTATACCAGATAGCTCACTTGTGCAGACCGTTCTGAATGGTCTTCCTGATTCATATCAGAGTTTTGCCTCTACTCTTCGGTTGATGATGAAAGGCAATCCGAATGCCTTGTCATTTGAGGAATTAGTCTCTGTTCTGTTGCAGGAAGATCAGTCCAGGCAGAACAGGTCCATTATGCGTGTTGCAGATCAAGCTTTCCTGGCTAGTCAGAAGGGCAAAGGAAAATGGAGCTCTTCTACTAGTAAGCAGAAATCTGCAAATGCTGCACAATCGAAGAACCAGGATAAAGATGAGAAGAAATCAGAAAAGCAGAAATTGTTCTGCAAGTACTGTAAAGGAAATGATCATATTATAAAGAACTGTCCAAAACTGGCTGCTAAAGAGGCAAAGAAGAAAGAGGCTGGAATGGTTGTTGCAGAGGCCTCTACACCAAAAACAGAGTCTGCAAATCTTGTGCAGGAAGAAGAATGGGCGTTTACTACTGTCTGCAGTTTTGACCCATCTTCTCATGATCAGTGCATGTCTGCAGTAGACTCAGATGTTTGGTACTTTGACAGTGGGGCGACCAAACATATTACCTCGCAGCGCAGTTTCTTCTCTTCACTCGAGCCTGCCCCTACAGGGAATACTGTCACATGCGCCAATAACTCCTCTTATCCTGTTATGGGAGTTGGTAAGATCATTCTGACTACTGCTGATGGTAGTTCTTTCACTTTGTCAGATGCTTTATTTGTGCCAGGGATCAAAAAGAATCTGTTATCAGTTTCTGCATTAGCCAAGATTGGCTTGGTTGTGAAATTTGTTGATGACAGGTGTACAGTCCATGATCTCTCAAATGGCGATGTGATTATTGCTTCTGGCATTTTATGTCGTGGGCTGTATAAGCTCATAGACTATGAAAGATCTGTGAATGATTCGGCATGTGCAGTTCATGATTCTCAGGCTATGTCAGATGCAAAGCTTTGGCATGCACGCTTTGGTCATCTGAATTTTGCTAGTTTGTTACGCCTGCAGAAATCTGAAATGGTGTCCTCTTTGCCCAAACTTGAGGCACCTGGAAAACATGTTTGTGAAGGCTGTATTTTGGGCAAAATGCAGCGTTCTTCCTTTCCAAAAGATGGTTCAGTTCGGGCTATGCAGAAATTGCAGCTTGTACATAGTGATGTCTGTGGTCCTATGCAGACACCCTCTTTTGGAAATTACCTTTACTTCCTGACTTTCATTGATGATTTTTCCAGGCATGCATGACTCAAAGCAAAGTCCGAAGTGTTCATGTGCTTCAAACAGTTTTTGGTTTTGGCTGAAAATCTGTCAGCATGTAAAATGGGCACCCTCCGTTCTGATCGAGGGGGGGAATATATGTCTTCATATTTTAATGCATTTCTGGTTGAACGTAGGATAAAACACCAGTGTACAGTGCCGTATACACCTCAACAGAATGGAGTTGCTGAACGAAAGAACAGGTCACTCATGGAGATGGCGAGGTGCATGGTCAAAAGTCAGGCTTTACCACATAGTTTCTGGCTTGAGGCTGTCATGTGTGCAGCATATGTACTGAACAGGTGTCCCACTAAAGCGTTGCAGTCTATCACTCCATACGAGGCTTGGCATGACCGCAAGCCATCTGTTGCTCATCTGCGTGTTTTTGGTTGTTTGGCATATGCATTAGTGCCTGAACAACATCGCAGAAAATTGGATGATAAGGCAGTAAAATGTATTTTTGTTGGGTACAGTTCTGAAAGTAAAGGCTATCGTCTGTATCATCCACAGACTAAACGCATTCTGGTTAGCCGTGATGTTGTCTTTGTGGAAGATGCTATTCAACCATTGCTTTCATGTACTAAGGAGACATCTGTTAGCTCCAAAGACATGTATGATACTTTGATGCCTCTTTTTACAGGTGGACAGGCTAACGCTGGTCCTAATGAGGCAACTTCTCAGCCTTTGCAGGTTTCATATGATGATGCAGATCATTCCATTTCTGATGCAGATTTACATGATGCACTTGTTGATGAGAGAGCTGATATTGAACAGGCAAAAACTATGCCAAAATGGCTGGTGCAGACTTTGCATGACAGCAAATTAGATGCACCTTTGTCATATCGTACTCGTTCAGGCTCTCATAGTACCTCCTTTGCATCAGATTGCTATGCTATGGCTGCATCTAGTCTCTGTGATGAGAATGAGCCTGTTTCTTTTGATGAAGCACAAAATTCAGAAAATTGGATGGCTGCTATGCAATCTGAATATGATGCTATAATGAAGAATGGTACATGGTCTTTATGTGACTTGCCTCCTGGCAAGAAGGCCATTGGCACTAAGTGGGTATACAAGCTGAAGCGTAAACCTGATGGTACAGTTGACAGGTATAAGGCTAGGCTTGTTGCAAAGGGTTATGCGCAGCAAAGAGGCATTGATTTTGATGAGACCTTTGCACCTACATGCCGTATGACTACTGTTCGGAGCATTTGTGCACTTGCAGCCCATCATGGTTGGAATGTACATCAGTTGGACATTAAAACAGCATTTCTGAATGGTGACTTGCATGAAGAAGTGTATGTTTTTCAGCCCCGTGGCTTTGTGCAGAAAGGGCATGAAAACCAGGTGTGCAGGTTAAAGAAGGCGTTATATGGTTTAAAGCAAGCACCACGTGCTTGGTATGAGAAAATACATGCCTATCTAATTGCACATGGTTTTGAGAACAGTCCAACTGAAAGCACCTTATATGTTAAGCGTGCTAATGATGTGCTTCTGATCATTGTTGTCTATGTAGACGACATGCTGCTCACTGGTCCTCTTGAGAAGCATATTGCTGATTTTAAGGCTGATTTGCATGCCTCATTTGAGATGTCTCATTTGGGGCATTTGCATCACTATTTGGGCATTCAGTTTATGCACGTTGATGGTGGAATGGCTTTGTGTCAAACGAAATATATTGACACATTATTGCAGCGTTTTGGCCTTGAAGACTGTAAGCCTATTGCCACTCCTATGGAGACAGGTTTACGATTGAGTCTTCATGATGCTGGAGATGCATTTGATGCTGTTCTCTATCAGCAGGCTGTTGGATGCTTGATTTACTTATGCATTACTCGGCCAGATATTGAGTTTGCTGTCTCACAGATGAGCAGGTTCATGCATTGCCCAGGAGTCACGCATTGGAAAGCGGTTAAGCGCATCTTTCGCTACTTGAGTGGTACTCGGCTACTTGGGTTGTTTTATCCCAAGGGGGGATCACTACCGCCAGATTTGCATGCTTTTTCTGACTCAGATTGGGCTGGTTGCTATGACACTCGTGTGTCCACCAGTGGTTTTTGCTTCATGCTTGGTAGATCATGTATATCTTGGTTGAGCAAGAAGCAGCCTACTGTGGCCACTTCCAGTTGTGAGGCTGAGTATAGGGCAGCTTTCACAGCGACTGTTGAGTGTGTGTGGCTCAGACGCCTTATGGCTGATTTGGGTGTTGGCCAGTCTTCTGCCACCACCATCTTCACTGACAGTCAGAGCGCATTGGCAGTTGCGAGGAACCCTGTGTTCCATGCTCGCACTAAGCACATTGAGGTGCATTATCACTATGTCAGGGAGAGGTTCTCTACTGGGGAGATCAGCTTGGCATATGTGCCCACGCAGGAGAACATTGCAGACCTTTTCACGAAGGCTCTGCCTAGGGAGAAGTTTGAAGCTTTCCGCAAAGCTTTGGGCTTACTTCCTTTTGTGGAGTGATTTCCACATAGCTTGGCACTTCCTTATACATGAGTGCTAGCTCCTTGTTCACCGCATCACTCCCAGGGGGGATTTGTTGATATATTTAGGTAGTGATGTGTGTGAACACTCTAGGACTGCCGGGGCACTTTTTTTCCCTCTTTAGGAGGTTTTTTTCCCCCGGCTTGTATATACGCCTATTGCCCTAATGGGCTACTTATCTTTGTACATTCTCTAGTAATACATTCAGTCGTGTGTGTTGTGCTCCAAGCTTCTTCTTCTTCCTTGTGCTGTTCGCGTGCTTCCGCAGACGTCTAACTCCAACAAATCATATGTTTTGCATCAATTTTTGAAGCACCTCCAAACAATTACCTAGTTTTTATTGCTTCATTTTCAAGGTATACAAGCCAACTAAATCTTATACGAGTTAGTAGGCAGGTCCTAAGTGGGCTTTGTGAGCAAGACATATTTCATCCTCACATAAAATCACTTTTCCATAGTGGTATCAGAGCATCAATCAATTGTTCGAAAAAAAAGGTAATGGATTCCCATAAAAAATCATGAAATGTGAGAGGAGAAACTATTGAAAATGCAAAAGGAGGATGTAAGCCCATTTACAAGGTATAAATCTTTATGGGTCTATGACAAATGAGGAAATACTGCTAACCATAAGGACGAATGCATAACCTTTTGCAAAGTCATAAATACTTCATTCCGTTTTTGAATTTCTTTTACAAAACTTTAGAGGTTTTAAATCATCATAAGAGATGTTGGATGCTTCAGAATCTTTGTTCTCTATAGGTAAAAGGATTGGTAAGAACAAACTATGGTTCGAGTTTTCAACCCTTAAGAAGTAGCCAAAGAAAAGCACTATGGATTTTATGATCAAATTCGATGACATATCAGATAAAGTAGCAAGGCTTAATTACTTTTGATGATGTCTAATTAGCTTAGGTAGCTACCAATCATGAGTGATTTCATAAAAAATGATGAACTACACACTAATTATGGTGTTTAGCAAATCATAGGACATGCCTGACATTTTTTGGGTGCATCAATCAACAGACCAGAGAGTAATGACGTGCTAATATCTCACGATTCAGATAAGCAATGATAATGAGATTTTGTACCAATATAGTAGATGGTATCATGCTTTAAATTACTACAAATTATCAATCATACACTAAGAACAAGCTCTGAGAAGATCACTGTTCTCATGTAATCATGGCAAAAAAGTGAAGTGAAAATATGATAAAATATATGTATTAAATCATGTACAAATACAATGTCATTGGCAATAATCAGCTACACAATGTGAGAAGTATGAATGAGCTATATAGTGAGCTCTTCAAATCACAATGTGTCCTTTCTAAATGATCTCATGGAGTGGAGATAGCATGCGCGTCTTTTGATCCTCCTTTTATAGTTGAGTTTGGAGCCAACCTTTTGAATTCAAATTAAAAAGTTCACCTGAAATTGAATCCTAAAGTATAGGATATATTCTCTCATTACTCAACTACCAAATGATTTAAGATTTGATGCTTTCTAACTCCATGTGCAAGGAGTGCACCTTTACAAAAGTAAATATACTTGAATTTACAAGGAATTGATCACATAAGACTTCATGACCAATATTCTAACTGTGCTCAGAGAATTCTTCAATATATTGGACATGAGTAGAGACAAGAATAGCAAGTTTTTAGTCTTGGATCAATTTCCTACCTATCTATTTTGATCGACTGATTAGTGGATCATGTTTCAAACATCATATGTGATTATTTATGATCATTAGCTAGCTAAAGAGGCCCATTACACTCTCGAGCAACTATTCATGTTAGGTGTGCAGTACGTTTTAAGCAACACCACTTCATCTCTAAAGACAATCCACCATCTCTTCCAACAATGGTATAAGAGCAACAACAAGAAAGATGGGAGATGGATTTCCATCCTTCATTGAAAAATTGGATAGAAGCACCTACTCAGCATGGTCACTAAGGATGCAAGCCTACCTTCAAGGGAGAAGTCCATATGGATACATCTCAGGAGATGAAGAGATGCAAACATTCAGGAACACACATCAACCTACAAGGGAAGAACAAGAAAGGTTGACCACATGGTGTGCAAAGGATGCTTTTGCTAGGTCTTATCTAATAAACTCAATATCTCATTTCTTATTGCCCCATATTAGGAATTGCAAGCCCTCCCAAGAGACTTGGGGAGTACTCTCATCATATTTCTCATCAAATACAAGAGCTAGGAAGAATCAGCTATGGATGGAGTTTACAACCCTAAAGAAACAACCAAAACAAAGTGTAGCTGATTATGTAACCAGGATGAAGGATGTGGCTGACCAGCTTGCAAGCATTGGAGAAGAGATAGAAGAAGAACACATAATAAGGCACATCATTAATCGCATCAAAGCTGATGATAAGTGGGAGTCTTCCACCATGGGAATGGACCTTTATATGGATATGCAAGTACCTGAACTGAACACCTTGATGGGACAACTCTTCACCCACGAGACACAGATAAACAAGAATGGTGACTACTCTAGAGGTAACCAATCTTCTTCCCTTTATACAGATAAGAAGAAAAGTAAGGATAAATGTAAAAGCAAGAGAAATGAAGAAGAAATTAGTACCTCTCAAGCTAACTACACAGTTAGAGGAAGAGGTGCTAGAGGAAGCGGCAAATGAGGAAAGCAAGGCAGGGGAGATCTTGCAACACTCCACCTTGCAACATTTGTGGCCTTACCAACCACACCATAGAAGAATGCTTCAAGAACACAAGGAATCAAAGGGGAAGAGACTTGCATAGAGGTAACTATTGACAATCGAGAGGTAGATTCAACAATGGAGGAAGCAACTACAATCATAACTACAATCAAGGCTACAACAACAACAATTATCAAGGTGGCTTCAGAGGAAGAAGAGATTATAACAGCTACACAGAAGACCAAGATGATTCTCTACTCATCATGAACATAACATCCAAGCAGGGTAGAGATGATGAGCATCTTTTCTATATTGATTCAGGTTGCTCCAATCATGTGGCTGGAAATGTAGCATTACTATCTGATCTTGAAGAATCCAAAGGGAAGCATGAAGTACAAATAGGTGATGACACTAAACACTCAGTCAAGCAAATCGGAAATGTCAAGACCTTTGATGGTAACATGAAACTCTTAAGTAAGGTTTTGTATGTGCCAACTATAACCAAAAACCTAATAAGTGTTGGACACATTGTCGAGAAAGGCTTACAGGTGAGATTCACTAGGCATGGAGCATATGTGGAAGACCCTCAACAAGGCTTCAAAAGGGTTGCTAAAGGTGAGAAATCTGTTAGATTATTTACGTTTGAGATTGAAGACACTAGAAACATAGCACTCTTCAATTACAAAGATCAAACCCTATCTGAGCTAGAGATATGGCAAAAAAGGCTAGGAAACATAAGAGAAGGAACACTAAAGCAAATATGTAGGATCAAAGTGTGCTTGGCATCCCCAATGTGTCCAAGCAACACATGATATACAAATGTGGAGCATGCCGATTCGGTAAAGCTCATAGGCAACCATTCAATAGAAAGGTGGTACATGTATGAAGACTACTTGGAGCTTGTACACACTTATGTGTGGGGTCCTAGTAAAGATCCATCAATCTCATGTTCAAGGTACTATGTTTCATTTATAGATGATTACAGTAGATGTACAATCCTTTATTTCATGAAGCACAAGGATGACATATTTACATGTTTCAAAAAGTATTTGGCATTAGTTGAGAACCAAACAGGTAGAAGCTTGAAGAGGATTAGATATGATGGAGGTGGTGAGTATGTTTCACATGAATTTGATTTATTCTTAGGGGACAGATGTATAAAGAGAAAAGTCACAACAAGATATACTCTTGAATTGAATGGAGTGGTAGAGAGAAGGAACATGTTAATAGTTGAAGCTGCTAGGTCAATGTTGAATGAGAAGAAGCTACCTAATTACCTATGGCCAAAGGCTATTTCCACAGCCACTTACTTGGTTAACAAGCTCCCATCCAAATCCTTGGACGGAATGACACCCTATGAAGCATAGAATGGTAGGAGATCTGCATTGGATCATTGAAAAATATTTGGGTGCATTGCTTATGCACATATTCCCTCATAGATTAGAGGGAAGCTTGACCCTAAAGCTGAAAAGTGTATATTCATTGCGTATGAAGATAACCAGAAGGGTTATAGGCTATACAAGCCCACTAACAAAGGATTTATATTTAGTAGGGATGGTTTGAAGATGATTGCAGGAAGATCAAGTTACATTATGATTTGGAAAATGACTTTCGAACTCTCACTCAAGAAGATCAACAATTACCAGAAGATATCAATTCAGAGGATGAAGAGAAAATTGATATCAAGGTTTGGAAGTCAAACGGCAAGGCCAAGATGAAGCAATTGGAAGACATTCCAGAGTCCTCCAATCAAGCTTGTGAAGAGATGGATTTGAACTTGGAGAAGATGAAGTGGTGCTGCAAAAACTTTGCACTACACCAGCCAAATAAACTCCAAGGATATGTAGTGGGCCCTTTTAGCTTGCCAACAGATGTATTAGACACCCCCTATGTACCTCAAAAGATCACTCTCAAAAAGATGAATCAAAATAGATAAGTTGAAGAAGATTCAAGAACAAAAAACTTGCTATTTATGGTCATACACTTGTCCAGTGTTTTAAACAATTCTGTGGCCATAGCAGCAGTTGAAATGATTCCTTTTGGGAAAATCTTATTAACTTAGTAAGCTAACAATCAAGAGTTATTTCATAAAAATTGATGGACCACATAAAGAGAATTAGACTTCCACATTTTGAGTTTTTCATACTTAGTTGCTTCATCATCTTCTAAGGTATCCTGCTCTTCAGTTTTAGGAGGATTATCCTTAACAAGTTTTGGAAAATATACTTCAAGATTATAAGGTAAGTTGACCTTTCTACATGAATCTTCATACCCAGAACTGTTCTCATCAAATACTATATCTCTACTCACCAAGAGACCTTTGGTTGTTGGGTTGTATAACCTGTAGCCCTTTTGATTGTTGTCATATGCAATGAATACACACCTTTCTACTTTGGGATCCATCTTGCATCTGACCTGTGAGGGAATATGAGCATAAGCAATACATCCAAAAATCTTACAATGATCCAAGCTTGTTCTTCCATTCCAAGCCTCATATGGTATCATGCCATCAAGAGATTTTGAAGGTAACCTGTTAATCAAATAAGTGGCTATGGATACAGCCTCAACCCATAAGTAATTAGGTAAGTGCTTCTCATTTAGCATAGACCTTGCAGCTTCAACAATTGTCCTATTCCTTCTTTTTGCCACTCCATTTTTCTCAGGAGTGTACCTTGTAGTGATCTCTCTTTTGATTCCCCTTTCTTGAAGAAAGGAGTCAAATTCATGGGAGAATTACTCTCCCCCTCCATCTGACCTTAGACTTTTTAATGTATTACCTGTTTGATTCTGCACGAGCCAAATATCTTTTGAAACATGAAACAACTTCATCTTTGTGTTTCATAAAGTATAGTATAGTCAATCTACTGTAGTCATCAATGAAGGAGACATAATACCTTGATCGAGATATTGACGCATCCTTGCTAGGTCCCCATACACTGTATGAACCAAATCCAAGAGATCTCCATGCATATATCCTTTCTTCATGAATGGTAACCTATGAGACTTTCCAAATTGACATGCACTACACTTATAATCATATGTTGTTTTTACAAGCTAGGGAGTCCAAGTACACTTTGATCCTTGCAAATCTGCTTTAATGATGTCTCACCAATGTGTGCTAACCTTTTGTGCCATACTTCCAATTCTATGAGTGTCTGACTACCATAGTAATAGAGAGCAATGTTTCTAGCGTCTTGTCATTCAAATGTGAACAATATACCTGTCATTTCACCTTTTGAAATTCTCCTAAATCCTTGACTTGGATCTTCAACAAATGCTCCTGCTTTTGTGAACCTAACTTGCAACCCTTTCTCTACTATCTTCCCAACACTTATCAAATTCTTTGTAATGGTAGGGACATAGAGTACCTTATTGACTACGTTGATGTTTCCATCAGGTGCTTTGACATGTCCTATTTTTTCCACAAGGTGTCTTGTATCATCTCCTATTTGTACCTCATGCTTGTTCCTTTGATCTTCTAAATCTGATAGGAGTGCCACATTTCCTGCCACATGATTGGAGCAACCTGAATCTATGTAGAAAACATGCTGAAGTCTCTTCTTCCTCTATTGCCTCCTTGATAGTTTGAATGGTTGTAATTGTTGTGGTTGCCATGACAATTGTTGAACCTTCCTCTTGAGTAGCCATAACTTCCTCTATTGTAGCCTCTAGCTCTTTGATTCTTGGAATTCTTAGAGCAAGTTTTAGTTGTATGATTAGTTAATCCACATAGAGCATGAATTAGAATCTTGGGATCTCCCCCTACCTTGTCTTCCTCCTCTGCCTCTACCTCCACCTGCATAGTTAGCTTGATATGTACCTGCTTCATCATCCACTTTCTTTCCTCTTCCTTTGTTTGCTTTGGACTTGCTTTTATGAGAATACAAGGTAGAAGATTGATTACCTTTGGAGATTTCTCCATTCTTGATAAGTGTGGCCTCTTGAGTGAGTGTATTGAAATCTGGTACATGCATATCCATGTATAGATCCATAGCTGTGGTGAATGCGTCCCACTTGTCATCTACCTTCAAGCCATTGATGACTTGTCATACAATTTGTTCTCCATCTATTACCTCACCAATGCTTCCCAACTGGTCTGCTATGTGCTTGAGCTTTGTGACAAAATCAGTCACATTTTGTATCGGAGCCTTCTTGAGAGTTGTGAAGTCCAACCATAGTTGATGCTTCTTGGCCTTTGTTCTTGAAGAGAAGAAGGCTTCAAGTGCATTCCACACTTTTTGAGATGTTTTACAACTTCTAATGTGAGGCAACAAAAAATATAAGATAGAGTTGAGTAGATAAGACCTTGCAAGTGCATTGTTGGAGCACCATGTGCTCAATCTTTCATGCTCTTCTTGTGTTGGTTGTCCTTTGTTCCTGAAACTTGGCATAACTTCATCTTCAGCTATATAACCATATATATTCCTGACTTGAAGATAAGCTTCCATCCTTAAAGACCAGGCTGAGTAGTTAGCTCTATCCAATTTGTCAATTGATGAAGGAAATCCATCTACCATGTTGTCCAACCTTGCTCTGATACCACTGTGAAGAAATGGATTTGAACTTGGAGAAGATGAAGTGGTGGTGTTGGAGAAACTTTGCACTACACTAACCAAATAACCTCCAAGGATATGTAGTGGGCCCTTTCAGCTTGCCAAAGGATGCATTAGACACACTATGTACCTTGGATGATCACTCTCAAAAAGAGGAATCAAAACAGATAAGTTGAAGTAGATTCAACAGAACAAAAAACTTGTTATTTATGTTCATACACTTGTCTAGTGTTGTGAACAATTCTCTCGCCACCAGAGCATTTGAGTTGATTCCTTTTGGGAAACTCTTATTAACTTAGTAATCTAACAATAAAGAGTTATTTCATAAAAAGTGATGGACCACATAAAGAGAAAGATGTTTAGCAAATTGTAGCATCACCTCGATTTTCACGAGCTATAGCAGTACTCAAACCCATGAGCAGAGAAATGTTGATATCTCGAGATTCCAAGATTCAATGCTTATGAAATTTTGTAAGCATATACAAGAAATTATACTGATTCTGTAAAGCTTTGAATAATGGAAAATGATGAACTACATAGTGCGAACCAGCTATGAGAAAAACACTGATCTGATGGAGTGCTTATAGAGAAGTAGAATATGAGATATAGCTAACCTCAAATGAACATAGATCAGGATTGAAACATGAAATTGAAATGAAAATTTGTGAGAATATAGAAGACTCATGGAGAAAGCTTTACCAACTTAAATCACTAAAAATGATGCTGCAAGCTCAAAGAAAGCATCTCTAAGAGATATGGCAGTGAACATTACACTTGCAAAAGCATGAATTTATGGACACAAATGATCATGAGAATGAATGTATATTGATTGTACTTTACAATGGATGTAGTGGTACATATGTGTGCCTTGAAACCACACTTTGATATGGCATAAAGCCCTGCTCATGGAGGTACTAAAATCGTGACTAGAAGGCCATGTATGTATAGTCATGTTGGAGCCTGATTTTGAATTTGAATCTCTCCTAATATCACTCTCCAAACTTTGTGATTGATTCTCCTACTCACTCAATAAAAAATTCATGGCTTTTCTCCTTTCTACTCATCAAGTGGACTCAACCACTTAGATTTCTTCACTTTTACATCAAGTAAGTACTAAAAATTACAAGAGGAAATTCACAAGTAAACTCTACAAGGCGTTGATATTTCCTTCAAATTTCTAAGCATTTTGATGACTCAAGCCATCACTTGAAGTTTTCGTGGACTTGTTCCAGCATCAAGCACTTAGGAGATCTCAATAGGAAAGTAAAAAGACCATAAGGTATGGCTATGATACATCATTAGTCACCAAGCATTCTGTGTATATCACTAAAGACTCTATGAAAGAAGAACCTTCTTCATTTGAAGAGTCTAGTAAAAGGAAAGAATAGAGATAAGCCATGCAGGAAGAAGTAGAAGCATGTCAGGAAAACCATACTTGGGACTTGGTTCCCAAGAAGCCAAGCATGAAGGTAATAGGATCCAGGTGGTTATATAAAATAAAAAAGAATTCAAATGGTTCTACAAAGAGGTACAAGGCAAGGTTAGTGGCAAAAGGGTTTGCTCAAACCCATGGAGTGGACTATGAAGAAACCCTTTCACTTGTGGCAAAGATGCCAACAATTAGGGTTTTGGTAAGTGTACCACCATGTTTTGAAGATAAAAATAAATCAGGTTATGTATGCAAGCTAAGGAAGACACTTTATGGCCTAAAGCAAGCTCCTAGAGCTTGGAACCATAGGCTTTTTACTTATTTGCAAGATCAAGGTTTTGTGGCTAGCAAGGCAGAGTCTTATTTATTTATAAAGAAGACCAACTCAAAATTTATCTACTTATGTGTCTATGTGGATGACATTATCATTACAGGGAATGATGCTAATGGCATCAAGCACGTTAAGGCTCAACTAATGGAAGAATTTAAAACTAGTGGTCTTGGTTTGTTAACATACTTTCTTGGCTTAGTGCTTGTGTATACAAATTTTGGTATATTTATTACTTAGAGAAAGTATATTCATGATACGTTGGTAAAATTTAAGATGGAGAACACCGAAATTGCAAGTGCTCCCATGGAACTCAACCATAAGCTTAGTTCTCATGAAGGAGAACTCCTTGAGGATGTTACATGTTATCAAAAACTTGTAGGGAGTCTCAACTATGCTACCCTAACAAGAGTAGACATTGCCTATGGAGTAAGTACATTAAGTCAATTTATGCATGCACCAAGGAAGCCTCACATGGAAGCTGCCAAGAGGGTGCTAAAGTATCTAAAGGGTACCATAAATGAAGGATTGTTTTATCCCTTCACTTCTGACTTAGATATAAAGATGTATTCTGATGCACATTGGGCCGGCTCCAAGGATGATAGGAGGAGCACCTCAGGGTACCTATCTTTTGAAGGTTCAAAGCTTATATAATGGTCATCTAAAAAGCAAACAATTGTGGCTTTATCATCTATCGAAGCAGAATACAGAGGGCTAGCAAATGCAACACAAGAGGCAATGTAGCTCAAGCAACTCTATGCAGATTTGGGGTTACAATCTTACACTCCAATGATCTTTGGAGACAACACTAGTTCACTTCATTTGGCTACTAATCATGTATATCATGCAAGGACTAAGCACATTGAAGTGCACTATCATTATGTAAGGGAGAAATTGCTTAGCAAGGATATTCAACTATCCTATGTATCAACTCATTTACAATGTGCAGTTATACTCACAAAGTCTTTGGATGGAACCAAGATGAGCAGATTCAAATTGATGATTGGTTTGCAAGAAATCAAGGAGGAATTAAGACCAAGCATGTTAGGGCTCGAGGGGGAGTTGTTGGTGCAAGAGAATCCAAGCCCGCATACTTGGTAGATTAGCATATTGGTCATGAAGTCTTATGTGATCAATCCCTTTTAAATTCAAGTATATTTACTTTTGTAAAAGTTCACTACTTGCACGTGGAGTTAGAAAGCATCAAATCTCAAATCATTTGGCAGTTGAGTAATGAGAAAATATATCTTGTACTTTAGCATTCACTTTTAGGTAAACTTTTGAATTTGAATTCAAAAGGTTGGCTCCAAACTCAACTATGAAAGGAGAATCAAAAGACCCATGTGATATCTCAACTCCATGAGATCATTTAAAAAGGATACTTTGTGATTTGAAAAGCTCACTATATAGCTCATCCATACTTCTCACATTGTGCAATTGATTATTGCCAATGACATTGTATTTGTACATGATTTAATACATACATTTTATCATATTTTCACTTCCAGTTCTTTGCCATGACTACATCAGAATGGTGATCTTCTCAGAGCTTGTTCTCAGTGTATGATTGATCATTTGTAGTGATTTAAAGCATGATATATTTAATATATTGTCTACTATATTGATACAAAATCTCATTATCATTACTTATCTGAATCATGAGATATTAGCACATCATTACTCTCTGGTCTATTGACTTATGCATATGAAAATGTTCGGCATGTCCTATGATTTTCTAAACACCATACTTAGCGTGTAGTTCATCATTTTTTATGAAATCACTCATGATTGGTAGCTACATAAGCTAACTAGTTTTTGGGTCTTGGATCAATTTCCTACCTATCTCTCTTGATCCATTGATTAGTGGATCATGTTCCAAACATCATATGTGATTATTTATGATCATTAGCTAGCTAAAGAGGCCCACTACACTCTTGAGCAACTATTTTTGGCGGGTGTGAAGCAGGTTTTAAGCAACACCACTTCATCTTGAAGACTATCCACCATCTCTTCCAACAGAAATGCTTGAAAGGATGACATTGCACAAAAGGGAACCAACGAGTCCCATGTTGTGACTCTTTCTTGAGGGGCATATGCACTAGTTCGAGCAGCCCATTGCTGACATATTTTGATAAGGCTACGAGCCTTCGAACTTGTACGTACACAAGTCTATCAAGATCCAAATGATCAAGGAAGAATCACATTTAATTTAAGCACGCATAATTTTGCATAATGGGATGAGATAGATTTTGAATTCATGGTTTCATTAAGCATGTGCTTGAGCAACAAATGTGTGGGAGATACTAGAATATACTTATGCCTTCATGTAGAGAACCTGATATTCTATCTAGTCTCCTTATTGAATCCAAACACGTTCATTCAAAAGGAACACTTCTTATATCATTGTATGCAAATATCAAGTTCACCAATTCCCTTGTATAAATTTCAAGAATGGTTTTCAAAGATTTCAACCCATCAATGTTAAAGTTCTCCCTTCGGATTCCCAAAGATGTCTTTAAGCGAATTCACGATTACATGTTACACATTCCCCTCGTTTACTCAAATTCGCGATACATTTAATCGACATTCATTTATTATCACCAACAATCAACCATTAATAAATATATGTATGTTGAATGCCAATATCTCATTCAATCAGATTACCATCAATCATTCTTTGGATTTTTCCTTTAATCAATTAATAATGAACAATAACAATCCTTTCCTCAAACGTTTCAGCATATTAGTAGAAAACTATCACAAAAAGAGTTTTACTCCTTTATAAGTTTGGAAAATATTTTTCAAATTATGTTTTAATATGGATTGATTCATACAAACTCAAGGATAAAATAAGAATTCATTTGTTTCTTTCACTCAAGCATACAACAATCACTCTTTTCTTCATTTAATGGTTTGCCTAAATAAAGGCTCAAGTAATTATTTATCGTCATTAGACGATTAGAAATATAATGCCTAATGGATAACTCTTTAATTTGAAACAAATCAGTTTGCAATTTTGTCCTTGAATGAAATGCTTTAAAGTAAATCCTCTTCAAGCAATAACATTTCAACATTCTCTCTCTCTCTCTCTCTCTCTCTCTCTCTCTCTCTCCCCACAATATAAAAACGGAGATGTCATGAGATTTGACGCCTCCTTGGTTCTTTCGCTTTTAATCCAAGATTGATTGTGCAGCATTACATTTCAACAAATAAATCTTTTTGAAGAAGACAAGATTACTTTGTCTGTGAATCTTATAATCACCTTTCATTCTTTCTTCACAATTCGAATACAAACTACCCAATATGTTATTTAACATTGTTTCAATAACAACTATGGTCGGATCTATATAAAAATGGAAAATTAATAGATGCAAAAGTGATGCAAACCATACTTATCAGTCTAAAGTACTGACATGCGTGTTTGAGAAACTATTTGACAACATAAATAGTACCAGCAGAGTCACGTTTGGAAAAAACTTTTTGCTTTATGTTTAACTAAGATGGAAAGAAGTGTTGACAGAAATGATTAGATTTGTCCAATAAGATAGAAATATAAGAATAAGACGGTGATGGATTCCATTTTATATAAAAAAAAACCGAATGAAGATTGAAGAGACGTCGAAGTATTTTCATATATGAAAGCAAATCTTTATTCAATATTTTGTTCATAGATCATTGATTGCTATTTCACAATAGGAAACATACTCATCTTAAATCTTTCTCGAACGTAAGTATTGCATTATTATGGAACCCCAATGCACAATGCCACACGGAGAAAAGTTGCTTTTGAGTGTGGCTTAAGTGTCTCTAATGAGAAAACAAAAAAGAACAAAAGAAAAAAAAAAGTAAAATAAAAAGGAAGCAAAACAAAAGAGAAAAAGAAAAAAAAAGAAAGAGAAGAAAAGAAAAATCAAAAAGAGGAAAAAGCAAGGGAACATGGAAAGAGTAAACTAAAAGACTCGAGGTTATTTTTTGTTATTCAAGGGGAAGGAAAGAATAGGTTAAAGAGTGGGTTCTTTGTTTTCAGAAATTTAGGTGTGAGGGATAAGTCGAGAGTAGAGGGAAGAAGGGAAAGTAATCCAAAAGTGCTCGCTCCCTGGACCTGCATCCTTTTCAGTCTCTATCTTTGTGGTTTATGGAAGAGCCCGTTCCCTCACTGGTGGTCAACAATTTGGGCCCCGTTCCATTGGATAAAGCTGATTGTAGCTCTTTTGGTCTTTTGGAATTTAAACCACCGATTGTCTCCCTGCCTCAAGAGAGCATTTGTTATCAACATCTTGCTCATGCACACACAAAGGTTAGGGATGCACAAAACACATAGAAAAATACACACGTCAAGAGACGAGATAGAATGCAGTATTGGGTGCAATCTCCTTCCATGCACTCTGTTTCTACAATCGAGAGAGTGCATGTATTTATAGGATGGACGGGAAGGAACTACAAAAGAGATCAAGATGGACAGGGAGAAACTACAAAAGAGACTTAACAGTATTTCCGCATCCCATGTCTAGCTCTCCACCACACACCCCAGGGGAAATGATGGCATGGCAATCAAATCAGTATAAGTTGGCACACTAGAATTGTGGATTCCCTTATTGACGAGAACCATCGGTGGGTTGAATGCTTCTTTTGGGGTCCTCTATAGTTTTCCATCATCTCCTTGTGTGCTCCTAATATCGATTCGAAAAGAATTTTCACTTGACAGTCTCTGGATTCTCTGCCCCTCAAAGAGGTTCTTTGTGGGGACTTTAATATGGTGGAGGTCTTGTCTAATGTATGGGGGAGGAAGGTACGGGTGATTAATGGGCAAGAGAAGGAAGTTTGGAACCAAATCAAGTTACATCTTAATCTAGTGGAGATCAAAGACGTTGTTGGTTTCTCGTGGTCAAACCTCCAAGATGGTGCTGACTTGTGGAAAGCGAGGCTTGATAGGAGCTATATTGCGTAGAAGATCATCAACAAATGAGTCCCCCATTCCCTCTCCCAAAGTGTGGACCTGATTGTCTCTAATCACTACTTGATTGTGATGACCTTCAAGACGAGCATTCAAACACATTCATTCAATACGAACACTCGTTATATGATTGTACGCAAATATCAAGTTCACCAATTCCCTTGGATATGATTTCAAGAATGGTTTTCAGACCATCAATGTTCAAGTTCTCACACATATCTTTAAGCGAATTCACGATTACATGTTAGACGTTGTCGTTTTGGTACATGTTATATCTAGTCTTCATAAATGTATTAAAATGCAATCAGATGGGTTCCATTTGTTGGCTGTCGATACATATCATGCTTGCAATTTTCTTCTCCATTCAATTACTTTCTCTCAACTTGTCCCTCCATCTCCTCACACAATCTCAACACCAAAAAGTTTTCTCCAATTCTTTGCTCAGAGCAACGACATTTTTTAATGGATCAAATGTGGGTAAATTTCTATAATGATTTTTTTTAATGTAAAGGAAGTTCGGCAATAGCCTACTCTCCCGGACTTGAATTAAATTAAGAAACAAAGGTACAATAGAAGGGGACTAGTGCCCACGGGACCCCCCAAATCCCACAAAGCAGGGGAAGCATGATTGAATCCTAGGTTGCATTACAGAGAAGGTTAATCACCCTCTCGTCGCCCTCGTGCGGGGCCCACTTGGGTTTAAGCTTGTTGTTGTTCAGCTGGAGAACTTGATGGTGTCTGAAGGGGGGGGACTTCTTGCTGTTGACAATCCTTTTGCCCAAGAGGAAGAGTGATTTCTCAATCGACCACTCCCTGGGGGAGTCGCCGAAGTTGAGAGCACACCTCTCCCGCCAAATTTTCCACAGGACTTCCCCTCTGATGGCGTTCCAGAGTGTCGCAGAGCAGCCGATCGCTTCTCCCAAAAGGACTTGTTTCCAATTAAGCTGTTTTTGAAGTCTGATTTTCATTCCAACCGTCTGCCAGATTCTGTAGGAGTTGGGGCAAGTAAGGAAGATGTGTGGGACGTCTTCGATAGCACGGTGACAGCGTTTGCACCAAGGAGGGATCCCACAAAGTTTGTTAGCCTTGTGGTTGGTCCAAATTCCTCGATGAAGAATTTGCCATAAGAGGACAGACTTCTTAATCTCAATAAGGGGGTGCCAGATACTCATGAATTTCATGTCCCACCGAAGCCGCGTCCAAGACAGGCACCACTTCTTGTTGAGGCTGAACTGGAGGTCGGCCGTTTCTTTGATGTTCGGGATTTTGAGAAGGCTATTTCCGTTGTGCCATTTGAGACCAATCGAGTTCGGTGAATCGTGTCCCATGAGAAGGCGCGTCTTGTGGCGATCCCAAGCGAGGCATCTACTCTGCAAGGTGTTCCATTCTGCGTAGGATATGTTTATGCGAGGGTCAATATCCTCGAAGTTGATCCAGTTGTTGGTGTCATGTTTCCAGAGGTGTTTCCATTTTTTGAATCCTTTGTTCCATAGCTTCTTGGCATTTTGAATGTTCCACGACTCCACACTCCGGATGCCGTGAATCGGAAACCAGATAGAGTCGTTTTGTCTGATTCCGGCCGCCCACTTCCAGTCCTCACTAACTCTTGTGAATCTTTTGACTTTATTCCAGCCCTTCCAAAGGGAACACACGAGGTTGGAGCCTTTCGGGAAGACGGGGATCGGGGAGAAAAGCAGGGTCATGATATCAAGATTCTTCCAGTTCGGGAGCCCCGTGAGGGCCAACTCATTCTTGTTTCTGAAGATCAGCTTGGCCCACGAGGCCTCCCTATTGCACCAAGCCCTAAACATCCATTTAGCCGCCAGTTTGTTAGCCATACACCCAATGTCCAAGATACCAAGCCCCCCGCAGTCTCTGTCGCTGGTGCAGATGGCCCATTTGATTTTAGGCACCCCCCTTCTGTTATGGTCGCCCGTCCAAAGGAAATTTCTACAAATGCTGTTTAGTTTGGACAGGCCTTGCTCGTTCGGTCTCCAACAAGAAAGGAAATAGATTGTAGAAGAGAGGAGGAACGTGTTGATAACCATCGCACGCCCAGCGAGATTGATTTGCATACCTCTCCAATAGTTGAGCTTGTTTTCGAGTTTAGCCAATACCCAGTTCCATCGCTGCTCCATGGAGACGCCAAACCCCAGGGGGATTCCTAGAAGCCGAAAGATTTGGCCCTGCGGAATGATTTGACAGCCATGATCAATGAGAAGGTCAGGATGCTGTCCCACGATAGCCCTAAAGGCGGTCTTGGAGTGGTTGATTTTAGATCCAGAGGCATCACAAAAGGTAGCAAGACACCTCCAGAAAGTCTCCAGGCTGGTATTATCATTGTGGACGAACGCGTTC
Source organism: Ceratopteris richardii (assembly GCA_020310875.1). Classification (NCBI taxonomy): domain Eukaryota; kingdom Viridiplantae; phylum Streptophyta; class Polypodiopsida; order Polypodiales; family Pteridaceae; genus Ceratopteris; species Ceratopteris richardii. Next base: position 146,152,545 of record CM035413.1, read on the forward strand.
ATATCATCAGCAAACAGTCTCATGATGATTTGATTGTGGTCGTGAGGCAGCCGGAGGCCTTTGATATTGCCAGCCTCCACATGATGAGCCACAAGTCTGCTCAACCCCTCAGTGGCGATGGCAAAAAGAAGGGGGGCCAGAGGGCACCCTTGTCTGATCGATCTTCTAAGATGGATTGCCTTCGAAAGTTTGCCGTTGACGTTGATTTGGGTCGTTGCGTTTCCGAGAAGGGTCGCGATCATCTTGGTGAATTTCTGACTGAGCCCGAGATCTTGGAGCGACTGCAGAATATAGTCCCATTCTAGCCTGTCGTAGGCTTTGTCAAAGTCGATTTTGAGGAAAACCACATCTTGATTGGATTCATTTGCGAATTGAATACCTTCCCAAATATCCATAATGGTTTCCAGGATGGACCTGCCTTTGATGAAACCTTTTTGGTCCTCACTAAGCCAAGATCTCAGGTGGCACGAAAGTCTGTTGGCAATGACTTTGGCGATGATCTTGTATCCTGTTTGGAGCATCGTAATAGGCCGCCAGTTCTCGATTCTGTTCTTTTCCCCCTTCTTGTGTACCAACTTGATAATTCCATTATTTAGACAAGAAGGAAGAGCACCAAATTTTAGCGCTTCTTGCCAAACCATCCGGAGAGGGGTGGCAACCACCAGCTTGAAGGATTTAAAGAACTCGTTAGTGAGTCCGTCGGGTCCCGGGCTTTTACCTAGGGGGAGGGCATCAATGACCTCAATGATTTCTGATTCCGAGATAGGGGCATGAAGCAGGGAGTGGAGGTTGGTTGGTATCCTCCGGGGGGAGACCCTAGAAATGGCAGCCATACAGTCCCTTCTATGGAGGGAAAGGGGGTTCGAGGTTCCCAGGAGTCTCGTGAAGTGCCCCTCGATGATGCCGAAATTATCTTCTTCCGAATTACATACATTGCCATGAGGGTCAAGCAGTAGGGGGATCGACTCTCTGTTGTGTTTCCTTTTAAGGATACTACACATCTCTTTGGTGGGTTTGTCGGCTTTGCCAGCCCACCACTCTTTGAAGAAGATTTGCAAGTTTTTCCTTTGTATTTCTTCCTCGTATCTCAACACTGCTCTGATTTTTCTGAGGCCTTTCTGTGCTTGTTGCTTCCCTTTGTTCACTTCCTCCTCGAGCCGCCAGAGTCTGTGGTAAAGAGCCTCCCTACGAGCCCGCCTCGCAGTCTCGAGCATCTTCTTAGTTCTGATCATGATCTTACGCGACTTGTCGACCGCGCTTCTCCAGCACTTGGCAGGGGCCAAGCCAGAGGCGAACGCCACTTTCCACACATCGGCAATTTCTTGGTGGACAGAAGGGAGAGAGAAGGTGGAGGCGTTGGCATGGAACCACGGAGCTTTGCGGATTTTGTTGGAAGGTTGAAAAGTGATAACGATCGGGTAGTGATCAGAGATAGTGAGGTCAGTGCGTTGCGTGATGGTAGGGTGGCCCCACCGTTGAGTAAACCTCTGAGAGATGTAGCATCTATCGAGTCTAGCTTTCCTCAGGTCCTCGCCCGCTTGGAGATTCGACCAAGAAAAGCCATTCGAGTCTTTGAACTCAACCAGATCCAAGTGGAGTTTGGTCAAGTCCCACGTTTCTTTCTCCCGATTGTCGATGACCCTGCCCTTGCCCATCCATCAGTCCATAGGATCCTCCACCATGTTGAAGTCTCCACATATAAACGCGTTATGGGGAAGCGAGTCTAATGAAGCCCAAGTGTTCAGTCTCTCCAAATCCCCGTTAGGGGCGTACAAAGAAACCATAGTAACACAAAGAGGAGCACCAAAAGAAACCGCAATCCAACGGTGACTTACATCTTCAATGGTGTTCTCAAGCTTTTCAAGCCAGAGCTGTTTAACCCCGATAGCCGTCCCTCCTGATCCCCGCTGGTGCTTCGTCGGGATCCACACATGGGCCGAGGAGACCTGTCTGAGCCGTTTCTGGAGGTCTTCTCCGTCAATCTTAATCTCTTGAATACATATAATGTCTGGGTTTAAGCTAATGTCGCGGAGCCATTGACCAATGATGGTCGCTCTTGAGGGGTCGGTAAGCCCTCTAGCATTTAGCGAGATAACAATCATTTTTGTGTTGATCCCTCTTTGCGGGAGGGAGCCTTGTCCTTTCTTCTCTTGGCTTCATCTTTCTTTTTCGCTGGGATCAGATCCCGACTTAGAAAACGGTTCTTGTGGGGGCTTTTCCAGGGTATCTCCATAGGCTGCTTTCCTTTGCGGGATGCACCATGCTGGGGAGAATTGGGCCCCGTACTCGGCACCGTTTCCGGGATCGTCGATCCGATGATGGAGCTTTCGCTATCCATGTTGTCTTCGTTACTAGTGGTGAAACCATCTTCTTTGCTTGTGGTGTAACCCTCCTGGGGGGTTTCTTTGTTGTCAGGGATCTCTTGGGCTTCGTCGTAGCTGCTAACCTCGAGTAGCTTCCCGCCTGGGTAGTCGAGCTCGTTGATCTCCTTTCCAAGATTGCAATACAAATTGTTGTGTGGGGTAGTTGGCAGGTTGTTTCTCTCGCCGTTGGCCCTCGGACTTCTTTTCCTTCTTCTTCTAACTTCAGTAAAGCCATCAGCGTCAGTTTGCGGATTGAGGAGGCCCTTGCTTTCCCTTTCCTTGGACGAGTGGGTCAAGTCGCCAAGGTTGTCTTGAGCGATTTTGGAGGCTTCTTGAAATCGCTTGTTTTTTTGCCTGAGAGGGCAATCTTTAATCCTGTGACCTTGCTGACCACAGCGAAAGCACGCGTTGGGGAGGTTTTTGTAGGTGATGTCCTGCTCCCAAACTTCTCCTTCGCCCATGTCCACTTTGATCATTGATGGAAGCGGCGAACTGAGGTCGGCCTCGACGCAGATTTGTGGGTGCCACCTGGCATTGAACGAGTGTCTCGCACCTTCATAGATGAGGCCACCAATGTCTTCGCGTGAAGCCAACGGCTTGCCGATAGGAGAGACAATGTCCCACACGAAGTTGTACAAGAAGTATGGGAGGTTGGGGAGCTCAACCCAAAGAGGGTACCGAAGTGATTTCGATTTGTCGGGAGTAAAGTCCGGGGACCATCTGAATAGGCACAGGGTCGCCCGACCGAGCTGCCAGGTGCCAACGCTTAGGGCTTGGAACGCCATCTCTTCGTTTTCAAAGACTAGCAACATGTGGTTTGCTGGTAAGAACTGGCATTTGCTGACAATTAGCCCCCGAGGGAACCACTCTTTTCGAAGCCATTGTCGCACGATTTCAAGCGGTGGCCTAGGGCCAAACACTTGGCCGACGAGGCAAACTTTCTTGAGCTCCTCCTGAGCAGATAGAACTGCGGGTCTACTGAGGGACACGATGGGGGTTTCACAACAATTGGACGTCTCAGGGGCGGCGCGCGATCCCCCCTCCAGCAGAGCGGCCAGTGTATCGGTCTCCCCAGGGGGGGGGGCCCGATTACTTTTCACGAGGGAGGATGAAGCCACATCCATGAAGCTTCTCCCAAGAGAGGGGGTCGCCAAGTCCATGATAAAAGGGGACACCCCGAGAAAGATGATCTTTTTCTAAATCTCTGAGAAGAGAAGCATCGAGAAAAAAAAACCCAAAGAATTCACAATAAAAGGTAGTTCTAATTTTTCTTTCGAGTCTTTTCTCGTTTTCTTGTTTCTTTTTTCTTCTTTCTTTTTCTTCTTTTTTTTTTTTCTTCTACTTTTTTTTTTTTCTTTTCTCGCTAGTATTAAAACTCCCTGCGCAAGAAGGGTTTGTAGTCGCGCGTGACCCGGGATGGGAAGTTGAAGCAACCGAAGGGACAAGCTTTAGGTAGTACTAGTAGCTATTAAAATAAGGAACAAACTCTTAAAACAAACTCTTAAAAAGATTTTAACCTCCTGACCCTCCACGTCAAGAGCCCTGCCACGTTGAAGTCTTTTAAAGAAACGAAGTTAGTCTTATCATATCGAGCGGATGCCGAGTTCACTTCTCTTTTTTAAAAAGCTTTCGCTGTCTTTACTTTTGGCGCAGATTCCCGAGAACCTCCTGGCAGCATCTGTCGTGGTCAGGCGCGCAATGAACTCCGCCGGCAAAAACAGAGAGGTTAAAGGACTAGATAGCAAAACGTGGTTGGCCCGGCCCGGTTGGCCGTCAATCGCGATGGACAACGGACCAAGTTCTCCTCAGGATCTGGTTGAGCGTCGATCGCGACGGACACTCTGGTTGGGCGTCGATCGCGGAAGGTTGGCCATCAGTCGCGACGGACAGATGGAGCTCACGATTGACACCGACCAAGTCTCCCAAAGGCGATCGTCTTCACACCGTCGAAGCAGCCCTTCACTCCCTTCGCTCCGTCGCCGCAGCTCTCAACACTTCACTCCGTCCTTCGCAGCAGTAGGAGCCCTTCATTCCGTCGCAGCAGAAGCTTCAGACAGAGGACATTTCTATAATGATTCCGTCTTCATGTAAAACACTAATTTATTGATTTATGTAAAACATCTCTGAAAAACGTCAATAAGCGTTCTTTTCCTATGTACCAATCATATATATATATATATATATATATATATATATATATATATATATATATATATATATATATATAAGGATATGTGATATAATCTAGAGTGCAGGGTTTAATGTCTTTGTACAGCGTCTACACCTGATTTTGGTTTTCTTATTATTTTTATGTTAAATTTTTCTATCGGATCCTGAATATCTGTTATAAAAATTAAAAAACAATGTTTCTTTCATCGATATTTTTATAACAATTTGTGTGTTGGGGTGGTACGATGAAATGAACGTTCAACTCAATGCTCATACAATCGACTCACAAATTGAAGCAACAGATTCACTTACTAAGTGCGTATTTAGTTGTCATCCAGATCATTATCCTCAATCATGGAACGGAAAATAATCATTTATCCGGTACTCACATTCCTCGTTTACTCACATTCGCGATACATTTAATCGACATTCGTTTATTATCACCAACCATCAACCATCAATAAGTATATATGTAGGATGTCAATATCTCATTCAATCCGATTACCATAAATCATTCTTTCATTTTTCCTTTAATCAATTAATAATGATCAATAACAATCCTTTGATAAATGCATTAGTGCCATCCACAAACAATCTTAGAACCATTTGTTCGTGACCCCGAGGGAGCTAGATGCCTCTCATACTCCTCAGCTTAACATGATTTTAAATCGGATAGTTCAACGTCCATGAAAATAACAAAAACTAGAGGAGCAAGCAGACAACCTCGCCTCATCGACCTTTTGAGCTTATTAGGGTTGCAAAGACTACCATTGATATTTATGCAAGTTGAGGCATTGTCTAGAAGAAAGGCAACCATTCTCACAAATCAAGGAAGGAAACCCAACTCCTCTAGAGACTACAAAATGAAGCCCCGCTCTCGCTTAGCATAAGCATTCTTAAAGTCAATCTTAACAAAAATTAAGCTTTGGTTTGATTCCTTAGCATACGCCAGACCTTTCTAGATGTCCTTGATAGAATCGAAGATTGACCTACCTTTGACGATGGCCTTCTGAAATTAACTAAGCCAGCCACAAAGGCGATTCATAATCTGATAAGGGAGGACCTTGGCAATATCCTTGTATTCACTTCAAAGCCTCCAATTTCTAATTTTGTTCTTGTTGTCTTTGTTGTAGATCAATTTGATGACTCCATCATTTCAACAATCTAGAAGGGCCTTGAATCTAAAGGCTTCCCTCCACACAAGCCTTAAGGGAAAAAGAAGGGAGTCTTTAAAGGCTTTAAAGAATTCATTAATGAGACCATCAAACCTTGAGATCTTATCCAAAGGAAGAGAATCAATCATGGCCTTGATTTCACCAATAGAGACAGGCTCATCCAAGTAGAATACAAATGCAAGGTAAAATCATCTTGATTCTAATGCACAAAATTTACACCATAGAATGCAATGGAAGGCAAGATCATCTTGATTCTAATGCACAAAATTTACGCCATATATTGATTTCTCCGTTCTGATGGAAAAGAAGCAATGCAAAGAAGCTTTGTTTAGTGTTGCACAATGTGATTGTGATTCTCCTTCTTAGTCTACAATTACCACTTTTCTTGTTCTTCTTTAAGCTTTTGCACATTGCTTTTGTTGGTTTGACAATTTCTTTCTATCCACCACTCTTTGAAGAAGATGAAGAGTTGGTGCATTGAATTTCTTCTTCCTACCCCAGCTTACACCTCACTTTGATAAGACCATTTTGAAGATGTTATTTTCCTTTATTAACTTCTTCTTTAACTCTAGCAAGTATTCTATAGAGTCTTTCTCTTCTCTCCTTAGCTATTCTCTAGAATGGGTTTTTCGATTTATGTAGTATACTTTGGGTACCCTTCATAGCACTAATCCAACACTTAACGAGCAAGGAAGCATCACAAAAATCTTGAGAGTGAAACTAGAGAAATTGTTGTTGCTATATTTAGGTAGTGATGTGTGTGAACACTCTAGGACCACCGGGGCACTTTTTTTCTTCTTTAAGGGGTTATTTTTCCCCAGCTTGTATATACATCTACTGCCCTAACAGGTTAATTATCTTTGTACATTCTAGTGGTAGTACATTCAGTATTATGTGTTGTGCTTGAAGCTTCTTCTTCTTTCTTTTGCTATTCGCATGCTTTTGCAAACCTCGAATTCCAACTATTAGTAAAGAGAACCTATCTCATAGGACAATTGTTTGGTCTTAGCCCCCATTGGATTCCTATCATCAATGGTTCCGTAAGGAATGGTTCCCGCATGGTTTGATTGTGAGCAAGTGTGAGTTCTTATTGGCGAGTCATGTGCTCTTGGTGTTCGACAATGAGGATATGGCCTTCCAATCTTTTCAAGCTAGCACTTGGCAGGTATGGAGGACCACCTTGTGACTGATTAAATGGTTTCCTAATTTTGTCCCCAATCAGTCTAAGCCTCTATGCTATCTGCTTTGGATCGAGCTCCAAAAATTGGCCTTTTTCCTTTATGAATTCATAAGAGAAATTGTTTCCCCCATCAATCGACCTCTAGCCTCGAGAGATAAGGCATCGGAGCCTCATATATGAAGGTGCAAAATACTCATTCAATGCTAGATGGCACCCATAGATTTGTGTTGAAGTTGATCTAAGCAAAGACCTCCCCTCTAAAATATCCATAGACATTGGAGAAGAGAAAACTGTTGAATAGGAGATTTTGTACAAGAACTTTCCAAACACTTGCTTCCATTGTGGAATGTAGGGCCATAGAATTAAAGAATGTCCCCTAAGGCATAAATCCAGTAAGAAAAATCTAGAGGAAGATAATGCTACAAGGATCATAGTGGCTGCTAGGGCCTAGAACATAACTGTAGATCATTTGCAGGAGGCTAAGAAGGGGACAACACAAGTACTGGAAACAAAACCTAATGCCTTCACAGAAGTAATATGAAGAAGGAGAAGAAGCCCTAAAGGTATTATTGAGAAGAACCCCTCTCGCATGGCTCAAGAAAATAACTTCTTTTGCAACTAGGAAAAGGAGGTGAATGACCTGGATTACATAGGGGAATGAACTAAGAAGACTATCGTAGCAAGGGGGAAACCCTTGAAGATTTGAATTTCAAGGAAAACAACCAAGAAGGACATGCCACTAGCAAAGATTATGGGCTCACCACCACCAGCAATGATGCTAGCCAGGACAATGAAAGTTCCATAATTGGCTCTACAATCCCAAAAGGGATAACATAACCATGTTTGAATAAGGCTTCTCACAAAGGAAAATAATCGGGTGACATACTATGGAAGAGGGACAAGAAAAAGAGGGACACGACCCCTCTCCACAAAGATCTCAACCTTCGATAATGATTATCGTGTCTCTCAATGTTAGAGGGCTATCAGACCCCTCAAGAGTGACCATGATCAGCTAGTGGAGCTGTAATAAAAGTAGTATTTCCTCATCTCATGTCAGGCTCTCCACCATACACCCTAGGGGAACTAGTGGCATATCTATTAACATTAGTATAACTTGGCACACTAGAATTGTGGATTCCCTTATTGACAAGAACAATCAGTGAGTTGGTGCTTCTTTTGGTGGTTCTCTACAATTTTCCATCATCTTCTCATACACTCCTAATATTGATTCAGAAAGAATTTCCACTTAGCAGTCTTTGGATCCTCTAACCCTCAACGTGGTTCTTTCTGAGGACTTTAATATAGTGGAGGTCCTATGTGAAAAATGGGGAGGAATATATGCATGATTGATGGGCAAGAGAAGAAAGTTTGGGACCAAGTCAACTTACACCTCGATTTGGTGGAGATCAAGGATGTTGTTGGTTTCTCATGGTCAAAGCTCCAAGATGGTTTTGACGTACGAAAAGCGAGGCTTGATAGGAGCTATATCTCGCAGAACATCATCAAAAAATGGGGCCGCCATCCCTCTCCCAAAGTGTGGGCCTAGTCATCTTTGATCACTAACTGATTGTGATTACCTTCAAGAAAATTGTTATTCTCACGAAAGCCCCTTGGTTTCATGCCAATCGGACCACTTTCTCTCTCCCCTCGGTCCAACGCAAGATTATCGAGCCTCGGAGTAGGACCTTTGCTACTGCATGGATTACTAGAATCTAAGTGAAAAATGTACCTAGATAGGCTTGCAATAGGAACAATTATGGCCGTAAGTGAATCTCATAATGAACTTGAATGGGAGGAATTTAGGAAGCAGCTACATAAAGAGTTCTATTTAGAAGTCTATGGCTAGCATAACTGAGAAGGTTTCATAAAGTGGATTAGCTCCCCAAAGCCTCAAGTTTCAATAACCCAACTTCATGGAAAAATTATGAAACCCCTATAACGTGTAAGCAAAGATCATTTTGAGATCCAAAAATTTGATGGCACAAACTTTGCTCTATGGAAGAATGAGATTAAAGATGTGCTGATTCAAAGGAGGCAATGGAAGCCAATAAATGGGATTTCAAAGAAGCCTGGTGACATGGATGAAGATGATTGGGATGAGTTAGATGAAATGGCCAGCTCTACCATTTGCTTGCACCTGGCAGATAATGTTTACTTTACAGTACTAGACTGTGAAAGTGCAGAGGAGCTTTGGAAGAAGTTATGCAATACATATGAAAAAGAGACGGCATTAAATAAAGTGTATCTGATGAGAAAATTATATGACCTTCGTATGAAGGACACAGATAGTGTTGCTGTTCATCTGAATGAGTTTGATGCTATATTCTCTCAGTTATAGGCTCAAAAAATGGATATGGATAATGAGATGAAAGCAGTATTGCTGTTATGCACCCTGCCATTATCATGGGATACATTTTGCACAGCTATTCGCAATAGTGCAACTAATGGTAAACTCGTCTATGATGACATATGTGGAGCACTCTTGAGTGAGGAAATTGGTAGAAAATCTATGGTTGGCACTCAGAGTGGAGATGCATATAACGTTCGTGATTCTTACCAAGGAAAGATTTAGCAACATGGCAAGAGCAAGAACAAGGAAAAGAATGGTCAACTGAATAAGATTAGAAGTAAATCAAGGAAGAGGGATATCGAATGCCATTATTGTCATAAGAAAGGACACATGAAGAAAGACTGTTATGCATTAAAGAATGCTAAATGTAAAGGACAGAATGTTGATGGGCATGTTCAAAAGTTACTTGCACCGTCTACTTTGACTATGAAGATTGAAGAAATTAATGCTATTTCTGATGATGTTGATGTGTTGACACTTGAAAGTACTGTGCCAACTAAGGCGCTTATGGCTAATTCTCTTTCCCACACCTGGCTGCTAGATTCTGGTGCTTCTTTCCATGTGATAACACATTACGAGTGTGATGTTGTGAGGACTGGAGATGTGGTTGTGCAGTTCATTGGTGGTTCAAAATTTAATATGCATAATGTACGCCATGTACCTCAGTTATCATGCAGTTTGATGTCAGTTGGTCAACTTGATGAACTTGGTTACAAGGTGGTCTTCTATGCTCAGTCACAAAATTTTTTATGAATCACAACTATGAGGAAGCTAAAGTTGACATGAAATAGAAAACAATTGATAAGAAGATTAAACATATTGATGAACCCTTACCTAAAGGGAGTGAAGAGAAATTCAAAGAGGTCTCAAAAGATCCTAGTTTACATGAATGTACAAATATTGGTCATACATTTACTGATGAAACTTTGAAACTAATTAAAATAGGAAATGATGATAAATTTGTTTACCTCTTGAACATGATTTAATTCAAAGAGTCATAATAGGCTGATTCTTGTTCAACCAAAATATGGATGAGCTACAAATCATGAAGCAAAAACCATTGGTGGACACACGAGTGTCATAGCAAGCAATCTAGTGAGATTCAAAAAAGCATGTAAATATGGTGGTAGTGATTCCCCCTTCGGATAAAAAAATCCAAGTAGACGAGTACCACTCAAGTAGCAAAAGATGTGCTTAATGGCTTGCCAATGCATGACACTTGGATAGCAAAATGAGAATAACATCAAGCATCCCCAGGATCATGAACACTCAATCATAAACCTATCTCCATAGGATTGGCAATAAGTTTGCATTCTTCAAGGGCAAAACACTTCAATAATGTGTTTATATATTTTGTTTGATGCAGAGCTATTCTTCCATCAACTTGCATAAATTGAATTCCCAAATAATGATGCAAATGTCTCGAACCTAACATCTCAAAAGAGGCATGCAAATCAGCATTAAAATCAGCAATATGCTCCTCACTAGGACCAAGGAACGCATGTCATCAAGATACACAACAATGATCAGAAGTACATAATAGGCATGCTTAACATATAAGGTGCTCTGACTTAGAGTGTTCTCAAAACCATGTGCGATCAAGAAAGAATGTATCTTTTTATACCAAGCAAGTGGTGCTTGCTTTAAACCATATAATGCCTTCTTCAACCTACACAATTTGTTTTCATGCCCTTTTTGCACAAAACCATGGGGCTGAAATACATAAACTTCTTCATGTAAGTCAGCATTGAGAAATGCTATTTTAATGTCCAAATAATGTACATTCCAACCATGATGAGTGGCAAGTGCACACATGCTATGAAGATAACCTTTTGCAACATGCCTAACTTTATGCCTATCACTATTCCATCAAGCTTATGCTTCCACTTTGTATACCCACTTAGTGCCAATGGTGATCTTGCCAGAAGGCAAATCACATAAAGAACAATTACCATTCTTCATAATAGCATCATATTCTGATTGCATAGCAACCATCCATTTTTTGAATTTTTTGCTTCATCAAAAGAAACATGCTCATTCTCATCCCAAAGACTAGAGGCAAACATAGCATAGAAATGTGATATAGAATAGGCACTATGAGAACCTAAATGACTACAATATAACACAGATGCATCTAATTTGCTATATCACAAAGTTTGCACCAACCATTTATGCATAGTCTTTGCCTCCTATATTTCAGCCCTCTCATCAACAAGTACATCATGCAAATATACATAAAAAATGGAATGCTCTCGATCATTATAAGAAACTTGTAAAGGCTAAGAAATTTCCTCATTTGAGCCACCACTAGGTTGTCCATGTGTAAAAAGAGGCATCAAAGTGTCATACACATCTCTAGAGCTAACAAATGATCCTTGCTACATGAAAGAAATGGCTAAAATGCATCTTCCAAAAAAACAACATCATGGCTAACGAAAATACGTTTAGTCTCTGGATGTTATAGACGATAGCCCTTGCTTTCAGAATTGTACCCAAAAAATAAATTTCGTTTCTTTATCATCCAATTTCCTGCATTGTTATTTGGGCACTAATGCATATGGCAGACAACCAAAGACACGTAGATGAGCAACATATGGCTTATAACCATTCCAATCCTAATATAAAGTGATAGATTGCAATGCTTTGGTGGGATACATGTTAAGTACATATGTTGCACACATAACAACCTCATGTTAGAAGCTTTGTGGTAAAGACTGACCAAAGTGTGCATGCCAAGGCTTTGCATCTAACATAGCCTGAGAATCTTGAAGTGCAAATGTTGAATCATTCACATATTTTGCATAATATGAATCTATCCTCAACAGCCAACATATGGAATATATCATTGCTTTCAACCATGGCGATTGACTAAGATACATTGATGCAAAAAAATGTGTATACCTCAAAAGGTTGAACATAACTACCATATGGAGCTTTGTTAAACCTATAGTAGACTAATTGCTTGCACAAGCATTTGATAGTGCATTTAGAGGTTGAAGAGAGCTTAGATCATAATTTTGATACCAGAAAGAAAAGCTCTTCTAAAGTCCTAATTGCCCTGAGTACGATCACCAATTTTGTGCAATAGTGATACTATAACTAGAATGGTGTGGAGGACACCCCTGAGATGAAGCGGCGACCTGCTATGATACGAGTTGTTGGAGTTTGAGGTCTATGGAAGCATGCAAAAAATACAAGGAAGAAGAAGAAGCTTGGATCAGAACACACGACATTGAATGTATTACCAAGAGAATGTACAAAGATAAGTGACCCATTTGGGTTATAGATGTATATACAAGCTAGGGGATAAGACCTCCTAAAGAGGGAAAAAGGTACCCTTGTGGTCCTTGTGTTCACACACATCACTACCAAAATATATCAACAATCTTTACTTCAATGAAAGCTAAAATAAATCCTAATATTTCAGCTCACAATTCATCACTCTAATGGCAAGTTTGACTGCAAGAATGGCTTTGAAATGGGGGTAAAGTTGCAATGAAATTGCTTTTGCTTGCTGAAAATCAATATTTTATGCTCTGAAGTTGATTTGCACCGTTAAAAGTGCATGTGTGCCATGATGCAAACGACTTAAACTTGAGAAAGATCTAAACATGCTCTAATACCACTATTAGGTGTGCATACAACTGCAAGAGATACACAAGATGCACACACAAGTAGCACAAACACAACAAGACACATGGAGAAGATGGATGGCTAGAACAACTCTCTCTATTGATTATGAACAAAACTAAAGTAAGTGCTGAATAATATCCCTAATTACAAAGTACCACCATATATGAGTGTATCATGTATGTGGTAACATGGGGAAAAAACTTCTAGCAAACACTAGAGTAAGAAACGCCCATATATAGGGAAAAGGTCCACATTAAAGCTACTAAATGAACACATAAGTATAACAATTTTTAGCCATGGTGTTTTGTTTGTAACTAGAAGTTGACTCAAGATGCTTTGGTAGATTACCTGAAGATAAATTATCCATAATTTAACTCTACCAGCAAATCATGTATATGATCAATCCACTCTATTTCAAAATTGAGAGTATGAAATCTATTTAATTTACTTCAATTGCATATAGCTGAATCGTTTGCTTACAATAATGATTTATTTATATAACCATAAAATCCATCCAACCATATAAAAAAAGTAAGAATAAATTGATTACGTACTTCACGAAATCGAAATTTGTTTACAACGTTTATATATTCAATCTTCATACTTGCTTTTTCCTTGAGCAATGAAACATTCACTTTGCAATTTCTTTCTCACAAATTTGTAATTTATTTGGAGCACAATAAAAAAAATTAATGCCTTTAATGCAATATTATTTTCCCCAAACATACGCTAAATCCAAATTTGAATATCATTTTTTTTTGCACTAATTATTCTTTCCAAATATACTTAGAGTCATTTTTGGGCTTAGTTTGCATGACATTGTATTCTTGTATTCGAGTTAGGCATACACATGCTACAAAATTAAAGAAAATTTATCTTAAATAATCATTCCATGAAAAACAATGTGTTAATCATATTTTCCCCTTCAAGAGTTCTATCTCTTGATCTATAGCTTTTAAGGCTTTAACACTATAGTGTTCAGATATATTGATCTTTTACGATATAGCCAAAAGAAGGTATTCAAGGAACTCTCTAAACTAATTATTTTTATCAAAATTTCTTCCATTAAATATTTTTCTAAGATAAGGAATCTATGTTTAAACCCCTCTTTTATTCACATGGGATTCACCCATCATTACAATTTGCATGTAGTTGTCACACTCCATATGCCAATGTGTGAGCCTTGAACGTAGTCTTAGTGCAAGAGATCCAGCTAATCAAATTTTTTAATAAAGTTAATTTATGAAGCCCAATATTCATTGCAATGCTCATACAATTATGCCACAAATTCAATTGGATTTTGAACTCAATGATATTGAATTTTTAAGTGCGCACACATTTATCATCCAAATCATAATAATCAACCATGAATTGAAAAAGAGTAGTTTATTTATCGTGCCTTCTTCAATGAGTCAAATTCTCAAGACATTGGGTCATCATTCATTCGTTTTCATCAATCATCAATAATTTCTAGTTCTTGAATATGAAATCTCATTCAGTGATTCGTATCAATCAATCTTCAATGTTCTGTTTGAGCAATAGTCATATCAGTAGTGGTGAATAAAAAACATTTTCTCTAAGATTTAAGCATCTTATCAAGCAATTGTCAATGAATTGTTGTATTTGATTATACTCTTTTCCAATATTTTTCAAATACCTTTAATATAAATCCAACCATAGGATTTAAATGACAAAATAAGAATCAATGTCTTTCATTCAATGAACCATACAAAAATTCACTATGTTCTTTATTTTTAAACCTAAAGCTGAAGTAATTTTTTTTCTCCATTCAAAAAAGTATGAAGGTAACTATTGATCAATCATTCTTCAATCATTAATTTGAGAATTAATCAATCATTCTTCCATTTGAAATAAAAACGTGTTTCCAACTTTTGACTTGAATATATTTGCAATACTAATTTTACCATCACAAACACCCTTCAACATTAAATTGTGCTCTACTTTTAATCAAAATAGAAATAAATGCTTCCACGAAGTATTACAATGTTCCCATAACAAGTGAATTTCAAATAAATCAAAGAATAGTTCAAAGAAGTTTCAAGCTCGAAACTTAAGTCTCATATGATGATTTTGATTACAAATTCCATTATATATCAACAAATCCAATGAATATTGATGAAGTATCCAAGTATTTTTATGTGAGAAAGGAAGCTTTTTTTCAGTATTTTATTCACGAAAACAATTCAAATTCACTATCAAACAAATAATTATCTAAAATTTATCCCAAATTAGAGACAAAAGATATGTGCTTTTAGTCCTTTTATCCATTCTTTTCACTCTCAAAAAATGCACCTAAACTTTATTGTTGGAATTAGACATCTTCGGAAGCATGCAAACATCACAAGGGAGAAGAAGAAGCTTGGAGCACAACACACAACACTGAATGTATTACTAGAGAATGTACAAAGATAAGTAGCCCATTAGGGCAATACATGTATATACATGCCGGGGAAAAAAACCTCCTAAAGAGGGAAAAAAGTGCCCCGACAGTCCTAGTGTGTTCACACACATCACTACCTAAATATATCAACAAATCCCCCCTGGGAGTGATGCGGTGAACAAGGAGTTGGCACTCATGTATAAGGAAGTGCCAACCAATGTGGAAATCAATCCACAAAAGGAAGTAAGCCCAAAGATTTGCAGAAAGCTTCAAACTTCTCCCTAGGCAGAGCCTTCATGAAAAGGTCTGCAATGTTCTCCTGTGTGGGAACATATGCCAAGTTGATCTCCCCAACAAAGAATCTCTCCCTAGCATAATGATAATGCACCTCAATGTGCTTGGTGCGAGCATGTAACACAGGGTTCCTCACAACTTCCAATGTGCTCTGATTGTCAGTGAAGATGGTGGTGGCAGAAGACTGACCAACACGCAAATCAGCCATAAGGCGTCTAAGCCTCACACACTCAAAAGTCACTATGAAAGCTACCCTATACTTAGCCTCACAACTGGAAGTGGCCACAGTAGGCTGCTTCTTGCTCAACCAAGATATACATGAGCTACCAAGCATGAAGCAAAAGCCACTAGTGGACACACGAGTGTCATAGCAACCAGCCTAGTCTGAGTCAAAAAAAGCATGCAAATCTGGCAGTAGTGATCCCCCCTTGGGATAAAACAACCCAAGTGGCCGAGTACCACTCAACTAGTCAAAGATGTGCTTAACTGCCTGCCAATGCTTGACACCTGGGCAATGCATAAACCTGCTCATCTGTGAGACAGCAAACTAAATATGTGGCCGAGTAATGCCTAAGTAAATCAGGCATCCAATAGCCTGGTGATAGAGGATAACATAAAATGCATCTCCAACATCATGAAGACTCAATCGTAAACCTGTCTCCATAGGAGTGGCAATAGGCTTAGAGTCTTCAAGGCCAAAAGGCTGCAATAATGTGTCAATATATTTCGTTTGACACAAAGCCATTCCATCATCAACTTGCATAAATTGAATGCCCAAATAGTGATGCAAATGCCCCAAATCAGACATCTCAAATGAGGCACGCAAATCAGCCTTAAAATCAGAAATACACTTCTCAACAGGACCAGTGAGCAGCATGTCATGAACATATACAACAATGATAAGAATCACATCATTAACATGCTTAACATATAAGGTGCTTTCAGTTGGATTGTTCTCAAAACCATGTGCAATCAGATAGGCATGTACTTTTCTTATCAAGCACATGGTGCTTGCTTTAAACCATATAATGCCTTCTTTAACCTGCACACCTAGTTTTCATGCCCTTTCTGCACAAAGCCACGAGGCTAAAAAACATACACTTCTTCATGCAAGTCACCATTCAAAAATGTTGTTTTAATGTATACATGTCAACTCTACCATCAGGTTTACACTTCAGCTTGTATACCCACTTAGTGCCAATGGCCTTCTTGCGAGGATGCAAGTCACATAAAGACCAAGTACCATTCTTCATTATAGCATCATATTCAGATTGCATAGTAGCCATCCAATTTTCTAAATTTTGTGCGTCATCAAATGAAATAGGCTCAATCGCATCACAGAGACTAGTTGCAGCCATAGCATAGCAATCTGATGCGAAAGAGGCACTATGAGAGCCTAATCGAGTACGATATGATAGAGGTGCATCTAATTTACTATCACACAAAGTCTGCACCAGCCATTTTGGCATAGTTTTTGCCTCCCCAATATCAGCTCTCTCATCAACAAGTGCATCATGTAAATTTGCATCAGAAATGGGATGATCTACATCATCACATGAAACCTACAAAGGTTGAGAAGTTGCCTCATTAGGACCAGCACTAGACTGTCCACCTGTAAAAAGAGGCAGCAAAGTATCATACATATCTTTGGAGCTAACAGATGTCTCCTTAGTACATGAAAGCAATGGTTGAATAGCATCTTCCACAAAAATAACATCATGCTTAACTAGAATGTGTTTGGTCTGTGGATGATAAAGACGATATCCTTTACTTGCAAAATTATACCCAACAAAAATACATTTTACTACTTTATCATCCAATTTTCTATGATGTTGTTTAGGCACTAATGCATATGCCAAACAACCAAAAACACGCAGATGAGCAACAGATGGATTGCGATCATGCCAAGCCTCATATGGAGTGATAGACTGCAATGCATTAGTGGGACACCCGTTAAGTACATATGCTGCACACATGATAGCCTCAAGCTCGAAACTGTGTGGTAAAGCCTGACTCTTGACCATACACCTCGCCATCTCCATGAGTGACCTGTGTTGGAGTTAGACGTCTGCAGGAGCACGCGAACAACACAAGGAAGAAGAAGAAGCTTGGAGCACAAACACACAATACTGAATGTATTACTAGAGAATGTACAAAGATAAGTAGCCCATTAGGGCAATAGGTGTATATACAAGCTGGGGGAAAAAAACCTCCTAAAGAGGGAAAAAAGTGCCCCGGGGGTCCTAGTGTGTTCACACACATCACTACCTAAATATATCAACAAATCCCCCCTGGGAGTGATGCGGTGAACAAGGAGCTGGCACTCATGTATAAGGAAGTGCCAAGCTATTTGGAAATCACTCCACAAAAGGAAGTAAGCCCAAAGCTTTGCGGAAAGCTTCAAACTTCTCCCTAGGCAGAGCCTTCGTGAAAAGGTCTGCAATGTTCTCCTGCGTGGGCACATATGCCAAGCTGATCTCCCCAGCAGAGAACCTCTCCCTGACATAGTGATAATGCACCTCAATGTGCTTAGTGCGAGCATGGAACACAGGGTTCCTCGCAACTGCCAATGCGCTCTGACTGTCAGTGAAGATGGTGGTGGCAGAAGACTGGCCAACACCCAAATCAGCCATAAGGCGTCTGAGCCACACACACTCAACAGTCGTTGTGAAAGCTACCCTATACTCAGCCTCACAACTGGAAGTGGCCACAGTAGGCTGCTTCTTGCTCAACCAAGATATACATGAGCTACCAAGCATGAAGCAAAAACCACTTGTGGACACACGAGTGTCATAGCAACCAGCCCAATCTGAGCCAAAAAAAGCATGCAAATCTGGCGGTAGTGATCCCCCCTTGGGATAAAACAACCCAAGTAGCTGAGTACCACTCAAGTAGCGAAAGATGCGCTTAACCGCCTTCCAATGCATGACTCTTGGGCAATGCATAAACCTGCTCATGTGTGAGATAGCAAACTGAATATCTAGCCAAGTAATGCATAAGTAAATCAAGCATCCAACAGCCTGCTGATAGAGAACAGCATCAAATGCATCTCCAGCATCATGAAGACTCAATCGTAAACCTGTCTCCATAGGAGTGGCAATAGGCTTACAGACTTCAAGGCCAAAACGCTGCAATAATGTGTCAATATATTTCATTTGACACAAAGCCATTCCACCATCAACTTGCATAAAGTGAATGCCCAAATAGTGATGCAAATGCCCCAAATTAGACATCTCAAATGATGCATGCAAATCAGCCTTGAAATCAGCAATATGCTTCTCAATAGGACTAGTGAGCAGCCTGTCATCAACATAGACAACAATGATCAGAAGCACATCATTAGCACACTTAACATATAAGGTGCTTTCAGTTGGACTGTTCACAAAACCATGTGCAACCAGATAGGCATGTATCTTCTCATACCAAGCACGTGGTGCTTGCTTTAAACCATATAATGCCTTCTTTAACCTGCACACCTGGTTTTCATGCCCTTTCTGCACAAAGCCACGGGGCTGAAAAACATACACTTATTCATGCAAGTCACCATTCAGAAATGTTGTTTTAATGTCCAACTGATGTACATTCCAACCATGATGGGCTACAAGTGCACAAATGCTCCGAACAGTAGTCATACGGCATGTAGGTGCAAAGGTCTCATCAAAATCAATGCCTCTTTCATGTGCATAACCCTTTGCAACAAGCCTAGCCTTATACCTGTCAACTGTACGATCAGGTTTACGCTTCAGCTTGTATACCCACTTAGTGCCAATGGCCTTCTTGCCAGGAGGCAAGTCACATAAAGACCATGTACCATTCTTCATTATAGCATCATATTCAGATTGCATGGCAGCCATCCAATTTTCTGAATTCTGTGCTTTATCAAAAGAAATAGGCTCATTCTCATCACAGAGACTAGACGCAGCCATAGCATAGCAATCTGATGCAAAGGAGGCACTATGAGAGCCTGAACAAGTACAATATGACAAAGGTGCATCTAATTTGCTGTCACGCAAAGTCTGCACCAGCCATTTTGGCATAGTTTTTGCCTGCTCAATATCAGCTCTCTCATCAACAAGTGCATCATGTAAATCTGCATCAGAAATAGAATGATCTGCGTCATCATATGAAACCTGCAAAGGCTGAGAAGTTGCCTCATTAGGACCAGCACTAGACTGTCCACTTGTAAAAAGAGGCATCAACATATCATACATGTCTTTGGAGCTAACATATGTCTCCTTAGTACATGAAAGCAATGGCTGAATATCATCTTTCACAAAGACAACATCACGGCTAACTAGAATGCGTTTAGTTTATGGATGATACAGACGATAGCCTTTACTTTCAGAACTGTACCCAACAAAAATACATTTTACTGCCTTATCATCCAATTTTGTGTGATGTTGTTCAGGCACTAATGCATATGCCAAACAACCAAAAACACACAGTTGAGCAACAGATGGCTTGCGGTCATGCCAAGCCTCATATGGAGTGATAGACTGCAGTGCTTTAGTGGGACACCTATTCAGTACATATGCTGCACACATGACAGCCTCAAGCGAGAAACTATGTGGTAAAGCCTGACTCTTGACCATGCACCTCGCCATCTCCATGAGTGACTTGTTCTTTCATTCGGCAACTCCATTCTGTTGAGGTGTATATGGCACCGTACACTGGTGTTTTATCCTACGTTCAACCAGAAATGCATTAAAATCAGAAGACATATATTCCCCCCCTCGATCAGAACGGAGGGTGCCCATTTTACATGCTGACAGATTTTCAGCCAAAACCAAAA
The DNA here is from genome assembly GCA_020310875.1 of Ceratopteris richardii. Classification (NCBI taxonomy): domain Eukaryota; kingdom Viridiplantae; phylum Streptophyta; class Polypodiopsida; order Polypodiales; family Pteridaceae; genus Ceratopteris; species Ceratopteris richardii. The sequence continues at coordinate 146,172,902 of CM035413.1, forward strand.
ATTGTTTGAAGCACATGAACACTTCGGACTTTGTTTTGAGTGGATATACCCATGCATGCCTCGAAAAATCATCAATGAAAGTCACGAAGTAAAGGTAATTCCCAAAAGAGGGTGTCTACATAGGACCACAGACATCACTATGTACAAGCTGCAATTTCTGTGTAGCCCGAACTGAACCATCTTTTGGAAAGGAGGAACGCTGCATTTTGCCCAAAATACAACCTTCATTTACATGTTTTCTAGGTGCCTCAAGCTTGGGCAAAGAAGACACCATATGAGATTTCTGCAGGCATACCAAAATAGCAAAATTCAGATGACCAAAGCATGCATGCCAAAGCTTTGCATCTCACATAGCTTGAGAATCATGAATTGCACATGCCGAATCATTCACAGATCTTTCATAGTCTATGAGCTTATACAACCCACGACATAAAATGCCAGAAGCAATAATCACATTGCCATTTGATAGATCATGAACTGTACACCTGTCATCAACGAATTTCACAACCAAGCCAATCTTGGCTAATGTAGAAACTAATAACAGATTCTTCTTGATCCCTGGCACAAATAAGGCATCTGAGAAGGTGAAAGAACTACCATCAGCAGTAGTCAGAATGATCTTACCAACTCCCATAACAGGATAAGAGGAGTTGTTGGCGCATGTGATAGTATTCCCTGTAGGGGCAGGCTCGAGTGAAGAGAAGAAACTGCGCTGCGAGGTAATATGTTTGGTCGCCCCACTGTCAAAGTACCAAACATCTGAGTCCACTGCAGACATGCACTGCTCATGAGAGGATGGGTCAAAACTGCAAATAGTAGTAAACGCCCATTCTTCTTCCTGCACAAGATTAGCAGACTCTGTTTTTGGTGTAGAGGCTTCTGCAACAACCATTCCAGCCTCCTTTTTCTTTGCCTCTTTTGCAGCCAGTTTTGGACAGTTCTTTATGATATGATCATTCCCTTTACAGTACTTGCAAAACAATTTCTGCTTTTCTGATTTCTTCTCATCTTTATCCTGGTTCTTCGAATGTGCAACATTTGTAGATTTCTGCTTACTAGTAGAAGAGCTCCATTTTCCTTTGCCCTTCTGACTAGCCAAGAAAGCTTGATCTGCAACACGCATAATGGACCTGTTCTGCCTGGACTAATCTTCCTGCAACAGAACAGAGACTAACTCCTCAAATGATAAGGCATTCGGATTGCATTTCATCATCAACCGAAGAGTAGAAGCAAGACTCTGATATGAATCAGGAAGACCATTCAGAACGGTCTGCACAAGTGAGCTATCTGGTATAACCTCATCAGCAGAAATCAACTGTTCCTTCAAATCTTTGATCTTCGTTAGGAAACTGTCCATAGAATCACCTTCATTCATGTGCTCACTCTCCAAATGTTTTGGGAGGTAAGCAACACGAGCCTCATTCCTAGCTTGTTACAATGTGGTAAGTGTATCCCAAGCATCCCTAGCTATTCTACAAGAGCGAATATGAGGAATAATGGCACGTTTGATAGACAAAGTTATCAATGCATGTGCCTGGGCATCTCTACCATCCCAATGAATTTGCTCTGCAGTAGGTGCAACAGAAAACAGCAGCACGAACATGAATCTGTAGAATATCATCTTCGACACCATCTTCATCAGCTCCAGCACCTGTATTTGTAGTACCTGTCATTACAGGTGTAACAGGACGTCTTTCAACACCCTGCACAATGTTCCACAATCCTTTTGCAACCATAACATGTCACATCATATAAGCCCATAATGGGTAGTTGGTACCATCCAACTTATCCTCAACAGCCAACATACGGAATACATCACTGCTTTCAGCCATGGCCGGTGACTAAAATACCTTGATGCAGAAAATTGACTGTATCTCAAAAAGTTGAACAGAACTGCCCAGACGAGTTCTGCTAGACCTGTAGCAGACTTCGAGACGCTTAAACTGGCAAACAGAAACTGGTATATACCTTTGGCACAAAAAGACAAAATAGCCTGCACAAGCACTACTATAGTGCGTTCGGTTGATCTCGGAAACACGCTGAATATGCTCACCAAATTTCATGCGATTCTGAGACTGCAAATGGAGGAGTGTCGACGGTGCCCTAGATGAAGTGATGACCTGCTCTAATACCAATTGTTGGAGTTAGACGTCTGCAGGAGCACGCAAACATCACAAGGAAGAAGAAGAAGCTTGGAGCACAAACACACAATACTGAATGTATTACTAGAGAATGTGCAAAGATAAGTAGCCCATTAGGGCAATAGGCATATATACAAGCCGGCGGAAAAAAAACTCCTAAAGAGGGAAAAAAGTGCCCCGGGGCTCCTAGTGTGTTCATGCACATCACTACCTAAATATATCAACAACCTGTTCTTCCATTCAGCAACTCCATTCTGTTGAGGTGTATATGGCACTCTACAGTGGTGTTTTATCCCACATTCAGCCAAAAATGCATTAAAATCAAAAGATATATATTCCCCCCTCGATCAGAACGGAGGGTGCCCATTTTACATGCTGACAGATTGTCAGCCAAAACCAAAAACCATTTGAAGCACATGAACACTTCGGACTTTGCTTTCAATGGATAAACCCATGCATGCCTAGAAAAATCATCAATGAAAGTCATGAAGTAAACATAATTTCCAAAAGAAGGTGTCTGCATAGGACCATAGACATCACTATGTACAAGCTGCAATTTCTGAGTAGCCCGAAGTGAACCATCTTTTTGTAAGGAGGAACACTGCATTTTGCCCAAAATACAACCTTCACAAACATGTTTTCCAGGTGCCTCAAGTTTGGGCAAAGAGGAAACCATTTCAAATTTCTGTAGGCATAGCAAACTAGAAAAATTCAGATGACCAAAGCATGCATGCCAAAGCTTTGCATCAGACATAGCCTGAGAATCATGTACCACACATGCCGAATCATTTACAGATCTTTCATAGTCTATGAGCTTATACAGCCCATGACATAAATTGCGAGAAGCAATAATCATGTTGCCATTTGATAGACCATGAATTGTACATCTGTCATCAACAAATTTCACAACCAAGCCAATCATGGCTAATGCAAAAATTGATAACAGATTTGTCTTGATCCCTGGCACAAACAAAGCATCTGACAAAGTGAAAGAACTACCATCAACAATAGTCAAAATGATCTTACCAACTCCCATAACAGGATAAGAAGAGTTGTTGGTGCATGTAATAGTATTCCTTGTGGGGGCAGGCTCGAGTGAAGAGAAGAAAGTGTGCTGCGAGGTAATATGTTTGGTCGCCCCACTCTCAAAGTACCAAACATCTAAGTCTACTGCAGACATGCACTGCTCATGAGAAGATGGGTCAAAAGTGAAAATAGTAGTAAACACCCATTCTTCTTCCTGCACAAGATTAGCAGACTCTATTTTTGGTGTAGAGTCCTCTACAACAACCATTCCAACCTCTTTCTTCTTTGCCTCTTTAGCAGCCAGTTTTGGACAGTTCTTTATGATATGATCATTTCCTTTAGAATACTTGCAAAACAATTTCTACCTTTTTTATTTCTTTTCATCTTTGTCTTTCCTCTTTGATTGTGCAAAATTAGCAGATTTTTGCTTACTAATTGAAGAGCTCCATTTTCCTTTGCCCTTCTGACTAGCGAGGAAATCTTGATCTGTAACACACATAATGGATCTGTTCTGCCTAGACTAATCTTCGTGCAACAGAACAGAGACTAACTCCTCAAATGACAAGGCATTTGGATTGCCTTTGATCATCAACCGAAGAGAAGCAAAACTCTGATATGAATCAGGAAGACCATTCAGAACGGTCTGCACAAGTGAGCTATCTGGTATAACCTCATCACTAGAAATCAATTGTTCCTTCAAATCCTTGATCTTTGTTAGGAAATTGTCCATAGAATCACCTTCATTCATGTGCTCGCTCTCCAACTTTGTTCAGAGGTAAGCAACACAAGACTCATTCCTAGCTTGTTTCAATGTGGTAAGTGTATCCCAAGCATCCTTAGCTGTTTTGCAAGAGCGTATGTGAGGAATAATGGCACGTTTGACAGAGAAAGCCATCCCAAAAAAGTTGCTCTGCAATAGGTGCAGCAGAGATCGCATCAGAAACAAGAATATGTAAAATATCATCATCTTCGACACCTTTTGCATCACCTTTAGTACCTACAGTTGTAACAGGTGCAGGTGTGATAGGACATGTTTTACCACCCTGCACAATGTTCCACATTCCTTTTGTAACCAATACATGTCGCATCATATAAGCCCATAATGGGTAGTTGGTACCATCCAACTTATCCTCAACAACCAACATACGGAATACATCATTGCTTTCATTCATGGCTGGTGACTAAAATACCTTGATGCAGAAAATTGACTGTATCTCAAAAATTTGAACAGAACTACCCAGACAAATTCTGCTAGACATGTAGCAGACTTCGAGCTGCTTATATTGACGAACCAAAACTGGTATATACCTTTGGCACAAAAAGACAAAATAGCCTGCACAAGCACTATGATAGTGCATTCAGAGGCCGAAACGAGCTCAGATCGCGATTTCGACACCACATAGCAAAGCTGTTTTGATCTCGAAAACATGTTGAGTATGCTCATGAAACATCGTGCGATTCTGCGACTGCAACCAAAGAGGTGTAGATGATGCCCTAGATGAAGCGGCGACCTACTCTAATACCAATTGTTGGAGTTAGATGTCTGCCGAAGCACACGAACAACACAAGGAAGAAGAAGAAGCTTGGAGCACAACACACAACACTGAATGTATTACTAGAGAATTTACAAAGATAAGTAGCCCATTAGGGCAATAGGCATATATACAAGCCAGGGGGAAAAACTCCTAAAGAGGGAAAAAAGTGTCTGCTAGTCCTAGTGTGTTTCACACACATCACGATCTAAATATATCAACATTTATGTATACTCTAATTCTCCTTTCGTTCTTTCTTTCTATAAGCATAACAATTGATAAACAAACACAACTTTGATCATCAAACAAGATTTAAGTTTAACTTGAATTTTATCATATTTCTACCCATGTACCCACCGAACTAACTATCAATGAGATGAAGATGAAGGAGAAGCACCTAGAACACAAGAAAATAGCACTAGAAGTATTTAACTAATGATAAGACGTACCATCATGTGCATCCAACAAAATGATGAAAAAGTGTAATACTTGTGTCATTGTGGTCTGAAGCATAACATAATAAAGAGAATGCCGTATCCATGGTCTGACCAATCAATGGTATGAATACCATACATGACAAGATGATAGCATATGAAAAGAAGCTATCTCTATTGTGAAAGCATAAGTACAAATCTCAAAAGAGTTTTCAGCTCTCTACACTTTAACCATGTAATCCTAACCGATGAGAGTCCATTTCCTTATATAGACCTTATATAGACCTTATATAGACCTTTTAAGAGCTCTATCCATATTGTAGTGTTTGAGTTAGGTTTAAAAATAGTGTACAAAGGCTATTTGGAGGCCAAAATCATAATATAAAAATACAAAATTTGGTGTGGCTATTCCATTCAATCTTATGAATGTCAAATACTATTTGGCTTTTATGTTGTGTATTGTATTATTGTGGACGACCGATACAAGCAAATAGAAGCAGTCAAAGAGGGTCGAATGCACATAATTGCTTGAATATGTTGTGTATAGGATTCGAGCTCATAGTGCTTGGCTATGAAGGAAAAAATTACTTGAAGGTTGAAAGTCAAAAAAGACTAAGGCAACTAAAATTTATAGGCAAAGAGAGAAATAAATGGTCACATGACGTGGACCAATGAATGTGTTATACATGGCAAATTTGAATTCAAAAATTTCAATTGTCAAATGATGTGGATTGGTGAAAACTTGACACATGGAAATGTACATTGGAATTCTCAATGGTTAGATGATGTGGACTAATCAGACATTGCCACATGGAACTAACGATCAACTCAACTTGGGGACCTATTTAAGCTCCTCCCTTCATTTGTCCCACTTTTTTTGTGACCTATGTGCTCTCCCAACTTCTTGTAGTTTTCATGCTCCAACCCTCATTTGTGAATTTCTCGTATTCATCTTCTCCTTGAGTTCTCTTGGCGTGCAAGGTAATATCCTTGAGCTTGGTCTTCTACATGAACGATTCAAGCGATTAGTGGAATCAGAGATTTCTGAATTTGCCCAATTGCTTGAATTGGTTGCACCTAGTTAAAAGGCTTGAATCCTTTTTTCGAATGGAAGACCGATTCAAACGATTAGGGGACTCAGAGACTTTCGGAGTGAACTATTCTTTTGAATCGGTCATGTCTATTCATGAAAAGAAATTGAACACCTTGATTTCTTTGGTATGAACGATTCAAGCGATTAGGTGAATCTGAGATTCTGCATTGCCTAATTGCTTGACTTGGTCGTGTCTAGTATTTTCTTGATAATTTGTTGTATTTTTTTCATAAAAGAGAGCTTATCCCAAAAATCTCATGAAATTCACATGAATGTGGTTGAAACATTGAGTAATGCTACATGATTGATTCAAGCGAATAGAACAATCCAAATTCTTTTGATGACTCTAATCGCTTGAATCAGTTGTTTGTTGAATTCTCGATTTACTTGTGTTCGCTCATTTCCATGTGTTTGATCCTCTTTGATTCTTCTTTTCATAGATCATGGCTAGGGTAAATAAGATAGCTAGAAAGTTGTACTCTAAGGAGCAATAGCAAGGGGGACCTATTTTACAAGGGCAATCACCTGCTCTAAAGGGGTAGGGACCTGCTCCAAAGACCACAAATAACCAAGATAAGGTTGATCCATAGAAGGCATATGCTAAAAAGAGAGTAAAATATCATGTCAAATCATTGAGGGAAATCAGAAGAGCTTAGAAGTCTTGTGAGACTTCTCATCCCAAGGCTTCCTTTCATGAGAGTGGTTAAGGAGATCTCTACCAATGTTTGCTCTATGATGAAGACTTGCGAGACTGACTCAACCACTCAGAAAAACAAACGCTATTCGGCTTTGTTAACTTTCCTTGATCGCCTTCCCTTGCTCTCTACTTTACGATTGCAACATGTTCAACCAAGAAGGTGGTAGGACAAAAGTACGTTTTTCCACTTTCTCGGCCATTTGTAAAAGTAACAGCAGAAGCCAATGGATTCATCATGCGTACTTCATCGACGAGTCAATCGTAACTGCGACCTCCGCATGCAATTCAGTTGTAACTTATCATAATAGTTGGATTCATTGGGTAGTTATGCAAGCCTAATAAGCTATAGCTCTCTACTCCTTCCGCTCTCGAGTGTGAAGTGCAAATGTGATTCACTTTTCAAAGTTCTCATGCAATGCACAGCTCTTTCTCATATTTCGCAATCCACACCAGTCACGGTTGCTCAAGCCTTCGTGACCTCGCCTCCCGAGTCCCGACCCCGTGATTCCTGAGTCACCCGGTTTCGTTGAGCTTTCAAGACGCGCCCTCTCGACGTTCGTGGGCACTGAAAGCACTGAAGGTACCCAGCCTAGCAGTGTTTAAATGGAATCCATCACCGTCTTATTCTTATGTTTCTATCTTACTTGACAAATCTAATCATTTGTGTCAACGGTTCTTTCCATCTTAGTTAAACATAAAGCAAAAAGTATTTTTCAAACGTGACTATGCTGCTACTATTTATGTTGTCAAATAGTAGTTTCCCAAACACGCGTGACAGTAATCTACATTAATAAGTATGTTTTGCATCAATTTTGCATATATTAATTGTCTATTTTCATATAGATTCAACCATAGTCGTTATTGAAACGATGTTAAATCACATATTGTGTAGTTGTATTCTTTTGGTGCAATTACTCCAAGCCTAAATGCTTGATCATTTATCCTAAGGCTCATATGTGCATTCATCTACTAGCACATGAATAATCTCTTGTAAAAGTGCACATATGAAATCACTTCAATCACGAGTTCTTAGGAGAATCTTTTCACGAATTGTTGGTGAGATAGATAGAGACTGAGATCCTAAAACCTAGAGATACTTTTGGTAGAAGATTGAATTTCAAATTCAAAAAGAGCTCCACCTTTAGCTATAAAAGAGGACTTCAAAAGTCGCATATTCACAGCCCAATTAGAAGAGATATTCAGAGGGATTTTAAGTTGATATTGAAGTAACACCATAGCTCTATCAGTTCCCTCACATTGTGCAATCATTCATTGCCAATGTCAATGTAATCTATATGCATTAATACATATAGTTCTCTCATATTTCAACTCTTCTACTCTGTCATGTATCGCTGAGAGCAGTGTACTTCTCTGATCTATTTCTTAGTGTATACTTGATCATTTTTAGTCATTTAAGTTGGTATAGATTTCTTTGTATTATCTATTCTCTTATTACAAATTTTCATGTGTATTACCTTAGCCAATCTCGAGTTATGAACAACATAGTGCTCAGTGGTCTGCCTACTAATAATGCCCAAAAGTGTCGAGATGCATCTCTTACTTGCTAAGCATCATTGTGTACCTAAGTCATGAAGTCTTAGGGACTTGTGTCGATGAGACTAAATCTCAATCGCCCCACAAGTGTGTATAGTGATGGATCGATACGCGTTTAATTATCAATCCGAAGAACCACACGAACCAAGTGTATGAAGACGCATGCGCACATGATGGAAAGTGAAGTGGCTAAGCTACAATGCATGTGAAAAGACTAGCCTACCTCTCCAATGCACTAAATCTCTCGAAAATCTTGCCACGATACCACTTACAATAGTAAGCACAAATTGGAATGTTTCTCCCATGTCCGAACTCTGAATATGGCCAAAATGGGTTCATTTTGAAGCTCTCAACGAGCTGCATGTACTCGAGTATTTTCACTTGAATCTGACAACTGCTCTTCAAGCTATGGCCAAAAAATTGAATGGTGGGAAACACCTACACTCGTTCCACAACTCGTAATGGTTCATACACACACTATAGTAGTTCAAAAGTGATGTTGAGGGATAGACAACAGTCCTACACACATTTCAAGCATTACACACATACAAAAGATCATGGAGAAGGAGAAAATCAGCAAGAAAGAAGCAAATTCGAATTTCTGCTCTTCTTCTTCACAAATAGCAAAAACTCCTTCCAAAGAGTCACAAAAGTGACTTATATACGTGTGCCCTAAAAATGTTCCTTTCACAAAACATACTGGCACTTTATTGACTTACTCTAATTTCCTATTATTTTACAAGAGTTATGTTACAAGGATTTGGGTTACGCATCTAGAGGACTCCTCTAGTGCATTTACAAGGCTTCGAGGGAATTTCATAGGATTTTGAAGAAGAAAATTTGTGCTTAATTATTTGAAAATTTTGGGGCTCCCTTTCTGTGTCTCTTTCTTCTGCAACACTCTCTCTCTCTTTGTCTCTGTCATCCCTTGACATGCTTTACTTTTTGTTTGCAACTTGTCTATAGCTCCTGAATACGTGCACCCAGTGATCAAAGAAGCGATAAGGATTTTCAGGCAATTTGTTACTTTATCCGAGCTTTGTCCTTTGCTTCTACAAGCCCCTTGGTATTCCTTATATCATAAATCTGGGCTACTGTATTAAGTCGGGCTGTCATATTAAGTCGGGCTGCCATGCACGCCATCGGTGGCTAAGAATGTGATATGCTTCGTCACCCGCTTCAACTTTTGAGCCTCTCACCTTTCTAACTTTTGGTCTTCTGATATGTCTTTGTCTTCACACATCTGACCTTGTTGTATTGCCTGGAGCCTATTTATTTTTTCCCATTGCACACCTTACTTTGCAGGCCTTTGCTCTCTTCTAAGTTAGCATTACGTTTTAAAGGTCCTATTCTTAAATCTTCTTTGTCATCCTCTGGGACCTGATGCATTGCTTAGCCTGTTCATTTCTTTCCACCGCATGCACCTGGCAGATGAGGAAGCTGTGTGCAACCTCCCATGAAAAGTCATGGTTGTTATTTTTCTTTATTTCCATTCCTCAGGACCTGGTTCTTTGGTGTTGTCGCCTGATGCGTGCCCCTGCGGGGCTTTAAGCAGAGGGTTGTTCTTTTCTTTATGAGATTTTTCTTCACTGAGCCATTTTAGTCTTTGATCTCCTTCTTCTTCTCTTTTTGCTTGATTCCCCCTCCACACGTCCCTCCTCTTGAACTATGTCCTCCTTGACAGGCGTTTTGTGGCGACACGCATATGTTTGTATGACTTTCTGCTCTTGATGGTTAAGCGAATTGGCTTGACATATCATTAGTTCCTTCCATTGGTTTGACTTCACCCCATCATTTGGTGCCTATCTATGGTTGGCAAAAAATCTTAGTTCATAGGCCACCAGTCGCGCATTTAGGTTAGAAGCTATTTTTGCAAAGATCTCTAAGTCCATTTCAAAAAATCCTGTGAAGAATGCTTCTTTGAATGTCTGCATATATGGAATCGGCAAAAACATAAGTTTGGAATATATGGCCATGAGTGTTAAGCAACTAGGTAGAGTCGATAAATAAAAAACTAATGCGTCTGATCCCTAGTTAATTTCGATGAAGTTCAAAAAGGTATACTGCACATGTTGAAATACCTTTATTACTGTAAGTAGCATACTCAAAATTGTGTTAGTCATCTTGATGGCTAGATCCGGTTGACTTTCTTTAGATTAATGCACAATCTTAGTTTCCCGTTCTTTTTGGGCACAACTACTAATGGTGAGACCCATTCGGTATGTTCTATCTCGTAAATGAATCCGGCTGTTAATAGCTTGTCTATCTCTTCCTTAATTTTTGTTGCATAGACATCATTATAAGTGTAAGGGTGTAGCTTTGATGGTTTTGCATCACGTGTCATTGGTATTCGATGAGAACAAATGGAGGGCTCCACACCTTTGAGGTCCTTGTACGTCCATGCAAACACATCTTGATATTCTCGAATTAGTCTTATCAATTCTTCTTCCTCCTCAAGTGACACATCTTTTCCTACGTACATGCATCTTTCTTCTCCATTTTCTAGAGTCACTATGTTTTTCTTTATTTGTTCCTTTTTGTCATATGCTTCTCCTTCTCTAGCTTCTCTCTTAGGCATCTGAATGGCTATTTTCCTTTCCTCTACTTCGTATCTTTTGAAGTGTTCTCGGACTTCAAATAGATCCAGGGTTGGTTCGGTCTTACCTATGGTATCCTCATGGTTTGATACTATCGGGGCTGCTTCTATTGCTAACACCTTGGTTGTTCCATCCTTGTCCTCAGCTTGGATGGCTTTTAAGTATTGTTCCTTTGAATCAAACTCTGGTTCCATCTCTATGCTCTCGCATTCTTCCTTCCATTCCTTTTCTAATACTTCTCCTGCTTCTACCTCCTGAAGGACTACCATGTAAAATCTTACATCATAACCTTCTTCGTCCACACATTCATTCATGGTTAACACCACTTCATTTACACATACATCAAAGGTGGCTAGAATCTCCATCCTGCCATGTGGTTCGAATACCACATCAGAAAAAACTTAGGGCATATACATAGGGTCCTCCATAGGTCGGTAATGTTGATGTTTGATAGGCCATGTTTGAGTCTTTTTCTCTTCTCTCTTTGCTTCCTTACACATCCATAATTGGGCATCTTCGAGCATCCAGGATTGGTCACTTGAACTGGCACTATGGATTGATAAATCATCCTCGTCCTTATGTACGGGGTTCCATTGTAGTGGTGGTACATACCTATATGCAAATGTATGCAAATTTATCTTGGTAGTAGTTCCTTGGTGTTTTAGGTATAACGAGTCTCTTCCCCGGTCTTCTACTACCCGGAGTTGTCTCATGAAAGGTCTTGCTAATATCATTTCATAATTATTTGCTTTTCCAAATTGACATATAGCTAATGTATGCTCAAACTCGACTCCACAGGTGGTTAACTTAATTTTTTCCAATATTCCAAGGGGTCGCTCTAATACATGACCATCTGTTAATTGAAACTTCATACGAGTTGGTCGCAGAGCTAGCTTTCCCCATTTCTCCCAAATCTCTTTGGTGGCTATACTTACTCTTGCTCTTGTATCTAGTATGGCCTTGGTCATGTATCCATTGTATGTGACGGGTAAACATGTGTTGCCCTCATCCCCTTCGCTAAATTCTCCAACTTTATCCACTAGAATTTGTATAATAGAAGGGTTTTGAGTTTCCTTACTTTCCTTTTTGTTCTTCTCATGCTCTAACTTCAACTGTCCCGCTAATTGTTTCCATATTTGAGGCTTGAAACAAAGTAATTCTTCCACTGTCAATCGACATTGTACTTTGGTCTTTTTGAGTTCTGCTAAATTATGTGAGGTCTTGTCTAAAGACTCTTTTTCTTTTCCTTGTACTGTGGAAGCACGGAAGGTTATGGATTCCTTCTCATATTCCCCCATGTAGTTTGCTAGGGTAGAAATGTTGTGTGTGTCTTCTCTATTTTGGTTTAGCATAGAGACTTCTTCATATATTTCTTCCAAATTTGGCATTGGCTGATAGTCTTCCACATCTAATTCCTCAAACAGAGGTTTTGCATTTCCATTGTTTTTCCATTGATCTTGTCGAATCCTAGTCCACAACTCTCTTGGCCAATCAGCTTCTAATTCAGGGATTACGGAGGTTGATTTGGCTTGAGTGCAAGGTAAATCTTCCCTATTTCCTTTCTCTTTTGGTTTTTGGTCCTTTGTTTTAAGACAATCATTGTATTGATTCTCGGGTATTCTCGTCTCTGGGAGGATAGGGATAGTCTTTTCTAGAGTGGCCTAAGCTACCTCTATGCATTTTCTACATATCGCAAGTCTCTCCTTTTCTAACTCCCCTTGTGGATAGAGTTTCTCATGCTGCTCTATGTTTGGTCCATTCGTGATTCTAAGCTTGGTAAGCTTCTAACCACATATCCAAATCGTCTGGTCTTGGGTCTACCAAGATCGATCCTAACTTGTTTGGTTCTTGTGTTTGAGTCTAAAGGTGAGTCTCTTCTCGTATTTCCATTTTCCCAATTTTCTTACTGTCTCCCATGTTCCTCTTGTCCTCCTTACTTTTGTTCTTCATCCATTTGTCCCTAAGTTTTTCCCTTCTATCCTTCTAGCTTTCGGTCTTCTTTGCTTGGGTACTCTCATGTGGGTCTTCAGAATCTTCCACAACCTGTATGTTAGGTTCCAGGTTTTTATTCTTTCCTTGTATCGAGTCTGCGTTTTTTCTCTCTTGTCCTTTGGCTTGTGCTCATGTGATAGCTTTTAATGGTACCGTGTATTCCTTGTCGCTGCCTAACGATTCAGCTACTTCAATCACCTTGATTTGTGCAGTGTCGTGAGTCTTATTGGGATTCTTTGGACAATCTCTAAAGAGATGTTCCTTCCCACATTCATTGCAATACCCTTCCCAAGTCCTAGGGGGTGGTGGGTTGTATGGCCGAGTGCATTCTCTTATGAAGTGGTCTCCTCCATATCTATAGCAAGGTCCCTTTGGCATAGGTAGTCTGATGGGTGGTCTTATGGGTGTTGGTGCCTTGGGTGTAGTGTACATTAGGGTTGCACACTCTGATCCATAGATGTTGTAATATCCCTCATAACCATATTATTGCGGATCATAAATTTGGTCATATTCCATCACACTGGTGTCATAGGAATAGTATTCTCCTTGAGTTTTCTCGTACCCTAGATTCGTTGATTCTGTACTAGCTAATGGTGATGCTGGTACTATGGCTCTCTCCATGTTTTCCTCTGGTTGAGCATATTTAATTGGCACTACGTTCTGTGGAAGTGGTGGTTGCTATCCTAATACTGGCTCGGGTTGTCCATATTGCCCTTGCTCATATGGTCTAGGTGCTCCTTGTGACCCTGGAGAGGGATTGTATCTTGGAATCTCCCTTCCTAGCTCTCTAGGAGGGTATTCAAACGACCTATACTGAGGTTGACTAAAAGGTCGTGACTGCCTGTCGAATGGGCAATTCTCAGTGGTATGATTAGTGTATTTATGTTCTATATGGCAATACAGGGTGCTTCCTTGATGTGGCTGCCTATTGTAAGGATAAGCTTGAGGCAAGCATGTTCCTCCTCTTACACACATGTGAGTTGGATGGTCTCCTCCGCATAAGCTGCATCTTCACAACATGGGTATTCTCATTGATGGATGCTGGTAGTTTCGTTGTCCATGAACTCCTAACTTCTTGGCTACCAGTTCTGCTAACTCCGCTACATTACTAGAGTAAGATGTCACTGTACTTCTAGTGTCTTCTGATTTTGTAGGCTTTGGTGTACTTTTGAGATCGTCAGCTAGGTTGTCCTCTAAGTCAATACACTCTTCAAGGAACTCGCTCAACGTCTCCAGCCGCTTCACATAGACTAAAGTTCTCAAAGTCCCGTTCATTACCCTGTCTAAGAATAGTGATATCATTTTCTGCTGAGTGGGTCTTTCTGTTGTTGGACATCTATCGACATATTGATTGAACCTCCAAGAAGCTGTTTTCATAGTTTCATTTGGATTTTGTTTGAAGCTATGGATTAAGGATGAAGAGTTGTGTTTAATCCCTCTCTTGGTGAATTCTCCAATGAACTCATGAAAAAATTGCTCAATATTTCCAAATTGATTGGGATCCAATGGTTGGAACCAAGTCAAAGCCATCCCTTTGAGAGTAAGTTCGAAGGACTCATACTGCACAAAGACATTCAGCTATGTGATCATAAGGTTCTCCCATTTCTTCATAATGATTTCTCATACACTTAGCCACTTGAATTGATCTTAAGTCTTCTTATGGATTCCTATGGTCTAGGTATTACAGTAATTGCTAGTCTAATTAGAGGCATTCCAAGCTGCACTCCTAGTGGTGGTCTTGGCCTCATTGGTGGCCAATGTTGGTTGCCTAGTCCAGGGTGGGTTTAATTGTGTGATTGCAGCCCTAGCATTGTGAATTGCACATGGGTTCGGTTAGGAATACTCCGTTGACTCGTCTATCCCAACATTGTATTCTCTAGCTCTTGATGCGTCCCAAAGGGATTATGGGAGGTAGTTGCCTACTCTCACGAAGAGAATACAGCCAACCCCATATAATTCAATTGAGCCCTATCAACTGCATCTACTAGACAATACCTTCTTTGATTCTTGTCTAGGTATGTGACTCTAGGCTCCTCTTCAAGGTCTTTTAACTCATAGAAAGTCATTGGGCTTTCTTCTTGTCCACGTGTGGGTGAATTGATTTGTAACAATAAGTCTAATCCATGGATCAAGTATACCTCTAATAGGTAATCATCTTGAGGTATCAAATCCCCTCTAAAGACTCAAGTTACCACTGATTTGCCTCTTGGCGTAGTTATTATTTCTTCACGATCTGTTCTTCTTGAGTTTCCTTGTCCTTCCAATCCTCCTCTCTCGTTGATCCACTCAGAGTGTTTCGTTACCACGTAGATGTGATCTAACTTGTCCATGTACACTCCTCCTTCGTACTTGATTATAGGTATGGGCATTATTGTTGATTCAGTGGAGTTCAACATCCTTGCTACAAACCTATTTAAACCATCCAGGCAGATAGGGATCTCTTGGGGATTAGTAGACACATATTGCAGAGAGGTGCGGCATTCCTCCTTTACCGTTGACATGAAGTTCTCCCTAGGGACAGAACCTTGCATGTCTTCTGAAGCCATTGGTATCTCCTCCTTTGAGTCACTAGAGGTGTCAGTATAGATAGAGTGATGACTTTCCTAGGTTGCACTTCCCACCAATGAAATGACACTCCTTTGACTACTTAGCACATGCCCTGATCTCAAGTTAGTCCACCCTTCTGGGCCTATGTTGGTTTCCCAATTTCCCACAATCGGCTCCTCAATTACCTCAATTTTTTTCCTCAAATGGCTGGATAGGTTTGGATGATACCACTTTGGGGAATACCACTCAGATGATACGATACTAGTCTCAGCACGATACGATACCAAAAACTTCAGGTGATACGATACCACGAATTAACATGATATGATTCCGAGTATAGCATGATACGATACCTCTGCATGTGACAATACGATACTATATTAGTAGATGATACGATACGATATAGGAATAATACCAGGTTCCTCACGATATGATATTAGAACTTTGCACGATATGATACTTGTCCAATGCACGATACGATACCAACAAGTCACAAGATACGATACTGAAACTCTCACGATACGATACAAGATGGGTCGGACGATACGATATCAAACTTCCCATGATACGATACTAGTGCAAGTGACGATACGATACCGAAGCTCTCACAATACGATACTGGAATAACAGACGATACAATACCACTTCTCGAATGATATGATACTAAATTGGTGATACGATACTAATAGTGTGCATGATACGATACCGCTCGGTTGAGGATACGATACCGGGACCGGGATGATGCGATACCGAGTGGATCACAGTACGAACACTGGCTGATCGTGATCACAATACCAACTTGATGATATGATACCAGAATGGTATTGCGATACCTCAAGTGGTATGCAGCAATACAACATCAGGAGAGTATCGCGATACCAGGGAATTTTGGTATCGCGATACCAAAACTCAATCGACCATAATACTCCAGCCAAAATCGCTCTAAACTCAAAAACATTTTATGCAAATATGTTTAGTTCTCACCCCTCCTTACCCTTGATCCTCACTATTCAAGGGTTGAAACCAAGCTAAAGCAGTACCCTTAAGAGCCAAACAAAATGCCTCGAACTGGGTGAACAAGTCCTCAACTTGTTCAGCTCTTAACACTTGTTTGAACTCGGCTCTATGATCATAAGGATCTCCTATCCTGTCAAATTAATTATTCATTGCCTTGACCGCTTGGGAGGGTCTAAGGGTTCATGGATGCTCTCGAGGTCTAGGAAATGGAAAATCATGTTCATCTCTTTGATGCCTATGTGCTCGATGTCTCTCTCTTTCAAGTCTTTCACCCTCATGTCCTGATCTATCTCTGCACACTCTGTGTGCAAAACTTACCTCGGGCCTCTCTATGGTTCTTTCCCTCTAGGTTTCATGAGCCTGAGATGATCCTGCTCCTTGGAGGCCATGGGAGACATTAGATCCTGGTGGAGGGAAAATCAATTCACCCTGCCAAGTGTATGCAGGCCTATCATGCTCTATTGTCAAGAACATTCTTTCCGATGTGTTATTTAGATATACAACCTTGCGTGGTGTCTCGGGGTCTTTGAATTCATAGATGATTACTCCACCTATTTTGCTAGGTTCATCTGGCTTGAATCTCTAAAAGGCTTCCTCCATTTCTCCATTCAAGAATAGTTCTATGCTTTTGTTGTCTTGAGGGATCCAATCTAGAGTAATTACCCTCATCAAGACACATTTTCCTCGAGGAGTCTTGGGTTCTCATCCTAGGTCTCCTTCCTCTAGGTCTCATATCTCGTTCTCAGGAATGATGTTTCCAAACTCATCTGTCATGTTCGATAAGCTAGTAACCACATACATGGTTCCTTCCTTACCAATGTATAACCCCTCTTTAAACTTAACCATTGGGTGTTCAAGTCCAAAGGGTTGATCGGGATTTTTGAGTTGGGCAAACAATCGCCTTAAGCCATTCATAGATGCATGCACCTAACCGGTTGGTCCTAATATATTCCAATTGTGTTTTATAGGGACCTTCTGGTGTCTGTAAATGGGTAGTGCTTGAGCTACATGTAGGTCTCCTCATGTTGAAAGACATGTTTGAATCACTTGTGTCCAAACTTAGTATGTAGGGATAACCACTCAGTTGTGCCCAAGACTTAGTTGTATGGTTGACACTAGCCAAAGATGATCTAGTGCTTTGCCTATCCTTGCCTAAGTGTCTACCTGATCTCACATTCATAAGCTTTGTCTACAAGTCCAAAATTTCCCCTTTGTATTGCTCAATATCCTTTGGAGTCCCCTTGGTTTCCTAGTCCCACCTTGTATGTGTGTATACATGTTTATAAATTTAAAGTTTTTTGTATACTGATCCATATTTTTGTTTGAGATTAAAATAATAAGAGATATTATATGGTAGAAAGAAATAAGAGTAGAGCTGACATATCACTTGAGATGTGGTAGTATTTTCGGAGACAACTGCGTCTTGACGAATCATTTCCTGAGTAAAAGGTATGAAAAATGGTTTATATTACTCTGAATTTTAATTCTCATATATTTTATAAATGTTTTACATTTAATCTATGTACTTTTGTTTCATTAAATAAACACAAACTTCTACAAAGAAGAGAGGTGAATTAGGTCATACGTTGCGCTTAGGCCAAATGGGCCATCATAGTTTTGTTGCTACATTTGTAAGTATGTGTATTATTGAAACTATATTTTTATTTTATTTAAAACACTAATCATTATTTTTCTTAACTTTTTAATGCAGTGAAAGGATTATGATTGTTATCGTATGCAAAAGGAAATTGAATTTGCTACATACTGTGGATATCCGTGTCTACCAAGAAGATAAGAGATCATGCAGACGATTTTACAATTATTAATCTTGACATAATTTATTTTATTTTTATTGATGTTTTATATGTTTTATTTATTTATGTTCATTATATGTAACATAGGAGTATAATATAGAGGTCGATATGGATGAGGTGGAAAGACAAACACAGGAGGGACAATATCGATCATCACAAGGGACAGACCTCTCTACCCATGATGCCTCTTCAGGTACATCAGATCATGCGGATGATCATGGTAATGTGAATGATCATGATCATGTGGATGATCATGATCAAGGAGGGGATTCAGATGCTTGACCAGTTACATTGGATGTATTATGTACATTAATACACACATATGTTTATATATATAACATATGTGTGTATTAATGTACATAATACATCCAATTTAACTGGTCAAGCATCTGAATCCCCTCCTTGATCATGATCATCCACATGATCATGATCATTCACATTACCATGATCATCCGCATCATCTGATGTACCTGAAGAGGCATCATGGGTAGAGAGGTACGTACCTTGTGATGATATATATATATATATATATATATATATATATATATATATATATATATATATATATATATATATATATATATATATATATATATATATATATATATATATATCACTACAACACATCAAGGGCATACCGACGATCGACATACCGATGGTCACGGGTCGGCGTCGGTATGACCATCAAAACATTTTGGAAAACTGAATAGGCAATGGATGTGTCGGTACAGCTGCGTCCGTATGAGCGTCAGTATAAGCGTCGGTAATTTATTGGAAACTACTGACGCTCATACCGATGCGCTGTTTTAACCGAGCTCCAGAGCAAAAATTTGACATTTCATGCGTTTTGAAACTACATCTTCTACTGTCGACTTTGCGTGCACGAACAACCTATCTTTGTTTGTCACTCTTTCTCTCTCTCTCTCTCTTTCTCTCTCTCTCTCTCCCTCCCTCTCTCTCTCTGCCCCTCCCTCTCTCTCTCTTTCTCTAAGCACACCTCTATTTTTCTAGATCTCAAGTTTTGGTAAGTATATCGCACATAATGTAGCACTCTTTTTTCTTCGGTTATGTTTTTCCTTTTCTAATATCTTCTCTCTTTAGTTTTGCAACAGATTTTGGGATCAAGTCTTTGGAAATTCGATGAATGACAACTTCAAGTGGATTTTGACGACAACGATTCACACAATTACATCAATGTAAGTGATTGTTTTCTTTTTGATTGACATAGAGAGAGAGAGAATCATATACATTTACATACACACTCACATATTTATAAACACATTCACATATACATACACACTCACATATACACACACTCACATATGTACAAATGCATATGCATACACACATGCATATGCAGACACATGCACATGCATACAAACATGCATATGCATACACATATGCATATGCATACACATATGCATATGCATACAAACATGCATATGCATATACACATGCATATGCATACACACATGCAATATATGCATACACACATGCAATATATGCATACACACATGCAATATATGCATACACACATGCATATGCATACACACATGCATATGCATACACACATCCATATGCATACACACATGCATATGAGTATACACATGCATATGCATACAAACATGCATATGCATACAAACATGCATATGCATACAAACATGCATATGCATACACACATGCATATGCATACACACATGAATATGCATACACACATGCAATATATGCATACACACATGCATATTCATGTGTGTATGCATACACACATGCATATGCATACACACATGCATATGCATACACACATATACATACACACTCACATATACATACACACTCACATATACACATAGACTCACATATACACACACATGCATATGCATACACATGCGCATATGCATACACACATGCATATGCATGTGTGTATGCATACACTCACATATACACACACATGCATATGCATACACACATGCATATGCATACAGACATGCATATGCATACAGACATGCATATGCATACACACATGCATATGCATACACACATGCATATGCATACACACATGCATATGCATACACACATGCATATGGATACACAGATGCATATGCATGTGTGTATGCATACACACATGCATATGCATACACACATATACACACACTCACATATACATACACACTCACATATACACACACACACTCACATATACACACACATGCATATGCATACACACATGCATATGCATACACACATGCATATGCATACACACATATACACACACTCGCATATACATACACACTCACATATACACACACAAACTCACATATACACACACATGCATATGTATACACACATGCATATGCATTCACACATGCATATGCATACACATGCATATGCATACACATATGCATACACACTCACATATACATACACACTCACATATGCACATACACTCACATATACACACACATGCATATGCATACAGACATGCATATGCATACACACATGCATATGCATACACACATGCATATGCATACACACATGCATATGCATACACACATGCATATGCATACACACATGCATATGCATACACACATGCATATGCATACACACATGCACATGCATACACACATGCATATGCATGTGTGTATGCATACAAACATGCATATGCATACACACATATACACACACTCATATATACATACACACTCACATATACACACACACACACACATATACACACACATGCATATGCATACACACATGCATATGCATGTGGGTATGCATACAAACATGCATATGCATACAAACATGCATATGCATACAAACATGCATATGCATACAAACATGCATATGCATACAAATATGCATATGCATACAAACATGCATATGCATAGACACATGCATATGCATGTGTGTATGCATACACACATGCATATGCATACACACATGCATTTTAACATTTCCACATTGGATCAGATGGGATCTCAATGTACACCTTGGGGAGCGCATGACCATGATGAATCCAAAATCTATCACATACGTAATGGAGCTCCAGTCATGGATGTAGCCGGAAAGTCCATGCGTCAGCATATTCGACAACTTTTCTCCATAGAGTTTGGACATTTTGTAATGTTAAAATGGAGCAAACAGGATAGGGATTCCAAAAATTATATCACACAATCGATATATGAAGAGTACTGGCCAACACCTGGACATCCTATTGTGAATTCGGATTGGATTCAGCATACGGCATGTGAGGTGATGTCTCATCGATGGTCCGAAGCTCGCGATGCTTTCAGAGCAGGCTTACCTAAGCCTGTGTGGTTAGATGTTGAAGAGTGGGAATCGATTCAGGATGAGCAGCAACATAATCCTGATCGATATCGTCAACAACGAGATGCAACGGCAACACGTTTAGATACGGTTGGAACATCGCATTTAGGTAGCAGCGGATACGACAGTATGCGCTACCAATTTTTAAGTATCATTTTAATTATTGAATTTGTTTGTGTTAAGCACATCATTTATGTTCATCTAACATTTTGCATATTTATTATAGGAGTTGGCAGTGGGTCGTCCTCGGACGCGAACCAAAGAAGCCTATGGATATCGTCATGGAATGGTTGCACTGTTGCACGACTTAGAGGGACGCGGTGCAATCATTTCATGGGAGAATCTATGATTAGGTAAACTTATAGCTTGGTTTCGTATTTTTAGTTGTTGTTTATAAATTTCATGTCAATTTGTCTCATTTTACACATATGCTTTGTTGCAAGATTGTAGGTGTAAATGTTTTGATCCCTTTGCCTATATGTATGGTAGTGCTTTGCCACAATTTTGTATTTCACTCCTATGTGGCAATGATGTACCATAATTTTGTATTCGATTCCTATATGGAAGTGCTTTTTCACATTGCCAAAATTTTGTATTACACTCCTATGTGGCAACGATGTACCATAATTTTGTATTCGATTCCTATATGGAAGTGCTTTGTCACATTTTGCATTTGGTTCCTATATGGAAGTGCTTTGTAACACTCTTGTACATCCTTCATTTATGGAATATACAACTTTTTGTACATGATTCATGGTTCATTTTTGCTCATATAAAATCATGTTTTGGTTGTCATTAGAGTACATAACACATGTACTCGGTTTAGAGTTGGGCAGAGTGTATTGTCTTTTGCTAAACAACATCATGGTGTAGCAAATGACAACACACTCTGGCAAAAAAAAATTGTGCAGATATGGTCGTCGGTATGGGCATCGGTACACCCACTACAATCATCGGTATACGCGTCGATACAGCTAGTATGGACGTCCGTATAAATGTCGGTATTATCGACGATTATACCGATCTTTATACCGACGTCCTTACCGACGATTATACCAGCGTTATGTTTTTGACGCGTAAGTAAAAAGTTACTCACTTTTATGGTAAGCATTAGCTTTTATTTAGAAATTTCATGTTCTATAGCAATCCTTATCTTCAACCACCATTCTAGAATCAATCCTCTAAGTGGGTCTTTTTTTTATAAGAAATATATGAAAATTATAATCTCTCTATTTATGTCCAAATGCATCCTAATAAGTCCATCCATCCACACACTCACAAAACTTCACCTACTAAATCAAAGCACAATCACATTAAAACCTTAATAGAATAAACTATAGTAAATCAACATTTCCTAAGCGATAGCATGCCCCTTGTTGCAAAATCACCTAACTTTAATTGATAATAAAGAAAATGGACATGGATTTCCATTCATGTGTGCCATCATGGAACAATAATAAGCATGTTCCATGTAAAAACACATGCATGGAAATGTAAGAGTGGAGAGTAAATGCATTTAATGTGATTGTGAATGATATGAAGAAATTAAGTGACCATAATGTGGAGTGAATAAAGTCTTATGGATCCATTGAGATTCTTCAATACAATGATTTTTATATTTTTCCAAATATGAAATTGAGTACGAGTGTGTGTAGTGATTATGTCATGATTGATTTTTTTTTGGGAAGTAAGATTTGAGAATCTTCTTCCAGAAAAGGAGGATTTTCAAGGATATGAGTGAGTGATAGAGTGCCTTTAAATGGTTTTAATATGTTTCTTGCTAGCTCACTCACTCGCAAACATTAGGCTTTTCCTTATGCACTAGACTTTATATATTGCAGTAGTTGTATTCTTGTTTTTAGCTCATTCTTGTACATTCCCTTTTATGTAATGGAAGAAGAAGAAGAAGAAGATCATTCTTCCTTGCCTCAATCTGAATGTGTGCTTCTCTTTGATTGTGAGAGTGTGTGTGTGTGTGTGTGAGCTCTCTTCGTTATCTCCTTCCTCACTACCATGATGTTAGAGCCAGTGTGGCTGTAGAGAGCTTGTGGAGAAGGCGACGGTGAAGAGTATGCGGCAAGGCATGGAGAAAACGCGATTCACAAACGACCTCTGTTTGCTACAAAAATCGGCATGAAGGTAGAAGACCTCAAAATATTTTCATGAGTTATCCCTTTAGGCTCACTCATTTTTGTCATATCAAAGTTTTGGAGCCATCTCGACCTCCGTTTTGAGCCTACAAGGTGGGGCCCATAGAAAAACTAGGTCAATCTTAGAAATTGTAACTTATGTTCACTCATATATTGCAGATCCAAAATTTCAAGTGATTTCATGTACCGTTGATACACGAAAACAATGTTTTTCCGAGATTGAACTGTCACATCATAGTGCCACAGTGTTCAAGCAGAAGGCATGCTTGTAGTGTTTTGGAGTGTTGAGAATTGCTATAGGAATGGCAAACGCAGATGGAATGAGTCAGCTTATGAGCGATATGCTAGAGAAGAACAACTTCCATGCTTGGAGATTCAGAATGACAAATTTCCTGATGGGAAAGGGCTACAAGAAGTACATCGAAGGAGAGAACGAAAATGATCCATATTACCAGAAAGGAATCGGACTGCAGATCAGTTAAGAGCATATGAGGAATCGAATCAAGGAGCACGAAAGGTAATGTATTGGCTATCTGTTAGCATACACGATAGCATGATTGGACACATACAAGATGCCAAGACCTCGAAAGAGGCTTGGAACAGTTTGGTCACATTGTATGAGATTAATACAAAGGCACAAAAATTGCAACTCAAGAACGAGCTGCATACATTGGAGAAGAAGAGCATGTTGGTAAGTGACTACACCCTGAAAATCAAAAGCATATGTGAGTCACTTGCATCTATTGGAATGAATGTAGATGATGATGATAAAGGACAAAGAGGCAGGCCAACATCTTCTTTTGGTTGAACATGTTCATTGGGATTTAGCATGCCTCTTTGTCCTTTATCACTCCTTGTATTGTACAATCATGACTAGGTTCTTTCTAGGGGAGCTTCCTATTGCTACTTGTTGCATAACCATAGATTTGATTTCTTCTAGGTGCACTACTCTAATAGCTAGTGATGGTATAATGGTTTCTTTTGCAACTATTTTCTTACTCATAGAGATCATTTATATATGAGGTCTTGATTTGGATGCCTTGTTCTTTGGACAACAAATGGTGTAGTGGTCTTTAGCTTCTGGGAAAGTTTTGCAAGGGGGAGAATTCTCTAGCAGAGGACATTTACTTTGATAATGTCTTACTCCCCAGAACTAAAGCAAATCATTGGCCTATTGGGCCCATTTCTAAAGTTACCCCAAGGGTTGTGAGTATTACCTTGACTTGGTGTAGCAACTATTACATTTGGTGGTGGCTCGACTCCTCCTTATCCCGAATATCCTTGTCCAAGAATCCCTTTTGAGTGAAACTCCTAGGCTTCATGGCTAGGCTTCCTCCATACCACATGGCCCTATTTGCTACACATGGTGAACCATACACTTTTGACTCTGCTTCCTACACAAAAGTTCTTGTAGCTCCTTTTGAAGTTGTGCCAATTCTTCTGCTTGGGCCCACTCTTCCTTTTGTAGTTTTATGGCTTCAATTGCATGCCTTAATTGTGTCATTCTACTTTCTTCTTCTTCTTTGTGGGGCTTGCTTCTTCTTAAGTTTTGGAGCTCCTTCCTCAATTGTGTTAGTGGGTCTTCAGGCTCCATGGGGTATGGCAGTCTAGAAGAATCGATTCCATGTTGGTGTCGAATTTGCTCCAACCTTCTTGTTGTTGTTGTAATGAAATCATTAATTTTTGTTCTAGGGAGCACCAATTCCTTGCCCTTGCATTTTTTGCAAATTGGAAGTGGTTTAGAAAGCCACCTTTTGATGAAAAAAGCATGCGGAGGATCTGATACTCTAGCTATAAGGGCTTTGGCTATAGTAACAAATTCACAAAATGGTTCCCACCGAGTCCGAAGTTCTCTAATTCTTCAATGATGTTTTCTACTCTATTTCCTTGTTGCAACTATGCTTTAACGGAATCCTTCATTAAGTCCCAATCAACAAAATGATTGTCGATAAATTGACTAAACCACTAGTTTTGTACACCTTCTAATGTTTCCAAAAAAAGGATTAGAAAGCATCTTCCCTTCCCATTAACCCCCTTGTTTTACATAGGGCTAAAAGTTTCTTGGCATGCTTGTCAAGATCTTCATTTGCTTATCCTCTGAAGGAATAAAATTTGATGTTCATTGGGAAAGCAAATTTTCTAAGTCTACTTGGGTTGCCATGTTTCCTACTGGTGATGTGGATGAAAGAGGACTAACTAACCTACGAGCAACCCTCTTTCTTTTGTTTTTTAAATAAATCCCTAATGTTTTTTACTAGGTTAGGGTTATGAACAATGCATATTAGCCCATAATCCATCATAAAGTGCAAATATCTCTGTAGGAGAGCCAGCTCTCTAGGTGGGCTTCACAATGAAATCCATGTCATCCTCGAGATTGACCTGCAATGCCTTCTTTTGATAACTTGCACACTGAATAGATAGCTCTAGGGCATGCATGCATAACAAGACTATGTGCACTATCTTTTAGTGGTAACAACAACACTTTTGTGCATAGAGAGGAAAGATGTAGCATCACAAGTGGTGCCAAATAATGTGTTCCTCACTCTATGATAGAGACATAGAGCTAAAGCAGAAGATGTTGAGATATTACTCTCTTTAATGCTCCTATGCTATCTCTTGAATGTCCACTTGTTCCGATGTGAATGAGTTGGCTCTTTAATAGTAGAGAGCGACCAAGAGGGGGATGAACACATTGAGTGTCCAAGTGCAGAGGAGAGCAAACATGAATACAAGCTAGCTAATCTCCCATCTACAATAGATATTCCCCTTCAAGAACAACTTGATTCCAGTGGAGCGTGCTTCAAATTGGCCACCTTTTTTCGGGCACCCAAATACAGAACCCCTCTCTAATGCATCCCAAGTGAGAGATCTATAAATTTGGTTGTCAATTTCTAGCTCATAGTATCATCGAAGATGAATTTCAAGTGCTGAACTTCTATTAGCACTACAGAAAAAACTCTGAGCATAATGAATCGTCCCATAATGTGCATCAACATATCTAGAGAGAGAGAGAGAGAGATTGTAGCTAATATACGAAAGGAAAAACCTTCATCGCATGTGATTCTGTGATGAGCAATGTAAAATATGATGTGAGAGCTAAGATCATCTAGGAAATTACCAATTGAGCTTTTTGACATCATGGATGAATTTTTTCCAAACAATCCATTGGATCATCACTCTCATAATGTTTTGAGAGCATCTCCTTATGTTTTCACCCTACTTACCTTTAATGATCAATGATGGCATTGAGTGGGTCCAAGCTCAGCTTCATGAAATTTAAAAAATCATCAAATACATTTGTATGAAGTCTATTGTGCACCTTACTAGCTATAACTGACTTTGCTAGCTATAATCGAATTTGCTCCCTTAGCCCATCCCTAAGAGTTTATCTCTTATATATTTCCAAGGGCACTTACACCCTCCATACAACTCTCTCTCGTTCCTTATATAATCACCCTCTATTTGCATAAGTTTTAACCATATCCCCTAGTGACACACAAAGATTTGTTTGTGATCTTGAAGGAGCCTTTGATAAAAGTTCTTTTGTACTTTCACAAAGGGTGATTGATCCTTCAATTTGACACCCATTCTAATCACTAAAGGGGTCACTTTGTATTTTCTAAAGGGTTGAACCCTCACTTTTAACTCCATTTGGCCCCAAGTACCCTATTTTTGTAACTTCAAAAATAATAAAGAGAATATTGTGTGTGTGCCTTGGGAGGCTACTCTAAGCCCCCAAGAGTGACCCTCTTCCATTGCAAATTAGGGCTATTGTAAGCCCCCTCTCCAAGGTTTCTCTCTCAAGTACCCACCTTACTAACTATCAATGAGATGAGGATGAAGGAGAAGCACCTAGAACACAAGCAAAGAGCACTAGAAGTATGTACCTAATGACAAGACTTACCATCACATGCATCCAACAAGAACTTTCCCCACAAATGATGCCAAAAGTGTAATACTTGTGTCATTGTAGTATGATGCATAACATAATAAAGAGTGTCATATCCATGGAGTGATAAATCATCGGTATGAATACCACACATGACAAGATGATAGCATATCCAAAGAAGATATCTCTATTGTGAAGTTATAAGTACAAAATGCAAAAGATTTTTCAGCTCTGTAAGCTCACTCTAACCATGTAATCCTAACAAATGAGAGCCCGTTCACTTACATAGA
The DNA here is from genome assembly GCA_020310875.1 of Ceratopteris richardii. NCBI lineage: Eukaryota > Viridiplantae > Streptophyta > Polypodiopsida > Polypodiales > Pteridaceae > Ceratopteris > Ceratopteris richardii. The sequence continues at coordinate 146,201,002 of CM035413.1, forward strand.
ATTTTTAAAAGCTCTATTCATATTGTAGTGTTTGAGGTAGCTTTAAAAATAGTGTACAAAGGATATTTGGCGGCCAAAACCATATTATAAAAATAAAAAATTTGGTGTGACTATTCCATTTAATCCTATGAAGCTCGAGTATTATTTGGATTTTCTGTTGTGTATCAAATTATAGCTGAAAATAGGATCTTATGCTATGAAAGGTATTTTTATAAATATTTGTGGATAAGAAAAAATGAAATAACCTATTCTAAGGGAAATTTAGGATCTGAAAATCTAATAGTCCGTTTACTTTTTTGCTTCCAAGCATGTGCTTTCCTTTCTCCACATTCTTCATCCTTTAATTGAGCTTTGATCACTTTGAGTAATGATTTGTAGGTTGAATTCTAAGCTTCAACAACAATTATTAAACCAATCTTTGATTTTGAAAGATATATTAAATTACTTCTTCTATACAAAGCTCATATGATATGCTTCATTATTAACCTTTGAAAGATAATATAATTATTGATCCTCTTAGTCATTTATAATTGATTTTTTATGGTTATAGTTATATATACAAGCCTAGGAAAAAAAACCTCTTTAAGAGGAAAAAACTGCTCGGGCGGTCCTAGTGTGTTCACACATCACTACCAAAATATAAAAATAGTAGGGAGGTTGGTCCCTTTTTAAGATTTTAATCCCACAAACCTGAGGAAATCATAGTTGTCAATCGAGACAAACACAAATAGATATTGTCACAATACCTCCAACTAGTATACCAAGTTGTAATCCCACAAACTTGAGAAAATAAAAATTTGTTATCCAAATATAGGCAACTAGATATCACAAGAAAATATACACTTAGCTTGACTGCATTGGATTTGTTCTTTGTAGGGGATTCAAGAAGTCAGACACTTCATAAAGAAGTGGGTGCTCTTGCCAAAACAAATAGGTTATCTCCATTCTTTCCAGACGTTCAGCCTATCATGGTACTAAGTTGGCAAAGTGGTGCATAGGTGGTGTGCAAGTGGCCAAGGACATGGGTGCATAAGAAGTGCACAAAGAGTTTGCTCACAATTATCTTTCTCATAAAAGTTTAATACAAGTTGCAAAGGGCCTTTTTGAAAGGGCTTTAAAGGTTTTGAAGTGTTCGGTAAGGTTCACGGGAATCCTCGATTATGTACACATATTTTAGTAACTAAGATCAAAAGTGAAAGAAATTTTGGTTAGGTATGAGGTATGCCCATACTGTTGATGCCAAAGGCTAGAAAGGGACTCCTTAGATAGAAAACATGATTGCTTGTACAACCCTTTGTCTTCTACTCCTTATGGAATGATGTCCTTAGTAGTGGGATCAATCATCTTTATAGAAATGTTATCAAATAAGACTTGCTTATCTTGGTTGGTGATGGCCTTAACTGATAGTAGGTTCATGCATAATTTTGGGAAAAACAATCTCTTGGATAAGGCTTTACACTCCCCGTGATGATTGGTGAGTTGAACTTTTCCTTTGCCTTCGACGGGGAGACTTTTTTTGTTGCCTAAATGGAATTCACCAGTATGGTCTTCAATCTTTTGGAAGGAGTCTCGATCTTTGTACATATGAGATATAGCTCCACTGTCAAAGATCCACTCTTGACATGAACTCAAGTAACTAGGGTATTGGATTCTATGGAGATAAATAGGTCTTCATTGGGAGAATGATACCTATGTTGAGAGGGTTTTGATTGATTCTTGGAGCTAGAGGGTTTGGATCTATTCTTCTTTTTGTAACAAAATTTCTCAAGATGCCCCGTTTTTCCACAATTATTACAGGTAAACTCCTTTGATGAATTGTTGTAACCTTGTTAAGATGTGGAGCCACAATTGTGATTAGTATGTTTTGCCTTGTTGAAGGGTCCCTTGGCCTTCATCGTAGTATCTTGTGAGGATGCTGACTTTGCATTGGAATCGTGGAGGAGACAAAGTCATCGAACTTCTTCCCAAGTTAATATGTGGCCGCGATTATAAAGGGTGGTTACCAATGTTTCATTGGATCTAGGGAGCCTATTGAGAAGGTGAATGGCCATGTCCTTGCTAGAAACTTGGTGGCCAGACAATGCTAGCTTATGTTGATAATCCTCAAATGTGCATAACTTTAGAAATAAGATCCGATGGCCTAATTGATAGGTTGTGAAACTCGACCTCTAAAATGTAAACTTTTGAAGGATTTTTGTCTTTATACAGGTCTTGTACGACCTTTCAAGCTTCATGGGATGTCTTACAGGAGGTAATATGGCCCTTGGTTAACTTGTTACAAGCTAGAAGTAATTGTCCTAAGGCTCACTTTTCTTTGATATTCCAAGCTCATAGATCATATTCCTTGTTTGGCTCTCCCTCGGTTCCTTCAACTACTTCATATAAGAGGTTGATATAAAAGTATTCCCTAATGGTACCTTTCTAGAGATTATAGTTGGTGACATTGAGTCCCTCATCCTTCGGCATAAAGATTGGCATAAATGAGGGTAAATACCATTGAGTTGAAGGGGTTGCATTCAAAATCATTGACATTGTTGCCATTGAAAATAAGTTACCACACTTGCAAAAAATGAAGTCTAAGTTGAGATTGGGTAGGGGGGCTTAGAGTAGCCCTACTTTTATCATTCCAATTTATTCCTTTAATGATATGATTTCCATGTATGCATCTAATGCATATTTTCACATGCAGGGAATGATCTCGAAATTCTTCACCACAATGGTTCAACTTTCCAAGATGGACTTTAATGTTTTCAAAAGAGAGATTATGCATTACATGATCTTTTGAGAGTTTGTAGTGAACGAAGTAATAAGAACTCCATATATAGAACATCTTGGCATACAAAGAACTATTTACGCATGTAAGGAACTTTTATTTTGCCTCGCATAAAAAAAGATAGGCCACAATTGTGTTTATAATGAATTGTACGACAAGTATTTCAATCTCATCATGATTAGTCATTTGATTTGTAAATTCCATTGTCTATTTCTAAAGAACCATGGCAAAAAATCTTTATAAAGTTTTTTATTGATCTTCATATGATTTCTTCACATAATGATACGATTTAAACAACAATATATAGATTTGGAAACGATATATTTGATTTCTTCTAAAAATATAATGTCTATATCTCAAGCTACTAAATTGTTTATCAAACTTACTATTCTACATCACCGTTTTTCAAAAGGTACTTTATTAGAGTATGATATCAAATTTTGTGATCAGTTTTGGATTGCATTGTTTAAAGTCTAGATCATATATAAATTTTATTTATATATTTCATCTTGAATACAACAACCAACGTGAAGCAAACAATAGCATAATTTTAGATATGTTGCATTGTTATTCTATCAATAATTCCAAAAATTAAGAAGAAAATTTATCAATTCATCAACTTACATATAATGGCATGCCACATTTATTATTGTATATGCACCTTTTGAAGTTATATTTAGCAAAAAAATCCAAAATTTAATGGCTTTAACTCAAACTAATATTCCTATGGTTGATTCTATGGGTAAGGATCATATTGATTTACTTCAATAGAGCTTAAAAGCCAAGAATAATATACATAATTTGAAAGAAATTTCAAAATAATTTAACAAAATGATTTTTTATGATTATGCATTATATATAAATTAAAAAAATTAGAAATTATCTAAAGAAAAAATAACATTGTGATATGAATTATGATCTATTTAGAATCATGAAAAAAATGAAAACCTTTTTTAGATAAAAAATATCACCAAATTGGATATACATAATTCATGCTCTTTTAAACCCATTCAAAGTAACTCTTTCTATGAGCCTTATTACTGAACACACATCAATCCTTGAAGAAGATACTGAAATTCTTGTACATTAGAGAATCATGGATTATGATATATCTAAAAAAATAAATAGAGTTTCAATATCCTAGATATTTGCTGGAAAAACAAAATCATCATGTGAAAAACTTTCAATTAAACAAAGAGCATTAATTACATCATATTATGATCACGTGATTTTTGTGAACATAGTTAAACCTATTAAATTATTTATTCCCAAAATCCAATGTTTAAATTTCATGCATGTGTTTTATTCCATCACATGCAACATGCTTATTAATGCCCAATGGAATAACATGTTATCAACAATCCATGTCTAATTTTTATTTTCAACTAAGAAGAACTGATTTTCTATTGAGGGCCATCTTGTCATTTATGGAATTATTTAGTTTTATTTGTTCTATTCTTCACATAATAGTAAGTTATTATATGTGCAAAACATGTAATTGAACCACATTATCCTTGGCAGATAGAGGATTTTAATGTCATTTATGTTCTAATTATCAGATCAAAGATAATGAGGGTGAGAATATTTCATAATCATTAAATTTTACATATATGTTTTCTTATCTTTATAAAAATAAACCTTATATTATTATTCATATATAATATTATTAATTTTAAAATATAGCCTAAACTTGATATATGTAACATCTTTTATCTCGACTGATAAAAGAAGCATGCTTTTTTTTTTTACTTTTTTTCCTTCATTTACTAAAAAAACAATTTTGAGATGAATAAGAATCATCTATATCTCAAAATATATAAGAAAGATCCTAGTAGTTCTTGAAAGAAATTCCCGAGATAAAGCTTGTCCAAATCAATGAGGCCTCCAACTCTAATATATAAGAACGATCTCAATAGTTCTTCAAAGAAATTCACAAGAGAAAGGTTGTCCAAATCAATGACGCCTCCAACTCTGGGCCAAGTAGTGGTAAATCCATATTTTACACATGTTTCATAGCTACAAATAATAAATGACTGATGTGAATGCTGAATTACAAAAATACTCTAATAGCTAATTTATAACTAAAAGACATGAAGGATGCAATACAATGCATAGAAAGCAAGATACAAAGAGCATGTTTTATTTACTTATGTTTCATTATCAACATAAGTATGCATGAATATATCAATCAATGCATTACACATGTTTAAAACAACTACAATACATGAGCCACGATTACCGGAATAAAGGGGATCCCGTGGTTGTGTATGTTGTTCTATGAAACTTCCACCCTGTAGGAGAGTATGCTAAAGACCAAACTCCCTTCTCGAGAAAAATATCATCCTCTTACAAAGTTTACGCATGGTTTTCTGTTATTAAGAATTATAATGTCTTTACAAGGATGTGTGTGTGCATGCATGTATCTACATATACATGTACATAGGTATGCATCCACATGTATGCGTTGTATACATGTATGTATATATATGCAGTAATATATTCATCAAATGCCCACAGCTCATAACTTATCAAATTAAATTCTCACAACTCATAACTTATCACAAATCAATCTCATAACAATGACTAAGGTGTATGTCTTGATCTCCTACATCACCACTATCGTTTAAGGTGATAACGAATTAATATTTTTTACATGTATTAGCCTAGAAATAAAAAAGTTAAGAGATCAATTGATGGAATGCGATTAGAAAGTGCAAAATAAAAATTATATATTATTATACACAAAGAATACGCATGTATATATGCTTGTTCATCTATTGACACGCCTATGAGACCCCTTTATTCACTTTAAGCATCGTCTACTTGTTCATTTATTGACACACCCAAGCGGACCCCTTGATTCCTATAAGCATGTGCAGGACCCTTTTATTTCCTTTCAGCATTTGGAAAAGAGGCCTATTATTATGTTCAGATATTATTTAGTTCGCAGTTACTTATGTGTCTAACATATGATGTCATTGCCGTTGTGAAATCAGAGAGAATGAGACATCAGACATAAGAGGGACCCCAAGGTGGGTGCTTTGTACTTTCAATGTAAAGCTAATCTGAAAGAATAGCCCATAAGGTTGAACTTCCAAAAAAAAAAAACAAAGATGTTGCGTTGTACAACAAGAGACAATCAACTGAGAACCTACTTTTAACTTTTTATTAGTGACAGAAATAAAGAACTTGCAACTTTACAATAGGCAAGAAGCTAGAAAAAACGCCATTTTCTTTTCTCAGAGTGTACGGGTTTCTTTATACACATACAGGTCCTGGATTAGAAGACGTAACTTTCACATGATTCAGATATTTCTGTGGCGAGCAAACAGCTTGAACGTAATAAGTGATTCAGAACTGTTGCCGAGCATTTCACATTCTTTCATGACAGGATGTTACTCTGATCAATACCAGCTGGCGAGATATAGCATACCGTAGATAATAGTTCCACTCCACATTTTACTCAATCAGGTCAATATTCGCAAATACGTTGAAGGCTGAGATTGCAGAGATGGAAGCCAAAGAAATGAAAGCCAGAAAGAGAGCAACGATTCCAGCGCCGACTTGTTTACAGAATTTCTCAAACAGGTAACACACTTTTGGCCAGCTAAAGGCGTCACTTCCTTGCTCCGACAGCCAGGCTGCTTGCGCCGCTGCTGCTGCGGAGGAGAGGATGAGGTATGTCATAATCTGCAAAAGCGCATGTAATGCTTTCATTACACGGAAAGACTTCTTAATCCAACAATATATCCCGTTAAACAGAAATCCAAAATGCAGGCTTTCTACTTTTCATTAGACCCTCATATTCTGGATGTCTGAGGCAAAGGTATGTAATCCCTGTTTTAAATTGTAGAGCTTAGATGCTATCATTTGTCTAGAGAGAAGTACACTTAACCACTGACATGATTTCCTTAACATGCTGCACACCCTCCGCCAAAACGATGTAACAGTGCTTGGTTTCCGTAATTGTCATGCCCAAAAATTTAAAAATGCGAGCTACGACCTTCATAATCATCCTGCACTTTCTGAAGATTAAGCGTTTTTTATCAAGTGATTGTTAATGTTCTAATGTTCAGTAAGAAAGAGAGTAATGTAATTCCTCATGGAAAGAACAGAAAAAGCAAGCTCATGAACTTACCTGATCAAGGAGAAATATCGTCCAAGCAAACGTCGACGATGGTGTTATCTTCATGGAGGACGCGACGAAAAGACATCGAAGGATTTGAACGGCTGAATGAACAGCCGCGATTCCGAGGGTAACGACCGAATAACTGAACAAACGAGAACCAAATGGAAAGTCAACATTCCACCACGCAGAAGGCCGCTGAGGAGGCGACAAAGCATACAAAGATTTATTCGAAGCATTAATAATAGGGGAGGAAGGGATCACGATACATGCACATAACGCAGACGATGAGGAGTCAGACGATGCTTACACGAGGGCTTTCATGTCACTGTATGCTGCTTGCTGTACAATCACAGATGTATATACGCTGAATGAACGCGTTTGCCTATCGGTTGCCAGAAAGATGAGTGCCGCCAGCGAAGAGACCAACGCGATGCCCCGGATTGCGAGCTCTGTTCGCCCAAGTGCAGTTCCTGCACCTAAAACAGATGGGGATTTTAAGCACTCTCCATTGTGCGTCACATAAGCGCTTGCGGTTTGCAGCTCATGCCTCGGAAAAGCCAACTCTATCTGACGATCATCACCCATTGCAAAATCCTTTCTTCTTCTTCTTCTCCTTCCCCTTCTCCCTCTCCCTCTCCTTCCTCTTCTCCTTCTTTTCCTCCTCTTTCTAATATCAAGTCATGCAGCAAGCAGAAGTCCCGCTCCGAGACTGACTGAACCACTTAGAAAAACAAACGCTATTCAGCTTTCTTAACTTTCCTCGATCGCCTTCCCGTGCTCTCTACTTTACGATTGCAACGTGTTCAACCAAGAAGGTGGCAGGACAAAAGTACGTTTTTGCACTTTCTCGGCGATTTGTAAAAGTAACAGCAGAAGCCAATGGATTCATCATGCGTACTTCATCGACGAGTCAATCGTTACTGGGACCTCAGCTTGCAATTCAGTTGTCACTTATAAGTTTTTTTTTTTTTTAAATAAAGTGTTGTCACTTATAAGTTGTAACACATAATAGCCCGATTCATTGAGTACTTATCGAAGCATAAGCTATAGCTCTCTGCTCTTTTTTTTTTTTTAATAAAAAGAAGTTCGGCCTTAGCTTAATCTCCCGGACTTTAATTAGAATAAAGAAAAAAAGTTACAAGTGGATGGGACTAGTGCCCATGGGACCCCCCAAATCCCACAATGCAGGGGAGGAGTATGGCAAGCTAGAGGGCGTTACAAATGAGGCGGATAAATTTATCATCACCCTCATGTGGGACCCATTTGGGTTACAACTTGTTGTTTTCAAGGAGATAAATACAATGATGTCTAAATGGTGGAGATCTTTTATCTCGGGAGATTCTTTTTCCTAGGATAAACAAGGATTTCTCGATCGACGATTCTTTAGGAGTTTGGCCAAAATTGACACCACATCGCTCCCTCCAAATCTTCTAGAGAGTCTCACCTCTAATGGCATTCCACAGCCTCGATGAGCAACCGACTGCCTCACCCAACATCACCTATTGCCAGTTGATTTGGCTCGTGAGTCTCAATATTCGGGTCACGTGATGCCAAATAACACGGGACTTGGGGCAGTCGAAAAACAGGTGAGCTAAATCTTCGATGCACCGATGGCAACGCTTGCACCATGGCGGCACACCACAGATTTTGTTAGCCCTTGCATTGGACCAGATACCTTTATGCAAGATCTGCCACATGAGAACAAACTTTTTTACCTCAATTAGGGGGTGCCAAATAGACATGAATTTTAGTTCCCACCGAAGTTTGGTCCAAGAAAGGCACCATCTCTTGTTAAGAGTGTGGTGAACATCTAAATCCTCTTTGAAGTTGGGGGTTCTGGATAGCTTCTTACCATTGCTCCATTTGAGGCCCTCTAGGCAAGGAAGATCCTGACCGCAAAGAAGTCGGGTAGTTGAGCGGTCCCATGCTAAACACCTGCTTTGAAGAAGAGTCCATTCCTCAAAGGTAACTCTAAGTCTCGGATCCAATTCTTTGAACCTAATCCACTGGTTAGTCTCTTGTTTCCAAATTTGTTTCCACTGTTTGAACCCCTTGTTCCATAACTGCTTTGCAGTTTGGAGGTTCCAAGACTCCACCCCCCTAATGCCGCTGATCGGGAACCAAATAGAGTCATTTTGTCTTATCCCAGCCGCCCACTTCCACTCATTACTGATTGTGATGAACTGTTTGGCCTTGTTCCAATTCTTCCATAAGGAATACACGAGGCTTGAGCCTTTAGGGGACACCGGGTGGGGGAGAACAAAAGCGTGAGAATCCCTATGTCCTTCCAACCAGGATGGCCAACTAAGGTAAGGTCTTCCGTGTTTCTGAAGATCAATTTAGCCCAAGAGGACTCCCTATTGCTCCAAGCCTTGATAAGCCACTTTGTCGCCAGCTTGTCAGCCAACCCAACAATATCCAAGATTCCCAAGCCCCCTGAGTCTTTAGGGCTAGTGCAAGTTTCCCATTTGATTTTGGGAATCCCCTCCTGTTGGGGTCCCCAGTCCAAAGGAAGTTTCTGCATATTCTTTCCACTTTGGCCAAGTTTTTCTCCTTAGGTCTCCAACACGAGATAAAGTAAATAATTGTAGACAACATAAATGTGTTAACAACCATAGCACGCCCTGCCAAGTTGACTTGCATACCTTTCCAATGATTCAACTTGCTATCCAGCTTGGATAGCACCCACTTCCAGCGTTGGTCCATTGAGATGTCGAATCCCATCGGAATGCCAAGGAGCCGGAAGACTTGACCGCTAGGGATAACCTGACACCCCTGATCCACCAACAATTGGGGAGTAGGTCCGCTGATTGCTCTAAAAGCAGTTTTAGCATGGTTGATTTTTGAACCTGATGCCACACAAAAGGTGTCGAGGCACCACCAAAACACCTCAATGTTGTTTATATCATTATGCACAAAGGCATTCATGTCATCAGCAAAAAGTCTCGCAATCATTTGGCCGTGATTTAGAGGTAGGGAAAGACCCTTGAGATTGCCAGCGTCCATGTGATGCTTTAATAGGCAACTGAGTCCATTCGAGGCGATAGGGAATAGTAGTGGAGCCTGAGGGCAGCCTTGCCTAATTGATCTTTTTAAACGAATGGCCTCAGAGAGCTTACCGTTGATATTTATTCTAGTTGAAGCATTTCCAAGAAGAGTGGAAACCATCTTCGTGAACTTTTGGCTACATCCAAGGTCTTTCAATGATTGAAGAATAAAGTCCCATTCCAATCTGTCATACGCTTTGTCGAAGTCGATCTTAATGAATACCAGATCTTGAGCAGACTCCTCCGCAAAAGAAAGGCCTTCCCAAATATCGACAATTGCTTCAAGTATAGATCTACCTTTGATAAAACCTTTCTGATCCTCACACAGCCATGACTTTAAAATGACAAGAGATTCTGTTGGCGATAACTTTTGCAATTATCTTGTATCTTGTTTGGAGCATGGTAATCAGACGCGAGTTTTCAATTTTGTTCTTATCTCCCCTTTTGTGGATTAACTTGATGATGCCATTATTAAGACATTCACGGAGGGCACCGAATGAGAGAGCCTCTTGCCACACGAGACATAGTGGGGTGGCCACCTCATGTTTGAAGGACTTGAAAAACTCATTGGTGAGGCCATCCGGACCTGGACTTTTCCCATTGGGAAGGGCATCAATAACCTCGATAATTTCATTCTCGGATATGTTAGCATCCAGCAAAGCAATCAAGTTCTGTGGGATTCTGGTTTGAGCAACCCTTGAGATGGTTGCCATGGAGTCGCGCATGTGGGGGGAAGGAGGAGTCGAGACCTTGGGAAGATTGGTAAAGTGCTCGACGATGATAGATCTATTCTCCACTTCCGTGTAGCATTCGGTTCCATTGTTATCAACCAATAGGGGGATGGATTCCCTAGCTTGTTTCCTTTTTGAGGATGTTACACATCTCTTTCGATGGTTTGTCGGCCTTCCCCGCCCACCAATCTTTGAAGAAAATTTGAAGATTTTTCCTTTGAACCTCCTCCTCTAATCTTAGTCTTCCCCTGATTTTAAAAAGACCTTGTTGGCAATGTAACTTACCTTTGTTCACCTCTTCTTCAAGCCGTGAGAGCCTTCGGTACACTCTTTCTCTTCTTTTTTTTCGGATATCTCTTATAGCCTTTTGAGTCCTGATTAGAATTTTTCGAGTCCTTTCCACTGCGCTTCTCCAACACTTAGCCGGTTGATTACAGTAAGCAAAGGCTTCCGCCCACACCTCAGAAATTTCTTGGTGGACAAAGGGGAGGGAAAACGATGTCTGACAAGCATGAAACCAAGGGGCTTTCTGGAACATTGGAATCGGTTTGAAAGATAGAGTAATCGGGTAGTGGTCCGAGATAGTCAGGTCCATGTGTTGGGAAATCGAAGGAATACCCCACTGAAGGATGGTGTTCTGATCGATGTAACATCTATCAAGTCTTGCTTTCCTCAAAGAGTCTCCTGATTGGAGATTTGACCAGGAGAACCCCTTCATGTCTTTCACCTCGACCAGGTCGATATGGAGCTTGATTTTATCCCATATCTGTTTCTCTTGACCGTCAATAATTTTTCCTTTGTTATTCCATCGGTCCTCAAGAAAATCAACCATGTTGAAGTCCCCACAAATCAAAACATTATGTGAAAGGGAGTCGAGGGAAGCCCAAGTATCCATTCTATCTGCTTCTCCGTTAGGGGGCATAAATTGAGACCATAGTGAACTGGAAAGGGAACCCGATAGAGGCAGCAATCCAACGATGATTCCGACCTTCAAAAGTCGAGGTCACATTGCCAGAAAAGGAGTGACTAATACCGATAGAAGCACCCCCCGTCCCCCTAGGGTGAGAAGTGGAGAACCAAAGGTGGTTCGGAGAAATGCATTTAAGCCGTTTTTGGAGATCTTCTCCATCGATTTTAATCTCTTGTAAGCAAATAAAGTCAGGGTTGAAGCACTTGTCTTTGAACCACTGGCCAAGAATCGCAGCTCTTGATGGGTCAGACAGACCCCTGACGTTTAGTGATGTGAATTTCATTAATGATGGTTGCCCTCTTTGAGGGGAGGTACCCGATCTTTTTTCTTCTTGTGGTCTTCTTTTTTCCTCCGAGCTTCTTGACTTAGGATCCTACTCTTGAGGGGGCTCTTCCAAGGCATGCCAGAAGGTTGTTTTCCTTTAAGCTTTGACTTTTGTTGCGGTAATCTTGGAAAGCATACCGGAAGGGTAGGACCAAGAGAGGAGCTTTCGCTGTCTGGGTTGTCTTCATTGCTAGTAGTGAAGCCTTCCTCTTTACTCGTGGTGTAACCTTCTTGGTTGTCTTCTTTGCTGGTAGAGCACCCAAGGGTATTATCAGTGGGGTCTTCTTCAGAGTGGTTGTCCCCTGGGAAGTCGACCTCATTAATCTCTTTTTTTAGGTTACAGTATATGTTATTCGAAGGGGCAATTGTCGTGGCATTCCTTGTTGTTGATCTTCGAGGGCTAACTTTCCTCCTGCTTCTTACTTCAGTGAATCCTTCTGAATCCATCTCAGCAACGCGAGTTCCCTCTTCTTCCTCCATCGGAGGGGGATGACCCCGAGTGTCATCTTGGGGGAAAGGATCCAGGGTCCCATCTGGTTTAAGCTTGTTTTTATTGGTATTTTTCTTTAGGGGGCAGTCTTTGATCCTATGACCTTGATGTCCGCACCGTAAGCACGAATTTGGTAAATTCTTGTAAGTAATCTCTTGTGTTTAGGTCTTACCATCTCCACAGTTTATGGAGATTTTCGAGGGAAGGACCTGGTTCACGTCTGTTTCAACGCAGATCTATGGATGCCATCTTGCATTGAAAGAATGTTGAGCACCATCATAGATTAACCCCCCAACATTCTCTCTTGAGGCCATCGGGCGACCGATCGGTGAGATGATTTCATGAAGAAATCCATACAGAAAGAAAAGCAGATTGGGAAGCTCCACCCAAAGCGGGTAACGAAGAGACTTTGACCTATTCGGAACAAAGTCTGGGGTCCACTTAAAAAGGCAAAGGGTGGATCGGCCCACTTGCCAGGAGCCGGCTTGCAAGGCTTGGAAAGCCATCGCTTCGTTCTCAAATACTAGAAGCCAGGAACCGGCTTGCAAGGCTTGGAAAGCCATCTCTTCATTCTCAAAGGGTGGACCGGCCCACTTGCAAGGAGCCGGCTTGCAAGGCTTGGAAAGCCATCTCTTTCCGCCCTCGAGTGTCAAGTGCAAATATGATTCAGTTTTCAAAGTTCTCTCGCAATGCACAGCTCCTTCTGATATTACGGACCACGGTACCACACCAGTCACGGATGCTCAAGCCTTCGTGGGCTCGCCGCCCGAGTCCCGAGTCCAGACCCCGTGATACCTGACTCCTGAGTCACCCCGTTTCCTTGAGCTTTCAAGACCGAGGGCGGCGTCTCACATGATGCGTCCTCTCGACGTTCGTGGGCACTGAAACCACTGAAGGTATCCTTCACCTACTTCTACTCGGAGGCTGGAGCTCGATATTCTACTTGCCATGCTGCCATCACCCTCACACTCCCGACTCCTGTCACCTGTGTGCTCTGTGCCTCTGGCTCGAGCCGGCGAGCCCCCGGCCCCAGTGTAGTAGCGAAGCCCCGAACATGTCCTCGTACCTCTACATCAGGAGACATGAATGGCTGGAACCTGCAGGCCGCCGGCGTAATAGCTTGCAAGGTTCAAGCTATTTCCCATTGGCGTCATCGCATCTCCATCACCCATCAACATTTCTTCCTTCAAGCTTCCATCACCCACCACTAGTTTAAAGTGATTTCTTCAACACCATCTTGATCTCTCCGGCTTCAAAGAGTTCCATTCTCAACGTCCTCTTTTCATCTTCAGTTATATTTGTTGGAACAAAGCTTTGCATCGGCGGAAAGGAAATGATTATATATTAGATTGAAAGTAAGGCAGATAACGAATTCTCTACGCGAAAGTGAAACTTCTGATGAAATTTTCTATCACATTGCCTCGTACAGCCATGGGAGCACACAAGAATGTGACCATAAGACCTTCCTTTGCATCTGAAGCTAAAGCTCACCAAAATGTTAAGCACTAGGCCTAACTTTAAGACTAGGCCACACTGTAGTGTGGAGTTTAGATCATTATAGAGACAGTGTGACCCTAATTTTGAAACTTCGATGTGGTGGACAAGTGGTTCAGGAATCAAGTCCTCCTCATGTGTCAAGCTGCACCCCCGAATTTCAGGGTGATGGCGATCCCATTTCCACGTTTCGATTAAGTACCTAAAAAAAAAGCCAATATACAATCACGGAGAAAAATCCAAAGACGAGGCAATCGAAAGTGGGATCAGGGTCTTCTCTTTAGACAGACAATCCCTCGTCTGTGCACATCATGAAGAGGTTATGCCCTAGCATTTTCTCTTTTGCAGGCAGGAAATCTGTGTGTGTCTGTTGGCATCGCTCCTGCATATCGTGGACCACGTGTTGATCTTGGGTCAACTATACTCACTTTCTCGACATTGAGTTTCTACCCTCATTAATAAGGGGTCTGATGGATTTGAAGGCTGCCATTCGAGAATGGTGATGGCTCTACGAACACAGGTATGTCGATATTACGTTTTCTTTGCTGAAAAGCACTAGACAAGCATGTCTATATGACGTTTTCCTTGCCACAAACGAGGATATGGGAGTTGGAACTCAACTTTGTGGAGACAACAAAACCAAAGTTTTCTTTTTTTTTTTTAAAATGAAGGTTGGGCAAGCGCCTACTCCTTAGAGCTTTAACTTTTGAAAGAACAACTCTACAGATGAATGGGCATAGTACCAATAGGACCCCCGTATCCCACAAAGTAGGGGTTAGACAAGATTACAATTGATTTCAATTAGTTTAAATGGCAAGGCCATTACATGTCTAGCCTGGGGATTGAACTTTGGACTTCCACCTCAAGAGACCAAACCAATTGTAACCTGAGTTTTCTTGATCCAACCATTTGATTGCTGCATGAATGTGTCATCCAGACAATCCTACGTGGAACTTCTTTTATTTTTTGAGCAAAGTAAGAAAGTAAATTAAAGTCAAAGAGAAATTGCATGTCCTCAATGGTAGGGGAAGAGGAGCTATAGCATATAACTTACATTTTTAAACAAGCATATGGTTAATTCTTCAAACGTAAAGAAAAAGCCCTCGACTTGATGAGGTGAAGGTCTAAAGAAATATCTCTCCACTTATTGCGTTGAAGGTCTTTCAAATCAAAATTGATACAAGGGGCAACTTCAAGGACAATTTGGCAAGTTCCATTGTAGAATGACACACGAGGGATAGTTATTTATGGATTTCCATTGAAAATAAAGTTATTTCTCTATGTCAATACCACTACAAATTTGAAGACGTTTTCAAATTCCGTGAAGAGGTATCCGATCTCTTAAAATCTCCAACAAGTAAGTGTTTAGGAAATTTTATGAGGATGAAGATTCATATAGGCGAATTCCAATAGATATAGTGACCCGTCAACTCTACGACAAGATATGTGGGTATGAACTATATCTTCGTCCTATCTCTAGCTTTTACGTATACCATCATCACTTTGAGAAAGCTCATTTTTTGTTTCAACCGACATGTCTCCATATATGAAAAACCACATAAGATAGATGTGATATAGGGAGTGATGGAAATGAAAGAGAATTAAAAAATGATTTGGTTCCTATTTAGTCCTCTTCAAAAATATTTGTAACAAATGATTTTGCAACTATTGGATGTGTGAGTGAGTGAAGAGGCATGAGTAGAAGTAGATATAAGAACGATGAAGGAGATCAATGCACCAAGAAAGGTTACGGATGGAAGAGTTTTCTGTCGATAGATGATTAGTATTATGAGAATAATGAGAGCTATATATGAATCCTTAAGTACAATGTACCATCACATACGAGTATATCATGTCACGAATATGTGGTTAGATGGGGAAAAACCTTTATTGAGATGCAGTACAATAAAAAGTTCCTATGCATAGGGAAATGGTTTACATCAAAGCTACTTGAGAGACTCATGAGTGTAACAAACCCCCTGGAGGGAATGATTTGAACTCATACAAGGAGTGATAGATGAGGCCACAGGCTAGTAAGCCTAATGCTTTGTGAAATGATTCAAATGTTTCTCGTGAAAAGGGCTTTTGTGAATATGTTTGCCACATTATCTTGTGTAGGCACATATACCAAATCAATATCCCTAACATGAAGGTTCTCTTTGACATAATGGTAAAGAATCTCAATGCGATTAGTGCACACATGAAACACTAGAATTCTTGCAACCACCAATGCACTCTCACTAGCAGTGAGAACATGCATACATGCATCAATCTCCATGCATAGGTCCATCAATAGGCATCTAAGCCATATACACTCCATTATAGTTGTTAATACTGCCATGTATTGAGCTTCACAATTGGATGTGGCTATAGTAGGTTGTTGCTTCTTACTCAACCAAGATATGCATGATCGTCCAATGAAAAAACAATTACCACCAGTAGATACACATGTATTATAACAAGGATCCCAATCAATATTTGTAAAAGCATGCAAGCATGGTTTCACATCTCTATGATAAAAGAGATCCAAACTCAAAGTGAGTTTGAGATATGTAAACATATGTTTTACTACTTGCCAATTCTTAGTCCCAAGGGTATGCATAAATTGATGCAATAAGGAAATTGCATACTATATGTCCAACCTTTTGTTACGTGCATATATCAAACATCCCATATTATGGAACTTGTGCAAGCTCCAATTGTGAGGCTTGACACATAATCACCTCCCATTATTTACCTCTTCATTATTTATGTATTTCATGTAAGCCCAAAATGAAGATAGACCCTAAAAATATAAAGGGCACACTCATAACCTTAGAGTAGAGTGTTCAATTAAAAAGGGAAAATGTATTTATGGTTTGGATAAAAGCCCAAATATGTTTAGAGAGATGGAATACTCAAAAAGTATGTGACCTTATCCATATGGAGTGATTTCGAGCACCCAAACCACCCAAGGCAATGGAAGGACAAAGGACATGAAAGCAAAGGTCAAGAGGTGAGAACCAGTCCCATGCCCATACATTGTTGACATATTTAGGTAGTGATGTGTGTGAACACACTAGGATCGCCGGGGCACTTTTTTCCCTCTTTAGGAGGTCTTTTTCCCCCAGCTTGTATATACGCCTATTGCCCTAATGGGCTACTTATCTTTGTACATTCTCTAGTAATACATTCAGTATTGTGTGTTTGTGCTCCAAGCTTCTTCTTCTTCCTTGTGCTATTCGCGTGCTTCCGCAGACGTCTATCTCCAACAATTGGTATCAGAGCAGGTCGTCGCTTCATCTAGGGTGCCGTCAACACTCCTCCATTTGCAGTCTCAGAATCGCACGAATTTTGGTGAGCATACTCAACGTGTTTTCGATATCAAAACGGCTTCGCTTTGTGGTGCCAAAATCGTGATCTGAGCTCGTTTCGGCCTCCGAACGCACTATCATAGCGCTTGTGCAGGCTATTTCATCTTTTTGTGCCAAAGGTATATACCAGTTTCTATTCGCCAGTTTAAGCGTCTCGAAGTCTGCTACAGGTCTAGCAAAACTCGTTTGGGCAGTTCTGTTCAACTTTTTGAGATACAGTCAATTTTCTGCATCAAGGTATTTTAGTCACCGGCCATGGCTGAAAGCAGTGATGTATTCCGTATGTTGGCTGTTGAGGATAAGTTGGATGGTACCTGTTGGAACTGAAGGACTCACAAGGCAAGGAAGCTTACGAAGGGAGTCAGAGAGAAGAGAAAGTACAAGCAGACAGAGCAGTCAACGACGATCTGGCAAGTAGGCCAATATTTTTTCAGGACACTAATGCATATAAAAGAGGTGGACACACAAGGAGAAGGAGCAAGTAGGGAGCTCCAGGAAATGTATGTCAAAATGTTAATAGAAACCCCTACAAAAATAGTGGTTCTCATCACTAAAAACCATTGTAAATACCATTTCATATTTTTGTAGCTCCATTTTGTGCAAGCCAAGGAGTCCTTGAGCTTGAGGAGCTTTAGAAGTACCTACCTGTCAATTTTCACATTTTTTAGACTTCGTTTGAACCTCCAAATAGTGTAGAGAACCTAATTTATAACTAGGCCGGACACTAGGTCTGGACACGGCCAAAACCTAGTCAAAAACTATAAATAGAGCTAGAGAGCTCATTTTTGAGGGTAGCTTGTAATTGATCTAAACTTATATGAGCTTTTTGAAAGTAATCTAAAGAACTCCATTGCTTCTCACTCTTTGTCTTGCCTTGTGTGTGCGCGTGTGTGTATGTGTGTGCATGTTAGTGTGCTTCGCACTCACGCACTTGTGCCTTCACTTGCTCGAGGTCATCATACCATCCTCACGTCTTCCCGGATTGACATTAAAGGAGGTGCTACTCATCACTGAGCTACACCAGTACCAACTACCCATTATCGGCTTATATGATGCGACATGTTTTGGTTGCAAAAGGATTGTGGAATATTGTGGAGGGTGTTGAAAGACGTCCTGTTACACCTGTAACGACAGGTACTGCAAATACAGGTGCTGGAGCTGATGAAGATGGTGTCGAAGATGATATTCTGCAGATTCCTGTTCGTGCTACTGTTTCTGTTGCACCTACTGCAGAGCAGATTCATTGGGATGGCAGAGATGCCCAGGCACATGCATTGATAGCTTTGTCTGTCAAACGTGCCATTATTCCTCATATTCGCCCTTGCAGAACAGCTAGGGATGCTTGGGATACACTTACCACATTGTACCAAGCTAGGAATGAGGCTCGTGTTGCTTACCTCCGAAAACAGTTGGAGAGTGAGCACATGAATGAAGCTGATTCTATGGACAGTTTCCTAACGAAGATCAAAGATTTGAAGGAACAGTTGATTTCTGTTGATGAGGTTATACCAGATAGCTCACTTGTGCAGACCGTTCTGAATGGTCTTCCTGATTCATATCAGAGTTTTGCTTCTACTCTTCAGTTGATGATGAAAGGCAATCCGAATGCCTTATCATTTGAGGAGTTAGTCTCTGTTCTATTGCAGGAAGATCAGTCTAGGCAGAACAGGTCCATTATGCGAGTTACAAATCAAGCTTTCCTGGCTAGTCAGAAGGGCAAAGGAAAATGGAGCTCTTCAACTAGTAAGCAGAAATATGCTAATTTTGCATATTCGAAGAAGGAAGATAAAGATGAGAAAAAATCAGAAAAGCAGAAATTGTTTTGTAAGTACTGTAAAGGGAATGATCATATCATAAAGAACTGTCCAAAACTGGCTGCTAAAGAGGCAAAGAAGAAAGAGGCTGGAATGGTTGTTGCAGAGGCCTCTACACCAAAAACAGAGTCTGCAAATCTTGTGCAGGAAGAAGAATGGGCATTTACTACTGTCTGCAGTTTTTACCCATCTTCTCATGAGCAGTGCATGTCTGCAGTAGACCCAGATGTTTGGTATTTTGACAGTGGGGTGACCAAACATATTACCTCGCAGTGCAGTTTCTTCTCTTCACTCGAGCCTGCCCCTACAGGGAATACTGTTACATGCGCCAACAACTCCTCTTATCCTGTTATGGGAGTTGGTAAGATCATTTTAACTACTGCTGATGGTAGTTCTTTCACTTTGTCAGATGCTTTATTTGTGCCAGGGATCAAAAAGAACCTGTTATCAGTTTCTGCATTAGCCAAGATTGGCTTGGTTGTGAAATTTGTTGATGACAAGTGTACAGTTCATGATCTGTCAAATGGCGATGTGATTATTGCTTCTGGCATTTTATGTCGTGGGCTGTATAAGCTCATAGACTATGAAAGATCTGTGAATGATTTGGCATGTGCAGTTCATGATTCTCAGGCTATGTCAGATGCAAAGCTTTGGCATGCACGCTTTGGTCATCTGAATTTTGCTAGTTTGCTACGCCTGCAGAAATCTGATATGGTGTCTTCTTTGCCCAAGCTTGAGGCACCTGGAAAACATGTATGTGAAGGCTGTATTTTGGGCAAAATGCAGTGTTCCTCCTTTCCAAAAGATGGTTCAGTTCGGGCTACACAGAAATTACAGCTTGTACATAGTGATGTCTGTGGTCCTATGCAGACACCCTCTTTTGGGAATTACCTTTAATTCGTGACTTTCATCGATGATTTTTCCAGGCATGCATGGGTATATCCATTGAAGGCAAAGTCCGAAGTGTTCATGTGCTTCAAACAGTTTTTGGTTTTGGCTGAAAATCTGTCAGCATGTAAAATGGGCACCCTCCGTTCTGATCGAGGGGGGGAATATATGTCTTCTGATTTTAATGCATTTCTGGTTGAACGTGGGATAAAACACCCGTATACACCTCAACAGAATGGAGTTGCTGAACGAAAGAACAGGTCACTCATGGAGGTGGCGAGGTGCATTGTCAAGAGTCAGGCTTTACCACATAGTTTCTGGCTTGAGGTTGTCATGTGTGCAGCATATGTACTGAACAGGTGTCCCACTAAAGCGCTGCAGTCTATCACTCCATATGAGGCTTGGCATGACCGCAAGCCATCTGTTGCTCATCTGCGTGTTTTTGGTTGTTTGACATATGCACTAGTGCCTGAACAACATCGCAAAAAATTGGATGATAAGGCAGTAAAATGTATTTTTGTTGGATACAGTTCTGACAGTAAAGGCTATCGACTGTATCATCCACAAACTAAACGCATTCTGGTTAGCCGTGATGTTGTCTTTGTGGAAGATGCTATTCAGCCATTGCTTTCATGTACTAAGGAGACATCTGTTAGCTCCAAAGACATGTATGATACTTTGATGCCTCTTTTTACAGGTGGACAGTCTAGTGACGGTCCTAATGAGGCAACTTCTCAGCCTTTGCAAGTTTCATATGATGATGCAGATCATTCTATTTCTGATGCAGATTTACATGATGCACTTGTTGATGAGAGAGCTGATATTGAGCAGGCAAAAACTATGCCAAAATGGCTGGTGCAAACTTTGCGTGATAGCAAATTAGATGCACCTTTGTCATATCGTACTCGTTCAGGCTCTCATAGTGCCTCCTTTGCATCAGATTGCTATGCTATGGCTGCATCTAGTCTCTATGATGAGAATGAGCCTGTTTCTTTTGATGAAGCACAGAATTCAGAAAATTGGATGGCTGCTATGCAATCTGAATATGATGCTATAATGAAGAATGGTACATGGTCTTTATGTGACTTGCCTCCTGGCAAGAAGGCCATTGGCACTAAGTGGGTATACAAGCTGAAGCGTAAACCTGATGGTACAGTTGACAGGTATAAGGCTAGGCTTGTTGCAAAGGGTTATGCGCAGGAAAGAGGCATTGATTTTGATGAGACCTTTGCACCTACATGCTGTATGACTACTGTTCGGAGCATTTGTGCACTTGCAGCCCATCATGGTTGGAATGTACATCAGTTGGACATTAAAACAACATTTCTGAATGGTGACTTGCATGAAGAAGTGTATGTTTTTCAGCCCCGTGGCTTTGTGCAGAAAGGGCATGAAAACCAGGTGTGCAGGTTAAAGAAGGCATTATATGGTTTAAAGCAAGCACCATGTGCTTGGTATGAGAAGATACATGCCTATCTGGTTGCACATGGTTTTGAGAAAAGTCCAACTGAAAGCACCTTATATGTTAAGCGTGCTAATGATGTGCTTCTCATCATTGTTGTCTATGTTGATGACATGCTGCTCACTGGTCCTATTGAGAAGCATATTGCTGATTTCAAGGCTGATTTGCATGCCTCATTTGAGATGTCTGATTTGGGGCATTTGCATCACTATTTGGGCATTCAATTTATGCAAGTTGATGGTGGAATGGCTTTGTGTCAAACGAAATATATTGACACATTATTGCAACATTTTGGCCATGAAGATTGTAAGCCTATTGCCACTCCTATGGAGACAGGTTTACGATTGAGTCTTCATGATGCTGGAGATGCATTTGATGCTGTTCTCTATCAGCAGGCTGTTGGATGCTTGATTTACTTATGCATTACTCGTCCAGATATTCAGTTTGTTGTCTCACAGATGAGCAGGTTTATGCATTGCCCAGGAGTCACGCATTGGAAGGCCGTTAAGCGCATCTTTCGCTACTTGAGTGGTACTCGGCTACTTGGGTTGTTTTATCCCAAGGGGGGATCACTACCGCCAGATTTGCATGCTTTTTCTGACTCAGATTGGGCTGGTTGCTATGACATTCGTGTGTCCACCAGTGGTTTTTGCTTCATGCTTGGTAGCTCATGTATATCTTGGTTGAGCAAGAAGCAGCCTACTGTGGCCACTTCCAGTTGTGAGGCTGAGTATAGGGCAGCTTTCACAGCGACTGTTGAGTGTGTGTGGCTCAGACGCCTTATGGCTGATTTGGGTGTTGGCCTGTCTTCTGCCACCACCATCTTCACTTATAGTCAGAGCGCATTGGCAGTTGCGAGGAACCCTATGTTCCATGCTCACACTAAGCACATTGAGGTGCATTATCACTATGTCAGGGAGAGGTTCTCTGCTGGGGAGATCAGCTTGGCATATGTGCCCACGCAGGAGAACATTGCAGACCTTTTCACGAAGGCTCTGCCTAGGGAGAAGTTTGAAGCTTTCCGCAAAGCTTTGGGCTTACTATCTTTTGTGGAGTGGTTTCCACATAGCTTGGCACTTCTTTATACATGAGTGCCAGCTCCTTGTTCACCGCATCACTCCCAGGGGGGATTTGTTGACATATTTAGGTAGTGATGTGTGTGAACACACTAGGACCGCTGGGGCACTTTTTTCCCTCTTTAGGAGGTTTTTTTCCCCCGACTTGTATATACGCCTATTGCCCTAATGGGCTACTTATCTTTGTACATTCTCTAGTAATACATTCAGTATTGTGTGTTTGTGCTCCAAGCTTCTTCTTCTTCCTTGTGCTGTTCGCGTGCTTCCGCAGACGTCTATCTCCAACATACATCTATATATAGAGTAGAAGCATATGCAGGTCATTCTCTCACCAATGGATATTAGAAGGTACCTCATTTGGATGCTACAAGGCATAAAGGTATTCCAGCTGCATACCTTTTCTATACGCAGCCACCTTGTGAAGGTCATATCTCTTTATGTACTTATCCAATTAATGCACATGATATCTTGTTGGAAAGCTTATCTCTCATAATCTTTGTATCACAAATATATCTATTAGATCATTCTCCAGTAGTTACAAGGAGCATTTCTTGTGAACCTCAGTTTTTTGCTTAACCTGAGTTGACAGGTAGTCTATCTTTGAATAGTCGGTTGCCTAGTCAAATGAACTCCAAATGGAGTATTCTATAGCTTCTTAGAAAGCTATAAAAGTATAATGTATGTGGACATAATTTTAGAGCCATGGCATCTATGAGTTGTGATAAAATCAGGTTTTAGTAAGCATGTGTCTTACAAGGTAGATTCTAGAAGAGGTTATGTAACTATTGGAGTCAAATTTCTCGACACCATAGGTTGTTGATAAAGAGATCTATCAAATGCATCACTAACATCCTCAATTGAGAACACAAATATTGTTTTGGATCATGTTGAGATAGGCTTGAGATTCTCACAAAACGAAATTTGGAGTAGTTTCACAATATACTTTTCTTGGTGGAAAACAATGCCCACCTCAACAAGTACAAACTAGATGCCAAGATAATAATCCAAAAGACCAAGATATGTGATATAAAGAATTAATGGAGAGAATTTCATCACCATAAAGAACAATAAATATAAGACTAATCCCATCTTTTTGTACATAATTGTGCTTTCAACCACACTACATGTAAAACCAAGAGCATCATGTGCTCATGTGTCTTTTCATAATGCATGTGGAGCTTGCTTAAGTCCATACAAACCCTTACACAAATGGAAAACTGAATTCTCTTGAAGTTTGATTACAAATCCAAGAGGTTCCTTCACATTGATCTCATATTTTATGTCATTATTCAAGAAAGCTATGTTTATATCCAATAGATGCGCTTTCCAACCACGATGGGCACCCAATGGAATCATAGAAGGAATGTTATTCATGCACAAAGTAGGTGCAAAAGTCTCCTCATAATCAATGCCATATTTTTGTGCATAACCTTTTGCAAGTAGTCTTGCTCTCTAGCTACCAATTCTACCTTCTCAAGTTCTTTTAATCTTATAGATCCACTTAGTACCAATGGCATTCTTACTTTCTAGAAATTCACATAATTGCCAAGTATTATATTTGAATATAAACCAAATAAAGTTGCATTGCACTCATCTAATTTGAATCATTTTCATCTTCAAAAGTGAGTGAATCTTCATTGCATACTTGTGAAATAAGAGATACATCCACAAATTCATTTGAGGCATGGTTGAGATGTTCAATTTGGATATCCCTTATGGGATCCTAAAACATGGACAATGGTCAGAAGTAGTGATGTCCTTTTCAATTAGTCTAAGATGCATAAACAACCCATTAATGAGGTTGACGTGAGAAGAGTGATGTTTGAGGATACTAGTCCTCCACTTAGCATGCATAAAAATGCTATACATAGGGATGTTCACAAGAATTTCTAATCAAATCAATTCGTAAATATTCTTGCTTAGCAACCAGATGTTTTGCACGTGTTTTGCATCCACCTCATAGACATCTTCCAGGTTTGTATTTTCTTATGCTGGCAAATGCTGGTGAGCCTTCTTGCTACAAAGGTGCTATGCACACAAAGGATGATGTCAAGTTGGAGCACGCCATGAAGAGTGAATTGGATTCTATTCATAATAATGGTACTTGGGATTCAGTACCTTTGCCAAAGGGTAGGAAATTTTTCCCATTTAAATGGGTATATAAATTGAAATTCACATCAAATAGTGCTTCTCGAGAGTATAAAGCACAAAGTTTTTAAGCAACAACGTGGTATTGATCTCAAAAAGATCTTCTCTCTAGTAGTCGAGATGACAATAGTCTGTATGTTCCTTCCATTTGTTGCAATGGATGACATAGATTTGGTCCAAATGCATGTGAAATTGATTTCTTGCGTGGAGTTCTTACATCAGAGATCTATATGGAACAACTAGAGGGTTTTGCAATTCTTGGCAAAGAGGGTCTATTTTGTAAGTTGAAGAAGAGCTTATATGGACTTGGAGAGTCTCCTAGAGAATTGTACCAAACGTTTGAAACTTTTATGAAGTCTCAAGTCTATTGTCCAAGAAATGAGGATTTTTTGTCTCTACACTAAGATATGCTCAGATTGTAGCTTGATATGTTTGATACTTATGTCAATGGTATGTTGATTTTTTGAAAGTCCTCGGATGACTTATGATTTCTCAAAAAGAAGTTGAGTGATACATTTGATTTGAAGAAGTTGTTGGATTCTATATATTTTCTCTTGGCATGCACATTACTCATGATATGAGTAGAAGATGCATATATTTGTATGAAAGTGAGTATGTATCCAATCTTCCAAAGTACTCATGCAAAGGCATTGAGTAAACATTTACCTACATATAGTTAAGCAACAATGATTGCTCCAATTCATATCAAGAAAATGAATTCATGGCCAAATTTCCTTATAAGTATGTTTTTTGTAGTTTCATGAATGGTATGGTAGCTATGAGACCAGACATTGCATTTGCACCAGAAAGTTTAAGAAAGTATATATTTAATCTTGTCAAGAGGCATTGGAAATGGTGAAGATGATTTTGTAATATCTAAGTGGCACTAAAGACAAGTGTCTATTAGTGGTGGTGAAATGACAATGCACCATGCTTGATTCCCCTTCAAGAGAGCTTCATGAAGATGCTCTCATAGTATAAAACTGAGCTCTATACAATACACACGGTACTTTGCACGAATGTGGAAAAGATTCATAAACTAAAAAGTACATGGATATGTAGAAATCAAATTCTCTAGGTTTCACAAATGAAATCAAACTTATAGTCTATGGCTCACGAGGTTGCTCTATGTTTTATAAAAGAACATATAAAAACCTATTTTGAAGACATTTGGCCCTTCACATTGACACTAATGGTAACAAGGTTGTCTACACTATTGTCTACATCATGAATCAAAGATACACCAATGCACTTGATAGAAGATTCCACAAGAGGCATACACTGGTAGAAAAGCCATATGTTTCCAATTCCAAAGTATTTGGAAGTAAATGTTATGTACATGTTTCAGATAGGGAGAGAAACAAGCTTCAACCAAAAAGCATCAAATGTATCTTCTTAAGATATAAGGAGGATAAGAAGGCTTATGAGCTTTACTAACCTAAGGCTAAGAAGATCATGGTGAGTCATGATGTGATGTTTAAGGGGGAGGATCCATATGTAGTGGAAGAGGAAATGAGATAATCCAATTTATCATGAGGCAAAGGGGCAATCCACTATGAACCTGGACCAAGAGCTATCCATTCTACACAAGAGAAGGAACCATAATCTTCCAATGATGAGTCTCAAATTCATCAATCTATTGTCATCCAAGCGAAAAACCCATCACCAAATTGGGTGAGGCAACTCTATGGTTCTAAAAAACCCATCACAAAGTCACAAGTACAAGTTGCAGATGGACCAAGTCCATCATAGAGAATAGAGCAAAGATGTAAAATGTTGGAGGAGTGGTGGATAGATTCCAGAGATGAAGTGGTGCTGCAAAATCCTGCTTCACATCAGCCAAGAGCAAGCTTTGGATAGTATTGTAGACCCCTCGAGCTTCTTAACAATCACAAATAATCAGCTATGTGCCTTGGAGCATGATCCTCTAATCAATGGATCAAAAAAAATAGTAGAAAGCTCAACCATGAGCTAAGACTTTCTATTTTGGTCTCTACACATGTTTAGTGAAATGAACAGCGCTCTCAACTTACTTGCAATTGACTAAATTCCTTTTGGGAGTATCTAATTAATTTAAATAGCTGCCAATTACAAGTTATTTCAATAAAAAATATCAAGTGTACACTGAGAATGATGCTTAGAAAGTTGGAAGACTAGCCCGACATTTTTGGGATGCTACAGTGTGCAGACAAGTGAACAAAAATATGAAGATATCTCAAGATTGAGAAATGCAATTTCAATGAAGCTTTGTAGCTATGAAATAGATAGTATGCAGAATCTAGCATTTTAAATCACATCAAATGATCAACTATGCACTGAGAACCAAGTTTGAGAAGATCACTCTTGTGAGATGAACTTGATAGAGAGGTGAAGTAGGAAGTGATCAATGCATATGTATTAAATCACATAGAAATACAATGACATTGGCAATGTATAATTGCACAACGTGAGGTTAGTTATGGAGCTATGGAATGAGCTCTCTAATCACAAAAAACCCCTCTCAATTGATCTCCAAATCGAGCTCATTTCCACGCGAGATTTTGATTCATTTTTATAACTTGAGTTGGAGTCCTAAACTTTAGGACTTAATTTCTCATCAATCAACTACCAAGAATTTGAGATTTGATTCCCCTAACTCCACGTGGGGTTACTGCAATTAACATATGCACCTTTACAAGGATAAAAGTGGATTGACTTTTACAAGGGAATGGTCATATGTGACTATATGAGATAAAAGCTAATTGTCCAAGTATGTAAGTTTGGAGTCATTTGCACCAACAGCTCCCCCTCAAGCCTAACATGCTTGGTCTTCATATCTCTTTGATTTCCTACAATCCAATCATCATCTTGAACCTATTCATCTTAGTTCCATCCAAAGATTTTGTGAGCATATCTACACATTGCAAATTGGATGTCCTTGATAAGTAGCTTCTTTCTCACATAATTATAGTGCACCTCAATGCGCTTTGTCCTTGCATGATACATAAGATTAGTAGCCAAATGAATTGAACTAGTGTTATCTCCAAAAATCATTGGAGTATGAGCATGTAATCCCAAATCTACGTAGACTAGCTTGAGCCACATAGCCTCTTGTGTTGCATTTGCTAAGCCTCTATATTTTGCTTCTATTGATGACAATGCTATGGTTGGTTGTTTCTTTGATGACCATGATATTAGCTTTGAACCTACAAAAGATAAGTAGCCAGAAGTGCTCCTCCTATCATCCTTTGAGCCAGCCCAATCTACATCACAATACATCTTGATATCCAAATCAAAAGTGAATGGATAAAACAACCCTTCATTTATGGTACCATTTAGATATTTTAAGATCCTCTTGGCAGCTTCCAAGGGAGGTTTTCTTGATGTATGCATAAATTGGCTTAATCTACTTACTCCATAACATATGTCCACTCTTGTTAGGGTTGCATAATTGAGACTCCCAACAAGCCTTTGATAACCTGTAATATCTTCAAGGAGTTCTCCCTCATGAGAACTAAGTTTGTGGTTGCGTTCCATGGGTGTACCTACAATTTTAGTGTTCTCCAACTTGAATTTAATCAACATATCATGAATGTACTTCCTCTGAGTAAATAAAGACACCAAAATATGTATATACCAGTTCTAATCCAAGAAAGTATGTTAACAAACCAACGTCACTGATTTTAAACTCTTCCATCATCTGAGATTTGATTTGCTTGATGCCATTGGCATCATTCCCTGTAATAATCATGTCATCCATATAAACACATAGGTAGATAACTTCGGAGTTGGTCTTCTTTATGAACAAAGAAGAATCTAATTTGCTAGCAACAAATCCTTGATCCTGCAAATATGTGACAAGCCTATGGTTCCAAGCTCTAGGAGCTTGCTTTAGACCATAGAGTGCTTTCCTTAGTTTGCATACATAATCTGATTTGAGCTTTTCTTCATACCCTGGTGGTTGAGCCATGTAAACTTCTTCCGAGATCCATCCATTTAGAAATGCATTTTTAACATCTAACTCATACAAGTTCCAATTCTTTAAAGCACCAATATTTACTAAAACCCTGATTGTTGGCATCTTAGCCACAAGTGAGAAGGTCTCCTCATGATCCACTCCATGGGTTTGAGCAAACCCTTTTGCTACTAGCCTTTCTTTATATCTGTTTATTGAAGCATATGAATTTTTCTTGACTTTGTAAATCCACCTGGATCCTATTACCTTCATGATTGGTTTCTTGGGAACCAAATCCCAAGTGTTGTTTTCTTGAAGTGCTTCAATTTCTTCCTACATAGCTTCTCTCCATTATTTCTTCTTATTGGCTTCTTCAAATGAGGAAAGCTCTTTTGACATAGAACCTTTAGTCATGTATATAGAATGCTTGGTGACTAGTGATGTGTCATAGCCATACCTTATTGGTTTTTTACTCTCCCTTTGCGATCTTTTGGGTGCTTGATTGGATGACTCTGGAATGTCCTCCAATTGTTTGAACTTTGTTTTGCCCTTGGACTTCCAAGCTTTGAAGTCAATTTGCTCTTCATCTTCTGAATTGACATCTTCTGATATTTGTGGTTCTTCTTGAGCCAGAGTTGGAAAATCACTTTTCAAGTCATATGGGTAGCTTAATTTTCTTGTAATCATCTTCAAATCATGAATTATTTTCATCAAAGACCATATCCCTACTAACTGTACATCCTTTGTTAGTGGGATTGTACAACCTATATCCTTTTTGGTCTTGTTCGTAGCCAATGAATATACACTTCTCAACTTTTGGATCAAGCTTCCCTCTAATATGTGAGGGTATGTGTGCATAGGAAATGCACCCAAAGATCTTACAATGGTCTAAGGAAGATCTCCTACCATTCCATGCCTCATAAGATGTCATTCCATCCAAGCACTTGGATGGAAGCCTATTAAATAAGTATGTTGCAGTGGAAATAACTTCTGCCCATAAGTAATTTGGAAGTTTCTTTTCATTCAACATTGATCTTGCAGCCTCTACTATTAGTATGTTCCTCCTCTCTACCACTCCATTTTGTTTAGGAGTGTATCTTGTTATGACCTCTCTCTTCATACCTTTGTCTTGTAAGAATGAGTCAAATTCATGTGAGAAATACTCACCACCTCCATCACATCTCATCCTCTTCAAGCTTCTACCTATTTAGTTCTCAACCAAAGTCAAATAATTCTTGAAACAAGTGAAGAAATCTTCATGAAGTAAAGAATTTTCCATCTACTATAATCATCTATGAATGAAACATAGTACCTTGATCTTGAGATTGATGGCTCTCTACTAGGACCCCACACATCTGTGTGCACAAGCTCCAAGTAGTCTTCATACATGTATCCTTTTTTGTTGAATGGTTGCCTATGAGATTTTTCAAATCGGGATGCTCCACATTTGTAGATCATGTCTTGCTTGGACACATTTGGAATGCGAAGCACATTCTAATCCCTGCATATTCGCTTTAGTGTTCTTTCACCTATATGACCTAGCCTTTTATGCCATATCTCTAGTTTAGATAAGGTTTGATCTTTGTAATTGAAAAGTGCAATGTTTCTCATATCTTCAATTTCAAATGTAAAGACTCTACCAGATTTCTCACCTTTTGCAATCCTCTTAAAGCCTTGTTGAGGGTCCTCCACATATGCTCCATGCCTTGTGAATTTATCATGTAAGACCTCTCAACAATCTGCCCAACACTCATTAAAATTTTTGTTATGGTTGGCACATAAAATACCTTACTTAAAAGGTTCATGTTACCATCAAAAGCCTTGACACTTCCAATCTTCTTAACAAAGTGCCTAGTGTCATCACCTATCTACACTTTATGCTTTCCTTTAGGTTCTTCAAGATCAGATAGCAATGCTACATTTCAAGCCACATGATTGGAACAATAAAAATAAATTTAGAAAAGATGCTCATAATCTTTACCTTGATTGGATGTCATGTTCATGATTAGTAGAGAATGCTCTTGGTCTTTTGTGTAGTTGTTATAATCTCTTCTACCTCTAAAGCCTCCTTGATATTTGTTGTTGTAGCTTTGGTTGTAGTTGTGATGGTAATTGCTTCCTCCATTGTTGAACCTACCTCTGGAATGTCCATAGCCTCCTCTATGGAATGTGGAGAATGAATTCTCCAACAGAAATGTGTAGTGAAACCTTGTATGTCCAACACTTGGACAAACAACTGCACCTTAGATAGCTTACTCCTCTCAATACAAAACTCAAATGGACTTGAACCTTTAGTCAATCAAAGTAGACAAATAGAGCTTTCTAACAGGCTATAAATAACTTAATTTGGACAAGTTTTGATTAGGAAATACAACTGACAAAGATGAACTACCTGTCCACACAGGTATGCTGAAGAACTGAGCTTCACTCTCGGACTGATAAATCTCTGAATATATACCCTTTGAGAAATATATTTGGTAACAGAGACATAAGACACAAATAGCTTTCCAACAAGCTAATAATCAAGTAATTTGGATGAGTTTTGGTGATGAAATGCAACTGACCAAAATAGACCACCTGCATACATAAGTACACTATAAAACTGGACTTTACTCTCTGATAGATATCTCACAGAATACAAATGTTCTGAATGAGAAGTTTGGGACAGTGAAAGTAGATGCCAAGAACTTTCAAAAAGACAAAAATCAAGCAATTTGGATATGTTGTGGTTGGGAAACTTAATCGACCAAAATAGACTACTTGTCTACATAGGTATACTAAAAACTGGGACTTCACTCTTTCACTCATATATCACAAAATATATAAGCTTTAAAGTAGATATTTCGTGTGACAATAGTACTGCAGACAAACTTTCCAATGAATGTTTAAATGCAAGAAATGGTTACATATACACTGAGATATGAGCTCCACAACAGAGCTGTGTACAAACTGATGTGCGGCTGGAAGGAGTCTAAGGGAAGACAAAATGACAAAATGACTAGATCCGACTACTGGGAGCCCTTGCCTCTTTCTCTTCTTGTTTTGAACATGCTCCCACTTCACTTTTATAACCAATGAGCATGTGAAAAAGTTTGTGCCTCCTTCTTAACTCACCACTTTCCCCACTACATGCCACTAACTACAAGGCAAGATATTGTATCTCTTACTCATCATGAATTTTGTCTAGACTTTTTCTTTTATTATTTTTTCTTTATCTTTATATTTGGTAAATTTATCCAAGCATGTCTCATATGGAAATGAGCTTGTACATTTATCTTCAACACTCCCCGCTCATTTGGGAGTTATCTTCAACCATGTCCTACAAATTATCACATCCTTGAAACCTTTGAGTTTAGAAGCATCCAAGAACTTTGTAAACATATCTGCAACCTGCTCTTTGGTTTTTATGAACTTTATCTCCACATCTTTTCTCAATACCTTCTCCCTTACATAATGGTAGTGGACCTCTATGTGCTTGCTCCTTGCATGAAACATAGGATTGCTTGCCAAGTAAATACTTGACATGTTATCACCGTATATAGGGATGGTTCCAACTTGCACTCCATGATCAGCCAAAAGCTTTTTAATCCACATTGCTTCACATGTGGAAAATGCTAATCCTCTGTATTCAGCCTCCATAGATTAAAGTGCAACAGTAGGTTGTTTCATTGAGCTCCATGTGATAGGTTTCCTTCCTATCATTAACACATAACCTGAGGTTGATCTCCTATCTTCCTTTGAACCTGCCCAATCAGCATCACTAAAGCCATTGACCTGCAATTCTTCATCAAACTTGTAAAACAAAGCATGATTAATTGTATGCTTTATGTATCTCAACACTCTCTTGGCTGAATTTAAGTGTTCACTTGTCTTGCATAAACTAAGAAAGTACACCAACAACATAAGATAAATTAGGTCTTGTAATGTTTGCATAGATTAATGATCCTACAATGCTTCTGTATGTCGTTACATCTTCCAATGGTTCTCCATCATTTGAACAAATCTTTGTATTTGTGTCCATGGGATGAGTGAGTGGTTTGCATCCACTCATTCCAAATATGAAAAGAACATCCAACAAGTACTTCCTTTGCATCAAGTAGATGCCACTCTTTCCATAAATAGCTTCAATTCCTAATATTTCAGCTCTCCAAGATCTGAAATTTTAAACTCCTTACCAAGCTTCCTTTTGATATCTTTAATCCTTGTAACATCATTTCCTATTATGATGAGGTCATCGACGTATATGCAAATATATACCTCTCTATTTTCTTCCTTCTTCATGTAC
Organism: Ceratopteris richardii; assembly: GCA_020310875.1. NCBI lineage: Eukaryota > Viridiplantae > Streptophyta > Polypodiopsida > Polypodiales > Pteridaceae > Ceratopteris > Ceratopteris richardii. The sequence goes on from CM035413.1 coordinate 146,233,920, forward strand.
AATGAAGGATGTGCACTACTTGGATTGTATCCACACTTAGTTAGATATTCTACCAATCTCTGATTCCATGCTCTTGGTGCTTGCTTCAAGCCATAAAGTGCCTTTTTCAACCTGCAAACAAAGTGTGGATGGTTTTCATCTTCAAATCTAACCGGTTGACTCATGTATACCTCTTTTTGTAATTCTCCATTAAGAAAAGCATTTTTGATGTTGCGTTGATATAATGGCCATCTCCTTGAAGCACCAATTGCAATGAATGTTTTGATAGTTCCCATCTTTGCAACAGGGCTGAAAACTTCATCATAATCTATGCCTTGTGTTTGTTTAAATCCTTTGGCAACTAATCTGGCTTTATATCTAGCTAGTGAACCATCAACATTCCTCTTTACTTTAAACACCCATTTGTTTGGAACAATCTTCATACCTTCTTTCTTTGGCACTAGCTCCCATGTGTGATTATCTTTGAGAGCTTTGATCTCCTCTTTCATAGCTTGCTTCCCTTCCTTTTGTGTGCAAGCTTCTTCATATGTCTCAAGCTCTTTGTCTTTGATAACCTGCATCATGTATGCAAAATGTGTTGCCATAAGACTATCATAACTCAACCTTTGAGTTGGATACCTTGTCCTTGAAGATATTCTTTCATTGCGTTTAGGAAGTTGCTTCTTTAACCTATTTAGCTTTACCATCGGAGTGATTACCTCTTCATATTCTTCTTCACTTGCATCTATCCCACTATTTGGAGTAGCACTTGCTTCTTCGATTCTGCTATGAGCTGAATTTGGAGACATCGAATGACCCCCCCTCCATGTTAAACATTCTTCATTTGATGTAAATGCCTCTGGACCTAAAACCTTTGTGCTTGATTGTTGAATTTCTCTTTGATTTGTTCCTGCATAATCATCATAATCTTCTTCAAGAATCTTTTCCTTTCCTTTATCTTCATACCATGGTCTTAGTTCATCAAAGACCACATCTCGCAAGACTCTTAATTCCTTTGTTCTAGGGTTGTAACACTTAAATCCTTTTTGCTCCGTCGAGTAGTCGATGAAAATGCATTTTTCTAATCTTGGTTCCATCTTTGTTCTAACTTCTTGTGGAATGTGAACAAAGTAAACACATCCAAACACTTTGAGGTGTGTACGATCAGGTTTCTTACTAGAATATACCTCTTCTGGAGTCAAGTGATGTATTCCCCATGTTGTGCACCTATTCATCAAGTAAATGGCAGTTGTGGTAGCTTCAGCCCAATAGTACAATGGTACCTTCATCTCGTTGAGCATGCATTTGCAATTTCAGCAATTTGCCTATTTTTCCTCTCAGCTACTCCATTTTGTTGTGGTGTATACCTACAAGTGAACTGCCTTTTGATCCCATTCTCTTGTAGAAAATCTGAAAATTATTTGGAGAAGTATTCTCCTCCACCATCGGACCTTAAGGTTTTGATAGACCTTCCTGCTTCCTTTTCAACTTCAACTTTGAATCTTTTGAATATAGAAAACACCTCTGATTTTTGCTTCATACAAAACAACCATACCTTTCTTGAGTGACCATCAATGAAGGTGACAAAAAATCTATTACCAGCCATTGATGCCTCTTGGGTTGTTCCCCATACATCCGTATGTATCAAGTCCAAGACATTTGGAGCTACTTAATTGCTCCTCTTGAATGGCTGCCTCATTTGCTTTCCTAGTTGACAAGCTTCACATAACTCATGTAGTCCAATGCTATTAAATTTTCGAAGAACTCTTACCACTTCATGTTTGCTCATGTCCTTCAACATCGGAATGTTGATGTGTCTTATTCTTTTGTGCCATAAGTCTAGCTCTGAAATCCTCTTGTTCCCACATTGAATGTACATGAGCTTTCCATGTGGATGTTGGACGTCCAAAGTGAACATCCTTCCTTCTCTTCTACCTCGAGCAATGACCTTGAAGCCTTCCTCTGGATTCTTTATGAAGCACCCATTCTCATTGAATATGACATGATAACCCTTCTCTACCATTTGTCCTACTGAAATCAAGTTCTTTGAAATTGTAGGAACATGAAGAACATTAGATAGTACCTTTGCTCTACTTGTATCTCCAAGCCTTACATCTCCAATATGTTCAATCATGTGTTGAGTATCATCACCTGTTTCAACACATCCTTTTCCACTTGGTACTTGTAGATCAGTGAAAAAACTTCCTTGGCATGACATATGGTTACTACAACCTGAATCAATGTACCATTTTTGTCATCTTCACAAGATCTTCTATACTCATGTCTCATTGCAAGTAGTGTGTCCTTGCTTCCTTCAGCTTGCATAGTTGCTTTGGTTCCTTTGATTGCCTCCATTTGGTCTTCCAATCTTCAGCCAACAATCACTAGCATAGTGTCGTACTTTACCACAATGATAGCATGTTATACCTTTACGAGAATTGTAGGAGCCTCGGCCTCTTCCTCTACTTCTACCTCGACCTCTTCCTTGTGTGTTGGCATTTGATGCATCCGTGTTGTCTTCCGAATTGTTTTGATTGTAGTTGGAGTGGTTGTGACCTCTTCCTTTTCCTCTTGAGCCTTCTCTTGAGTTTCTTCCTTTACCTCAACCTGCATATAACATTTGGTTGTGGCTGTCCTTTGCTTTGGGACCACCAAAGCTAAGCTCTTCTGTGACAAGATGAGGGATTAGTTGTTCAAAACCTAGATATGCATCTTTCAAGTTAATGGAAGTTATAAAAGGCTTCCATCTTTCATCTTCTCTCAATCCATTGAGAGTATAACACACAAGATCTTTGTCTTCAACTGTTGTGAAAATAGAAGTTAAAGCATCGCTTAGCTCTGTAATCTTCAAAGTATATTCAACTATGGATTGACTCGAACTTTTCTTGATTGGATTTAACTCATTCTTGGGTTGAAGTTTCCTAGCTTTGGTATTTGTTGAATACATCCTTTCAAGAGCTTCCAAGCATCCTTAGCTTTCTATAGATGTTGAATATGCCCTACCATGGCATTAGTAATGACTTGCAAAATGAGGAACATGACTCTCCTATTCCTCTCTTCCCATTCTTTCGCTTGCCTCCTTTGGACTTCGGTGGCCATAGCTTGATTGATTTGAGGTTGAGCATCATCGCCGCTCACAATACCCCATAAGCCTTTGCCCATTAGGTAGTTGCTCATTCTAAACTTCCACATAGGATAGTTATCCTTATCCAACTTCTCTACTTGTTGACCTAAGTCAACCATTGAAGAGTATCAAAGACCTTGAGAGTTACCTTCATTAGTTATATTGTCCTTTGATCTTGTGTTTGTGAAGCTTCTCCTTGTTTTATACCTCCCCTTTTGTTTTGCTTTATCTCCAATTCTTTTGATGAAGCTTCAACACCAAGTTTTCTCTGATACCAACTGTGGAGAATGAATTCTCCTATGCGCAATGGAAATGTGTAGTGAAACCTTGTATGTCCAACACTTGGACAAACAACTGCACCTTAGATAGCTTGCTCCTCTCAATACAAAACTCAAATGGACTTGAGCCTTTAGTCAATCAAAGTAGACAAAGAGAGATTTCTAACAAGCTATAAATAGCTTAATTTGGACAAGTTTTGATTAAGAAACACAATTGACAAAGATGAACTACCTATCCACACAAGTATGTTGAAGAACTGAGCTTCACTCTCAGACTGATAAATCTCTGAATATATATCCTTTGAGAAAGATATTTGGTATAGAGAAATTAAACACAAATAGCTTTCCAACAAGCTACAAATGAAGTAATTTGGATGAGTTTTGGGCAGGAAAGTCAAATGACCAAAATAGACCACCTGCACACATAAGTACACTTAAAATTGGACTTTACTCTTTGATAGATATCTCACGAAATATAAATCTTCTGAATAAGATATTTGGGAAAATGAAAGTAGATGCCAACAACTTTCCAACCAGACAAAAATAAAAAAATTTGGATATGTTTTGGTTGGGAAACCTAAGTGACCAAAATAGACTACTTGTCTACACAGGTATACAAAAAAACAGGACTTCACTCTTTCACTAATATCTCACAAACTATATAAAATTTCAACAAGATATTTGATATTCAGCAAGCACACGAGATATCTTTCCAATGAATGTTTAAACGCAAGAAATGGTTACATATACACTGAGATATGAGCTCCACAACACAACTGTGTACAAACTGACGTGCGACTAGAAGGAGTCTAAGGGAAGACAAAATGACAAAATGACTAGATGTGACTACTAGGAGCTCTTTCCTCTTTCTCTCCTTGTTTTGAACGTGCCCCCACTTCACTTTTATAACCAATGAGCATGTGAAGAAGTTTCTGCCTCCTTCTTAACTCACCACTTTCCCCACTACATGCCACTAACTACAAGGCAAGATATTGTATCTCTTACTCATCATGAATTTTGACTAGACTTTTTCTTTTATTATTTTTTCCTTTTTTCTCTACTTTCCTTTATCTTTATATTTGGTAAATTTATCCAAGCATGGCTCATATGGAAATGAGCTTGTACATTTATCTTCAACATGGAACCCTCTTCCTCTCTGATTCCTTGTGTTCTTGAAGCAATCATCTGTGCTATGGTTGGTTAAGCCACAGATATTGCAAGGTGAAGATATGTATGATCTCCGCCTGCCTTGCTTTCCTCCTCAGCCCCTTTCTCTAGTACTTCTTCCTCTACTTGTGAAGTTCATTTGAGAGGTACTTGCCTCTTCTTCATTGTTTTTACCTTTTCCTTTATCTTTACTCTCTTATTTCTATCTATGTAAAGGGTAGAAGATTGATTTGCCCTATCAATGTATTGAGGTCAGTTATCTGCATGTCCATATATATGTCCATTGCTATGGTGAGGGACTCCCACTTATCATCAGATTTGATGCCATTTATGATCTGCCTTACTATCTACTCCTCTTCTATCTCTTCTCCAATGCTCCCGAATTGGTGAGCTAAATCTTTCATCTTGGTTACATAGTCAGGTACACTTGGCTTTGGTTGCTTCTTCAAGGTTGTGAATTCCATCCATAGCTGGTTCTTCCTAGCCCTTGTATTTGATGAAAAGTATGAAGAAAGTACTTCCCAAGTCTCTTGGGAGGTCTTGCAATTCCTAATGTGAGGTAATAAGAAATCAAATATTGAGTTAAGTTTATAAAACCTAGCTAGAGCATCCTTTGCACACCATGTAGTTAGCCTTTCTTCCTCTTCTCTTGTATGTTGATGTTTGCTTCTAAATATTCACATTTTTTCATCTCTAGAGATGTATCTATATCAGCTTCTTCCTTGAAGGTAGGCTTGCATCCTTAGGGACCATGCTAGATATTTGATCCTATCCAATTTTTCAATGAATGATGGAAATCCATCTCCCATCTTGCCTTGATGTTGCTCTGATACCACCGTTGGAGGAGATGGTGGATAGATTCTAGAGATGAAGGGATGCTACAAACTCCTACTTCACACTAGCCAAGAACAAGTTGTGGAGAGTAAAGTAGCCCATTGATCTTCCTAACAATCACAAATAATCACCCATGTGCTTTGGAGCATGATCCTCTAATCAATGGATCAAAATAGATGAGTAGAAAGTTCAACCATGAGCTAAGACTTGCTATTTTGGTCTCTGCACATGTTCAGTGAAATAAACAGTGCTCTCAACCTGCTAGCAATTGACTAAATTCCTTTTAAGAGTATCTAACTAACTTAGATAGCTACCAATTACAAGTTATCTCAATAAAAGAGATCAAGTGTACATTGAGAATGATGCTTAACAAGTTGGAAGACTAGCCTAACAGTTTTAGGCTACTATAGTGTGCAGACCACTCAATACAAATATAAAGATATCTCGAGATTGAGCAAAGCAATGACAATGAAACTTTGTAGCTATAAAATAGACAGTATGCTGAATCTATAGCAGTTTAAATCAAAAGAAATGATTAACTATGCACTGAGAACCAAGCCTGAGAAGGTCACTTTTTTTAGATGAACTTGACAGAGAGGTGAAGTAGGAAGTGATCAACGTATATGTATTAAATCACATAGAAATACAATGACATTGCAAATGTATAATTGCACAATGTGAGGGTAGTGATGGATCTATGGAATGAGCTCTCTAATCACAAAAACCCCTCTCAATTGATCTCCAAATCAGGTTAATTTCCACGTGAGATTTTGATCCCTTTTTATAACTAGAGTTGGAGTATTGCTAGATTTTGATCCATTTTTATAACTAGATTTTGATCCAACTTTTGAATTCAAATTCAAGCTCTCACCATAAAGTGAGTCCTAAACTTAGGACTTAATGTCTCATCAATCAAGTGCCATGAATTTGAGATTTGATTCCTCCTAAATCCACGTGGGGTTAGTGCAATTAACATATGAACCTTTACAAGGATAAAAGTAAATTGACTTTTACAAGCGAATGGTCATATGTGACTATATGAGATAAGTGCTAATTGTCCAAGTATGTAGGCTTGGACTCATTGCACCAATAGACAACCACCCATATTGTAAATACGACCTTGATGGATGAGCATTAGAGAACAAGCAAATCTACCAACAAATGTGGAAAAGGCACTTTACAATCCCAATTGGAAGGCTACTATGCAAATAGAATATGAGAATATCATGATGAATGGAACTTGGGAGCTAGTTGATGCCCTACATCCAAATTCATTGGCACCAAGTGGATTTGGAAGCTTAAGTAAAATGTTAATGGTACTTTTGAGAAGTTTAAAGGAAGACTTGTTGCACACGGCTACTCACAAGTTCAAGGGATTTATTTCTGTGAATCTTTTACCCTCACTACAAGTATGACTACTATCCAAGTAGTACTAGTTGTTGCTACACATAAGAGATAAGAAATATATCACATCAATGTGAAATCATCATTCCTAAATGGAGATCTCAAGAAAGAGGTATATGTGTCTCCTCCACTAGGGTTTGAGGCAGCCCTTTAGAGGCCAAGGTATGTAAGTTACGAAAGGCATTATTTGGGCTAAAACAAGCCCCTATAGGATGGAGCCACTAGATAGATAAGTTTCTCTTGGATCTAGGTTTCAAAACATATGCTTTTGATACTAACTTGTATTTTCTAAAGAGATAAGGAAAAACAATTGTGATTCTACTCTATGTACATGACCTTGTGATTAAAGGAAATGATGATAATCTTCTTAAACAAACGAAAGATTCCTTGATTTTTTATTTTGAAATGATTGACTTGGGTTTAACGCATTACATCCTAGGTCTTGAAGTGTGGGAGGAACAAAGGAGGTTTTTGATCCTTCAACAAAAGTATGCAAGAATAATTTTGTAGGCATTCGACATGGAGGATTTCAATGAGATTTCTACAGCTATGGAGGTCAATGCAAAATTATCTATTGAGAGTACTTCACCTATAGATGATATTGGAAGATACAAGAGATTATTTGGAATTCTCATCTATTGTGCAATAACAAACAAAATATCTCCTATGTTGTTAGAGTAGTAAGAAAGTAATAAGCCTTGCAAAACTCATAAAAAGGCAGCATGCTGATACTCACGTATGCAGAAGGAACCATTGATTATTATATTCTATAAGAGGAGGGACCATATTTGGTTAAATATTGTGACTCAAATTGGGTAGGAAATACTGATAGCAGAAAGTGAGTTTTTGGATATTTATTTTTTTTAAATTCTTTAATTTTTTCTTGGATAAGTAAGAAACAAGCCTTTGGGTTCCCATTGAAGATGAAACTAAAGGACTTGTGGTGCCACATGGTTTTACCATTTTCAACATTAACTTGGGGAGTGTAGAGGGGGGGGCTTTCCCCTTTTGCATGGTTCATAGTGCTATGCCCTTGACTTGCAAGACCGATATAGTAGAACTTTTGGTTATGGATATATTTTTGGATTACATATTTTGCCATTGATTTTGTCTCTACCACCTGCATTTATCTATATAGCCTCCCATGGTAAGATCTATATATAGCATGGCCCATGTGAATCTCTATATAGCATTTGACACCAGTGATGCTTTTATCTAGAGTCTTTCTAGATTGCCATCTTCGCTCCATATTGGGAGTACACAGCTAGATAACACCATTCTTCTAGTTGCATTTGTCTTGGCAATTTGAGACCTCTCAATTCTCTATCTCTCAATCTATGTTCCTCTCTCTCTCTCTCTATTTGTGTGCATTTTTATCAATCTCTTTATTGGTCTACTCCATTGTGTTATTCTTTCTTACATAGGCTACAATTCTCACTAGTCACAAAATAAATACTCAAGTAAATGGATTCAAGTTGTGTCTATACCCACAATGACATCAATCAGTGTCATGTCCTACACACATTTCACATATGGAAGGTGTCCTCTTGACAAGCCACAAAAATGATAATAATTTTTACCCACTCCTTCCTTATTTTAATTTTCTATGACCTCCTCCCTTGGTAATTACACCTTTTGTAGGGCTAGTTTTTTAGACATTCCTCAATTGTCTCCTTCAAATATTTGTTTGCACGAATTTCTTCTTCTCTAGTGCCTTATCTCTGTATCGCCCTTATCAACTATGGTAAATTACCTACTATACCAATCAGTCCTTAGAAATGGCATTCCTTTGATTGTATGGGAATAATTAGAAGAGCCACATATTCTATAGTCTACACTCATAGACTGGTTTCATGCCTTTGAAATCATTAATAAATTTCAACAACATTTTCTAGGGAAATCCACATGGACAATTCACTTGAATGGTAGTTGTATGAATGTGATAGTAGAAATCATAGCCTCCATACTGCATGTCTATGCACTTGGAATCACTAAGTGTAATCCATGGTAGAAGCTTTATGACAAGTAATTGGAATGACACTTCAATAGTGCTAATAGCTATGAGAATCTGTTGTCTAGAAAAGAATTATGGGAATCCAATGTACTAAAGTTTCTCTTTGAAACCCTCAATCTACATGGTAAACATTTTACTACAAGCTAAGTTTCTAATAGTTGGGTATGTGTGGTTGCAAAAACACAAGTAAGCTAGGAAAAATATATCCATATGAATATTATCCATGAATGTACTTGATCAATGAAACACATTGGAATTTTTTAACAAGGCACATAGAATTCACTTAGACACATATTCTCCCTCATTTTCCCACCTCCTAGAGTTGCACCTATCATTATTAGGGATTTTCTAACCCCACCCATTGAAAAAGCCAAAAAATAGTGGATCTCACCTCTTAACTCGACAAGCAGGAGGAGCAATCACAATATTCCCACAATTCTCATATAATGCCAAGCACAAAACTCCCAACAATGTGACTTTGATCGTGGTTGCGCCTTGTATATTCAATCCTCTTCCACACAAGCTAACCCCAAAATATGAACTTTCATTTTCCCACCCATCTACCATCCTAATCACCTCATAGAAATAGCCTGATTTTTATAGTTTGCTACAACCACCATGGTCACCATGTAGAATAATGATTGCACAACACTCTACAAACTTCAAACCAAAACTTAGTGCTTAAAAGGCCATGTGGTAAGCAGCTATGCTCTTTTTAGTGTGACTCAACAATTATGCAAGACGCCTAGTTATGAAGCCTAGGAGGGTCTATCAAAAGGGATTCCTGAACAAGCATACTAGGAAGAAGGAGGCATCTAACCACCACCAAATGTAATGGTTGCTACACCAAGTCAAGGTAATACTCACGACCCTCGATGTAACTTTGCAAATAGACTCGATAGGCCAATCATTTGTTTAGGTGTGGGGAGTGCAAGGATTATCAAAGTAAATATCCTCTACTATAGAGTTCTCCCCCTTATAGAAATCACCCAAAAGCCAAAGACTAGTACACCATTTATTGTTCAAAGAACAAGGCATCCACATCAAGACCTCATATATTAGATGATCTCTATGGATACGGAAGGGTGTAATAAAGTGATAGGTGAGAGATGGTTGGACCACACCCTAAGAGAGAGGAGTAGGAAGTAATCCTCAACCATGGCGTTTAGGGCAAGTGGTTAGCCCATCACATTCCTAACCAAGAGGTTGTGAGTTCAATTCCTTACATTGGTATCAAAGCACTAGTGGTTGGTGTGATATCGACCATTGCTTTAGTACTTTCCACTAGAGTCCACTAGTGGTTGGTGTATTTGCCTCTCGAGTTAAGTCCATTGGACTCAAGTTAACTAACCTTAACTTGAGTTAGAAGGCTCTAGAGTTCCTTGGCCAAAACTCTCTCCCCATGCTCCCCATGGGGATTGAACCCAAGACCTTCTCCTTCACAACCATGAGACTTAACCACTAAGCTAAGTGGATTACTTGAATATGAAAGCACATAAACTTATGCTTGAGTCTATTCTTGAGATCCTTGGTCCTACAGATGACTGACAAACGGTATCCGATTTCAGATCTATCTGAAGCAGTCAGATCCCTAGACCATAGATTTACTTTATTACAAAGGGGCTACAAAAGAAACCATTATACCATCACCATCTGCTAGGGTAGCGCATCTAGAAGAAATTGAATCCATGTTTATGTAGATAAGGAGCAAAGGGAAGCTTCCCTAGAAAGAACCAAGCCATGATTGTACAGTACAAGGAGCGATAAAGGACAAAGAGGTAGTAGCTCAAAAGACCAAGATAAGTGACATCAAAAGTATGCTGCAAATCAGCCATAAGAATGTCAAGTTTTGCATCACATGACCCAGTCAAGAGTATGTCATCGACATAGAGAACAAGCACTATAAGATCAGCCCATGGAATCCATTTTTGATTGCATAGCACTCATCCATTGTGGATCTTCACATGCATCTTCAAAAGAAAGTGGCTCTTCATTACATGTTGTAGCAATAAGAGAATAATCCACAAAATTACTTGATGCATGCTGAGAGCTTGATCTTGTTCTACCAAGTAAAGGTGCACTCAATCTGTTGTCTTGCAAAGTTTGTTTCAGTCACTTTGGCATAGATTGTGCACTCTTGATAGACATGCGTTCATTATGTAATACATCTTCAACATGTACATCATGCGTGGGCTGAATTTCATGCTCATTTTCAGCCATATTTTGATGCAAGTGTTCAGCCATATGTGGCTGGAAATTTCCAGCAGTTTTGACAAATTTTGGCTGAAATTTTCAGCCATGTTTGGATGGAAATTCTCTGCATTTTCAACACTATTTTGCTGGAATTTTTTAGCCCTTTGAGCCTTAGTTGGCTTGTCTACATGGCCATAGTCAAGCGCACCATTTTGGAACAAAGGCATGAGTTTATCAAACACATCTTGTGAGCTAACTGTCGGCTGTTTTTTGCATTCAAGTAGAGGGAAAACTAAATTTTCAGCAAATACCACATCTCGACTCACAAGAATTGTGTTCGTCAATGGATGGTACGAATGATATCCCTTACTTTAAGCACTATAACCAACAAATATACATTTCTTTGCCTTGTCATCAAGTTTGTGACGTTGTTGTGATGGCACAAGAGCATATGTCAAACAACCAAACACACGCATATGACTAACCATAGGCTTATGACCACTACAAGCCTCATAAGGAGTGATGACTCTCAATGCTTTTGTAGGGTAGTGATTCAACACATAGTTTGCACACATGACCGCTTCCATCCAAAACTTATCAGGAAGATGCTTTCCTTTAACCATACATCGTGCCATTTCAAGTAGAGTTCTATTTTTATGCTCGGCAACATCATTTTTTTGAGGTGTATATGGCACCGTACATTGGTGTGAAATACCTCTTTCACGAAGAAAAGCATTAAACTCATGTGACATGTATTCACCACCACAATCCATGCATAGAGTCAAAAGGTTTTGTGAAGATAAACTTTCAGCCATAGCTAAAAATGCTTTGAAGCAAGAAAATACCTCATTCTTTGCTTTCATAGGATACACCCATGTATGACGAGTAGCATCATCAATGAAGGTAACAAAATATACATGCTTCCCAGAAGATGGAGTCTTGACGAGACCACATACATCACTATGTACAAGCTGCAATTTTCTTGTAGTGTGTATGACTATCTTTTGGAAAAGAATCATGATGCATTTTTCCAAGAATGCAACCTTCACATGCATGCTTTTCAATGGACTCAAGTGTAGGCAAACCAATAACCATGTCCTTCTTTTGTAAGTAAAGCAAACTATTGAAGTTCAAGTGACCAAAACGAGCATGCCAAAGCTCCATTTCAGCCATGGAAGAAGTATGAGCAACTAAGGCACTCGAGAAAGCCCTCTTGTATGTATCCATGTCATATAAGCCATTACATAATATACCGGACATCATGATAACATCACCATTGCTGAAATCATGAACCATACATTTATCATCAACAAAGTGTACATGAAGTCTAGTTGTGGCAATCAACAAAACTGAAATACAGTTCTTCTTTGTACCGGGCACATACAATGCATTTTTCAAGAGAATCACACCTCCATTTGTAGTTGTAAGCTCAATTTCTCCTACTCCAATGATAGGATAAGAGGCATTGTTTGCGCACACCACATCTCCTCCTTTGGGTGCATCTTTCAAAGAGGCAAAAAATCTTTTCCATGATGGTATGTGCTTTGAAGCACCAGTATCAAAGAACCAATCCAAATCAGCCTCACTCACAACCATACATTTAGAATACAAAGAAGCATCATAATGACATGTAACAACACATACCCAAAAATCTTGAGTCATGTTAGCTTCATCATTCTTTGCATTTGCTGAATTTTCAGCGATAGACATGCCAGATTCCTTCTTCTTTTCATTGCGTTTAGCAAGCTTTCTACATTCATCAATAGTATGACTAGCCTTCCGGCAATATTTGCATCTCTTCTTCTTTTGCAAATCAGCATCATTAGAGGAATGAGTGGAAGAGGAAGCTTGAGGATTTGGTTTTGATGAACCCAAAGCTAAACCATACTTGTTTTTCCCCTTTTGTGAGATAGCAAGTGCTTGTGTTCCCTCAATCAAACCACTCCTTTTCACTCTAGATTGCTCTTCTTGCAAAAGAAGAGACACAACCTCATCAAATGCATACATGCATTAGGGGAAAAAATGAACCCTGAGGAGAGAGCAGTGGCCACAGTCTAGCCCCTCAAATCACTAGGCTAGGGGTAGTGTTCCCTTGGTTTATGCCAGTCAAAGCCTCCAAAACTGCTCTCAAATCGTGGGTTTTGTGAGGAGAGTGGTTTCGAAAATCAAAAGGTTCAATCTCAACCCTTGGATGGCCAAACTAATCTAAGGGATGATATAGATTTGCAAAAGTCAAGGCGCTAAGCCTTGTAGGCCCTTGGATCAATCTTTGATCGTGTGGCACATGATGAAAGGTGAATCTAGGCGTGGGACATCCGTATGGGAAGGGTGCAGTCAAATGTAAGCCCTTAGATTGGAGAGGAATCCAATGGCTAGAAATGGTGCATTAAATGCAATAGCGTCTTTAGCTATCATCCGTTCGATCCATGGTCGATCTGACGATCCTGATTGAGCCCGATTTTCAAAACTGTGCCATCCTTTGCCTACCGTTATATAGAAGCGTGATCTCATGGTTGTAATTGATCCCAAAGATCAAGAAAGCGCCTTTAGTTGCTCACCCTTGGATGCATATTATATCAAGGGTCAAGAATGACTGCGCCGTTTCTTTCTCTCACTACTGTCATGATCGGACTTCCCATCTAATGATGGTGTTGGCAGTTCTTGTCTATTTTTGTCCCCCCATCTCTTTAAATCCTCAACGTTCGTATCTGAAATCCAAAGGCTACGATATCTTCCCCATGTGCATTCAATTTGAAGGATTTATTCATCAATATTTTAATGTACAAAACCATTGGTGGTTTTCCTTGTCCCCTTAAGCTTGTACAAGCTTAATTTTAATCCCTAAAAATTAGGGATCCTTACAAGGCCCATCTAGGGTTCAGTTTTTCCCCTAATGTGTTAGGATTTCCTTTTGCAACCAAACGGAGAGTAGTAGCAAAGCTTTGAAAAGATTCTGGTAATCCTTTCAACAATGTAGAAATGAGTGATGCATCCGGAATGATCTCATCTATGTTTGCCAATTGCTCTTTCAAGGTCCTTGATGTGTGTCACATACACATCCACCGACTCATTTTCAGCCATACATACACCCTCAAGTTGCTTCCTCAAGTATGCAACACGTGCTTCATTACACAGGGCATACAAAGAAGCAAGAGTGTCCCATGCCTGTCTCGATGTACAAACATGACCGAATGTGTGGAACTATATGAGTGAAAGTGCAATCAAAGCATGAGATTGAGCATCTTTTCCATCCCATCTAAGATGCTCCTGTGTAGGTGGAGAAGGAGAAACCACTGTACTCGAAGAAGAAGCTCTATTTGTGACAGTAGACTGTGAAGTAGAAGAACCTGCAGGTCTTTGATCTACATATGCCACTATGTTCCAAAGTTGTTTAGCAACAAGAACCTGCTTCATCATGTAAGACCACATCAGATAGTTGGCCGCATCAAGATTATCTTCAGCTTGAAGCATGCCAAACAAGTCATTGTTGCCCACCATTTCACTAAGGAACAAGAAAGTGACAAAAAACTTTACTTCAATGAAAGCTAAAATGAGTGCTGAAATTTTAGCTCACAAACCCTCACTCTGATGGCAATTCTGATAGTAGGAATGGCTTCGAAATGGGGGCAAAATCCCAACGGACCTGGTGGAAATGTTTCTTGGCTGCTGAAATTCTCAGTTCTATGCTTCAAAGTCAATTTGCACTATCAAAAGTGCGCATGTTGCGATGCAAAAAACTGAAACTTGAGAAGGAGTTGAACCTACTCTGATACCACTGTTGGGTGTGTGTAGAAGTGCGAGAGATACACAAAGAGCAAAAACACAGCAAGACACACGGAGAAGACGATGGCTGGAATAGCTCTCTCTATTGACGATGAACTAAAACTGAAGTAAGAGCTGAATAATATCCCTAAGTACAAAGTACCACCACATATGAGAGTATCAAGTATGTGGTAACATGGGGAAAAAACCTCTAGCCAACACTAGAGTAAAAAGTGCCCATGTATAGGGAAAAGGTTCACATCCAAGCTACTCAAGGAACACAAGTGTAACAAAAAAATGGTACATTGATTTAGGTTGTAGTAACCATATGTCATGCCAAGGAAGTTTGTTCACTAATCTTCAGGTACCAAGTGGAAAACGATGTGTTGAAACAAGCGATGATACTCAATACATGATTGAATATATTGGAGATATAAGGCTTGGAGATACAAGCAGCGCAAATATACTATCTAATGTTCTTCATGTTCCTACAATTTCAAAGAACTTGATTTTAGTAGGAGAAATGGTAGAGAATGGCTATCATGTCATATTCAATGAGAATGGGTGCTTCATAAAGAATCCAAAGGAAGGCTTCAAGGTCATTGCTCAAGGTAGAAGAGAAGGAAGGATGTTCACTTTGGATGTCCAACATCCACATGGAAAGGTCATGTACATTCAATGTGGGAACAAGAAGATTTCAGAGCTGGACTTATGGCACAAAAGAATAGGACACATCAACATTCCAAAGCTAAAGGACATGAGCAAACATGAAGTGGTAAGAGGTATTCCAAAATTTAATAGCATTGGACTACATGAGTTATGTGGAGCTTGTCAACTAGGAAAGCAAACAAGGCAGCCATTCAAGAGGAGCAACTATGTGGCCCCAAATGTCTTGGACTTGATACATACAGATGTATGGGGACCAACCCAAGAGGCATCAATGGCTGGTAATAGATTTTTTGTCACCTTCATTGATGATCACTCAAGAAAGGTATGGTTGTTTTGTATGAAGCAAAAATCAAAGGTGTTTTCTATATTCAAAAGATTCAAAGAAACAGGAAGGTCTATCAAAACCTTAAGGTCCGATGGTGGAGGAGAATGCTTCTCCAAATAATTTTCAGATTTTCTACAAGAGAATGGGATCAAAAGGGAGTTCACTTGTAGGTATACACCACAACAAAATGGAGTAGCTGAGAGGAAAAATAGGCAAATTGCTGAAATTGCAAGATGCGTGCTCAACGAGACGAAGGTACCATTGTATTATTGGGTTGAAGCTACCACAATGGACATTTACTTGATGAATAGGTGCACAACATCAGGAATACATCACTTGACTCCAGAGGAGGTATATTCCGGTAAGAAACCTGATCTTACACACCTCAAGTGTTTGGATGTGTTTGCTTTGTTCACATTCCACAAGAAGTTAGAACAAAGATGGAACCACAGTAAAAAAAAAAGGCATTTTCATTGGCTACTCAATGAAGCAAAAAGATACAAGTGTTACAACCCTAGAACAAAGGAAGTAAGAGTCTCGCGAGATGTGGTCTTTGATGAACTAAGACCATGGTATGAAGATAAAGGAAAAAGATTCTTGAAGACGATTGTGATGATTATGCAGGAACAAATCAAAGAGAAGTCCAACAATCAAGCACAAAGGTTTCAGGTCCAGAGACATCTACATCAAATGAAGAATGTTCAACATGGAGGGGGAGTCATTCTTTGTCTCCAAATTCAGCTCATAGTAGAGCCGAAGAAGCTAGTGCTACTCCAAATAGTGACAGATGCAAGTTAAGAAGAATATGAAGAGGTAATCACTCCAAAGGTAAAGCTGAATAGGTTAAAGAAGAAACTTTCTAAAGGCAATGAAAGAAGATCTTCAAGGAAAAGGTATCCAACTCAAAGGTTGAGTTATGATAGTTTCATGTCAAAACATTTTGCATACATGATGCAGGTTATCAAAGACAAAGAGCGTGAGACATATGAAGAAGCTTGCACACAAAAGGAATGGAAGCAAGCTATGAAAGAGGAGATCAAAACTCTCAAAGATAATCACACATGGGACCTAGTGCCAAAGAAAGAAGGTATGAAGATTGTTCCAAACAAATGGGTGTTTAAAGTAAAGAGGAATGCTGATGGTTCACTAGCTAGATATAAAGCTAGATTAGTTGCCAAAGGATTTAAACAAACACAAGGCATAGATTATGATGAATTTTTCAACCCCGTTGCAAAGATGGGAAGAATCAGAACATTAATAACAATTGGTGCTTCAAGGAGATGGCCATTATATCAATTCGACATTAAAAATGCTTTTCTCAATGGATAACTACAAGAAGAGGTATACATGAGTCAACCGGTTGGATTTGAAGATGAAAACCATCCAGACTTTGTTTGCAAGTTGAAAAAGCACTTTATGGCTTGAAGCAAGCACCAAGAGCATGGAATCAGAGATTGGTAGAATATCTAACTAAGTGTGGATACAACCCAAGTAGTGGAGATCCTTCATTGTACATGAAGAAGGAAGAAATAGAGAGGTATATATTTGCATATACGTCGATGACCTCATCATAACAAGAAATGATGTTACAGGGATTACAGATATCAAATGGAAGCTTGGCAAGGAGTTTAAAATTTTAGATCTTGGAGAGCTGAAATATTTTTTAGGAATTGAAGTTGTTTATGGAAAAAGTGGCATCTACTTGATGTAAATGAAGTATTTGTTGGATGTTCTTTTCAGATTTGGAATGAGTGAATGCAAACCACTCACTCAACCCATGGACACAAATACAAAGATTTGCTCAAATGATGGAGAACTATTGGAAGATGTCATGACATAGAGAAGCATTGTAGGATCATTAATCTACGCAAACATTACAAGACC
>CM035413.1:146256552-146351552 GCA_020310875.1 Ceratopteris richardii
AAAGAGCAGACAAGTAATGATCAGACAAAACTTGCTGAGGAAACTAATTCAACCATAATTCAGGAAGAAGAAGTACAAGTAAAAGAAAGAAAATTCTTTGAAGAGGAACAACAAGTGATGGAAAACAAGAAGGTAGAAGAAACAAAGACAACTAAAGATATATCAGAACAGGAGAATAAGGATGATCAGATATTGGAAGATGCCTTAGATCTAGTCCAAATGGATGTCAACCTCTTTCTTGCATGGAGCTCCTATAGAAGAGCTCTTGACAAAGAGGGTCTATTGTGTAAGTTGAAGAAGAGATTCTATGAACTTAAAGAGTCCCTTAGACAATTGTGCCAAACATTTGACACTTTTATGGAGTCTCAAGCTTATTCTCCAAGAAATGAGGATTTTTTGTCTCTACACTAAGATATGGTCAGATTGCAGCTTGGTATGCTTGATACTTTATGTTGAAGGTATGTTGATTTCTTGGAAGTCCTCTTATGACTTATGGTTTGTCAAGAAGAAGTTGAGTGAGACATTTGATGTGAAGGATTTGGGGGATGCGAAACATTTTCTTGGAATGAACATTACTCATCATAGGAGTAACAAATGCATATATTTGTACAAAAATGAGTATATATCCAAAGTACTCATGCAAAGGCATTGACTACACCTTTACCTACATAGAGTTGAGCAAGAGTGATTGCTCCAATTCAAATGAAGAGAAGAAATTCATGACCAAATTTTTGTATTAGTATGTTTTTGGTAGTCTCAAGAATGTTATGGTAGCTATGTGACTAGACAATGCATTTGCATTGGAAGCTTTGAGAAAATATATATTTAATCTTGGAAAGAACCATTGGGAAGTGATGAAGATAATTATGAGATATCTGAGTGGCACTGAGGATGTGTCTATTAGTGGTGGTGCAATGATGATGCACCATGATGGATTCCCCTTTTCAAGAGAGCTTCATGAAGATGCTCTCATAGAAGAAAATGGAGTTCTAGATGACACACATAGTACTTTGAGTAGACATGCAAAAGATGCATAAACTACACAGTACACATAGATGTAAAACTCATATTCCCTAGGTTTCGCAAATGAAGTCGAACTTATAGTCTATGGTTGACGAGGCCCCTATATGTCTTATTAAAGAACATATAAAAAATTATCTCAAACCATTAAGCCTTTCACATGGACACTAATGGTAACAAAGTTGTCAACACTATTTTCTACATCATGAATCAAAGTTGCATCAAGGCACTTGATGGAAAGACTCCACAAGGGACCTACACTGGTAAAAATGCCATATGTTCCCATTCCAAAGTATTTGGAAGTGAATTTTATGCACATGTTCTAGATAGGAAGAGAAACAAGCTTCAACCAAAAAGTATCAAATGTATCTTATTAAGGTACATGAATAAGAAGGCTTATAAGCTTTATGGACCTTAGGATAACAAGATCATGGTGAGTTGTAATGTAATGCTTAAGGGGGAGGAGCCATATGTAGTGGAGGAATGAGAACTATGAGGCAAAGGGGTGATCCACCATGAACCTAGCCCATGATCTATCCCTTCTACACAAGAGAAGGAAGCATCATCTTCAGATGATAAGTCTCAAATTAATCAATCTATTGTCACTCAAGTGGAAAAGCCATAATTAGATTGGGTGAGGTAGCTCTATGATTCTACAAAACTCATCAGAGAGTCACAAGTACAAGTTGTAGATGGACCAAGGCAATAACAAAGAATAGAGTGGAGATGGACAAGCATCTATATTGTAAATAAAACCTTAATGGTTGAACTCATTGGAGAACAAGAAAAGAAACCCACAAATGTAGAAAAAGGCACTCCAAGTTTGCAATTGGAAGGCTACCATGCAAACATAATATAACAATATCATGAAGAATGAAACTTGGGAGCTAGTGGATCCCCTATGTCCAAAGTCATTGGCACCATGTGGGTCTGGAAGCTTAAGTAAAAGGCTAATCGTACTTTTGAGAACTGCAAGCAAGACTTGTTGCATAGGGCTACTCACAAGTTCAAGGATTGATTTTTGTGAATCATTTACCCTGACTACAAGTATCAATACTATCCAAATAGTACTGGTTGTGGCTGTGCATAAATGATGGGGAATCTATCACATAATGTCAAATCAGCATTCCTAAATGGAGACTTCAAGAAGGAGGTATATGTGTCTCATCCACTAGGATTTGAGGCACGGCTTTCAAAGACCAAGGTATGTAAGTTGAGGAAGGCATTATATGCACTAAAACAAGCCCCTAGAGCATGGAGCCAAAGATAAGTCTCTCTTGGATCTAGGTTTCAAAAGATATGCTTCTAATGCTAACTTGTCTGTTCTAAAGAGAGAAGGAAAGACAATTGTAATTTTACTCTATGTACATGACCTTGTGATGATAGGAAATGATGATGCTCTTCTTCATCAAACAAAAGATTCCTTGAGTTTTGATTTTGAAATGATAGACTTAGGCTTAATGCATTATTCCCTAGGCCTTGAAGTGTGGGAGGAACCAAGGATGTTTTTCATCCTTCAACAAAAGTATGCAAGACTAATTTTGTAGGCATTGGACATGTAGGATTTCAAGGAGATTTCTAGAACTGTAGAGGTCAATGCAAAATTATCTATCGAGAATACTTCACTTGTAGATGATTGGAAGATATGAGAAACTACTTGGAAGTATCATCTACTTGTGCAATAGAAGATCAAATATCTTCCATGTTTTTGGACTAGAAAGCAATTTCTCTAATAAGCCTTCCCAAACTCATTAGAAGGCAAGCATGCTGATACTCATATATGCAAAAACCTATGAGGAAGGATCATCTCTCGTTAAATATTATGACTTCAATTGTGTAGGAAATATTCATGGCAAAAAGTGATTTTTTTGATATCTCTTTTATTTAGGTTCTAGAAGTTTCTCTTGGGAAAGAACCAACTATAGTATTATGTTCTATTCAAGCTAAGTACAAAGTGGCATGTGTTGCATCATGTGAAGAAGTATGGTTGAGGAGAATCCTATGGAACATAGGTATGGGAATTGAACTCAAGACCTACTAGCCAGGAGTACAATGGGCTAACCACTTGCCCAAAAATCCATCATTGAATATTAATTCCTAATCCTCCCCCTTAGAATGTAGTTCAACCATCTTTTACCTGTAATTTCTTGAGTCTAACAATAGGATTACAATGACAAGAGGCTACAAGGCTTAAATGTGATAGAAACAGTTGCATGGCCATTACCAAAAATCATGTTTTCCATGCACATATCAAGCACATATTGTGTGCATGAGTTGATTGAGGATGAGTTCATGGAGATAAGTCATTGCCCAACTAAAGAACATGAAGCGGTCATCTTCACCAATGCTCTCATGAGAGAGAAAATCATTGACATTTTCCAAAGCTTGGAAGGAGGTAGTTCTTCTCAGGGTGGACATTTAGGAGGATGTTAGATATATTCAATAATCCACCCTCAAGTGACAAGAAATGATCCATGGTGCTCTAAGTTGTAAGGCCCACATTAAGAGGAGAAGCCATTGTGAGATCAAAAACATTTTTGGAACCTTAACTTGCAAGTTAGATGAGGTCTATGTGTGGGTGTTGATGATAATAGATTATCTTTGTGAGCCTAGCAATGAGGTTAGGTAGGGCATAGAGTTTCAGGCCTTTGGGCTGCCATTCAACATGAAATTAAAAGACTTGTGGTGCCACATGATTTTCCCATTTTGAACCTTAACTTGGGTATTTTAGAGGTGGGCTTGCCCCTTTTGCGGCTTCACGGTCCCATGTCCCTCACCTACAAGGCCAATACAATAGAACTTTTGGTTGTAGAGATATTTTTGGATTAGATATTTTGCCATTGATTTTATCTCTACCAACTATGTTTATCTATAGAGACTCCCGTTGTAAAAGCTATCTGAGCATGGCCCATGTGAAGCTCTATATAGCATTATGCACTACTGATCCCTTTATCTACAACCTATCTTAGATCCATATTGGGAGTGCACTGGTGGACAACCCCAATCTTGTAGCTATATTCCTCTTAGCAATTTGAGACTCTTAGTTCTCTATCTCTCAATCTATGTTGCTCTCTCTCTCTCTCTCTTTGCATTTTTATCAATCTCTTTATTGTTTTATTCCATTGTGTTATTCTTTCTTACATAGGCTACACTTGTCACTAGTCACACAATCACTACTCAAGTAAACGGATTCAAGTTGTGCATATACCAACAATGACATCATTTAGTTTCATTTCCTGCACACATTTCACATATGGAAGGTTTTCTCTTCACAAGCCACAAAAATGATAATCATTTTTACCCACTCCTCCCTTATTTTAATTTTCTATGACTTGCTACCTTGGTAATTACACCTTTTGTAGGGCTAGATTTGTAAACATTAATCAATTGTCTTCTTCAAATATTTGTTTGCACAAATTTCTTCTTTTCTAGTGCCTTATCTATGTAGTACACTTATTACCTATGGTAAACTACCTGTTATACCAATCAGCTCTTAGAAATGGTCTTCCCTCGATGGTATGGGTCTAATTAGAAGAGTAAGATATTCTATTTTTTGCACTCATAGATAGGTTTGATGCCTTAGAAATCATCAAGCAAGTTCAACAACATTTTCTAGGGAAACCCATATGGATGACTCATTTGAATGGTTGTTGTATGCATGTGATAGTGGACATCATAGCCTCTATAATGCATTTCTATGCACATGGATTCACCAATTTGAATCCAATATAGAACCTTTATGACAAGGAATTGAAATGACACTTCAATAGTGCCAATAACCATGAGAATTTGTTGTCTAGAAAAGAAGTGTGGGAATCCAATGTACTAAAGTTTCTCTTTGAAACCCTCAATCTAGATAGTAAACATTTCACTCCAAGCTAAATTTTTAATAGTTGGGTACGTGTGGTTGTAACAACACAAGAAGACTCATAAAAATACTTCCATACAAATATTATCTGCAAATGTCATTGATTAACAAAAAACATTGGATTTTTTAAACAAGGCACATAGAATTCTTTTAGACACATATTCTCCTTTATTTTTCCACCTTTCAGAGTTGCACCTAACATTATTAGGGATTTTCTAGCCCCATCCATTGGAAACTCCAAACAATACTAGCTCCCAACTCTTAACCCCACAGTAGTAGGAGGATCAATCACAATATTCCCACCATTCTCAATAATGCCAAGCACAACATGAAAGAGGAGGTCAAAGCTCTCAAAGATAATCACACATGCGACCTAGTGCCAAAGAAAGAAGGTATGAAGATTGTTCCAAACAAATGGGTGTTTAACGTAAAGAGGAATGTTGATGGTTCACTAGCTAGATATAAAGCTAGATTAGTTGCCAAAGGATTTAAACAAACACAAGGCATAGATGATGATGAAGTTTTCAGCCTTGTTGCAAAGATGGGAACTATTAGAACATTAATTGCAATTCGTGCTTCAAGGAGATGGCCATTATATAAACTCAACATAAAAAATGCTTTTCTTAATGGAGAACTACAAGAAGAGGTATACATGAGTCAACCGGTTGGATTTGAAGATGAAAACCATCCAGATTTTGTTTGCAGGTTGAAGAAGGCACTTTATGGCTTGAAGCAAGCACCAAGAGCATGGAATCAGAGATTGGTAGAGTATCTAACTAAGTGTGGATACAACCCAAGTAGTGCAGATCCTTCATTGTACATGAAGAAGGAAGAAAATAGAGAGGTATATATTTGCATATACGTCGATGACCTCATCATAACAGGAAATGATGTTACAGGGATTAAAGATATCAAAAGGAAGCTTGGTAAGGAGTTTAAAATTTCGGATCTTGGAGAGCTGAAATATTTTTTAGGAATTGAAGTTGTTTATGGAAAGAGTGGCATCTACTTGATGCAAAGGAAGTACTTGTTGGATGTTCTTTTCAGATTTGGAATGAGTGAATGCAAACCACTCACTCAACCCATGGACACAAATACAAAGATTTGTTCAAATGATGGAGAACCATTGGAAGATGTAATGACATATAGAAGCATTGTAGGATCATTGATCTATGCAAACATTACAAGACCTGATTTGTCTTATGTTGTTGGTGTACTTTCTCAGCTTATGCAAGCCCCGACAAGTGAACACTTAAATTCAGCCAAGAGAGTGTTGAGATACATAAAGCATATAATTAATCATGCTTTGTTTTATAATTTTGATGAAGAACTGGGGGTCAAAGGCTTTAGTGATGCTGATTGGGCAGGTTCAAAGGAAGATAGAAGATCAACTTCAGGTTATGTGTTCATGATAGGAAGAAAACCTATCACATGGAGCTCAAAGAAACAACCTACTGTTGCACTTTCATCTATGGAGGCTAAATATAGAGGATTAGCATTTGCCACATGTGAAGCAATGTGGATTAAAAAGCTTTTGGATGATCTTGGAGTGCAAGTTGGAACCATCCCTATATACGGTGATAACATGTCAAGCAATTACTTGGCAAGCAATCCTATGTTTCATGCAAGGAGCAAGCACATAGAGGTCCACTACCATTATGTAAGGGAGAAGGTGCTGAGCAAAGATGTGGAGATAAAGTTAATCAGAACTAAAGAGCAGGTTGCAGATATGTTTACAAAGTTCTTGGATGCTTCTAAACTCAAAGGCTTCAAGGATCTGATAAATTTGCAGGACATGGATGAAGATAACTCCCAAATGAGCTTGAGGGGGAGTGTTGAAGATAAATGTACAAGCTCATTTTCATATGAGCCATGCTTGGATAAATTTACCAAATATAAAGATAAGGAAAACGCAGAGGAAAAAAAGGAAAAATAATAAAACAAAAAAGTCTAGTAAAAACTCATGATGAGTAAGAGATACAATATCTTGCCTTGTAGTTAGTAGCATGTAGTGGAGAAAGTGGTGAGTTAAGAAGAAGGCACAAACTTCCTCACATGCTCATTGGTTATAAAAGTGAAGTGGGATCACATTCAAAACAAGGAGAGAAAGAGGCAAGAGCTCCCAGTAGTCGGATCTAGCCATTTTGTCATTTTGTCTTGCCTTAGACTCCTTCCAGTCGCACGTAAGTTTGTACATAGCTCTGTTGCAGAGCTCATATCTCAGTGCATATGTAACCATTTCTTGCGTTTAAGCATTCATTGGAAAGCTTATCTTGTGCACTTTTTGCATACCAAATATATCTTTGAAATATTATGTAATTTGTGAGATATCAGTGAAAGAGTGAAGTCCAGGTTTTCAGTATACCTGTGTATATAGGTAGTCTATTTTGGTCGGTTAAATTTCCCGACCAGAACATATCCAAATTGCATGATTTTTGTCTTGTTGGAAATCTCTTGGGATCTAATTTCACTATCCCAAATATCCCATTTAGATTCTATGAGATATCTGTAAGAGAGTAAAGTCCAGTTTTATACTATACTTATGTGTGCAAGTGGTCTATCTTGGTGAGTTGAGTTTCCTGACCAAAACTCATCCAAATTACTTCATTTCTAGCTTGTTGGAAAGCTATCTGTGTCTAATTTTTCTGTACCAAATATCTTTCTCAAAGGATATATATTCAGAGAGCTATCAGTCCAAGAGTGAAGCTCAGTTCTTCAGCATACCTATGTGGATAGGTAGTCCATCTTTGTCAGTTGTGCTTCCTAATCAAAACTTGTCCAAATTAAGTTATTTATAGCTTGTTAGAAAGCTCTCTTTGTATGATTTGATTCACTGAAGGCTCAGGTCCATTTGAGTTTTGTATTGAGAGCAGCAAGCTATCTAAGGTGCAGATATTTGTCCAAGTGTTGGACATACAAGGTTTCACTACACATTTCCGTTGCGCATAGGAGAACTCATTCTCCACAAAAAAGGGAAGAAAACACCTCTTAAGTGAAACATAGATGAAGCTGATTTAGGTACTTAGAAGGAAAATACCTACAAGGTAAAGCAACCTAGTTAAGAGTCTTATTTTCTAGTTCATAAAATTACTGTAGGGTTTATGCAAGAAAAAGAATAATAGATTGATATTCAGAATGCTCTTGCATTTAACAATCACTCCTATGAGGGAAAATGTGATGGAAGATTCCAAGAATGAAGAAAAGTGCCAAAATGCATTAATTGATGGGAACATAATCAAAGAAATGGAGCTAGTCTACAAAAAATAATTTCTATCCTACACTAGTGGCCAGAGAGTAATGAAACTATCTTGAATGGCTTCGAAAGGTTGGAAAGTTGAGTTCAAACGTTCATAACAGACAATCGTTGGAAAAAAAAAGTACAAGATGGTATTTTGGTTCCGTTATGGCTTCTTTGATGGCTTCCCCATTGGGCATGACCATAGAATATTAGCCTAGAAATGATCCAATGGCATGCGATATAAATAGAAACATTGGCAATAACAATATTCAATCTCTTTTGTTCACCTAGCTGGATTGCTCATATGTTCTTCTCAGGGTTTTACCACATACTTGTGTTGGAGTGGCATATCATTAATTGTCATTTTGTGATTTTCTCTCCGAGATGGAGATCCCATTAGGTGGTGGGAAATTCTTGAGCTTGTCATGGTGCTAACTTGGAAAAGTGGTGCATAGGTGGTGCATAGCTGGCCAAGGACATGGGTGCACAAAATAGTGCACAAAGAGTTTGCTCACAATTCTCTTGCCCATAAAAGTTAAATATAGGTTGCAAAGGATCTTTTTGAAAGGTTTTTGGTTTTGAAGGTTCAAGTGAACCTTCCCTAGGTACACATTTTTACATAACTAAGGTCAAAAGTGAAAAAGATAGGAAGTGAAGAAGATACACAAAAGCTTACATATGGCCCCCATTAAGCTTTTGTTTGTTCATAAATTCAATGAAGGTAACAAAATATAAATGTTTTCCAAAAGGTGGAGCCTTGATGGGACCACAACATGACTATGAAAAAGCTTCAGTTTTTTTTATAGTTTGTGTATGATTATCTTTTGGTAAAGAAGCATGAGGCATTTTAGAAAGGATGCAACTTTCATATGCATGCTTTTCAGTAGAGTCAAGTGTTGGCAAACCAATAACCATGTCCTTCTTTTTGTTGGAGTTAGATGTCTCTGGAAGCACGCGAACAACACAAGGAAGAAGAAGAAGCTTTGAGCACAACACACAATAGTGAATGTATTACCACTAGAATGTACAAAGATAAGTGGCCCGTTAGGGCAATAGGCCTATATACAAGCCGGGGGGGGACCTCCTAAAGACTTTGTTTTCAATAGATAAACCCATGCATGGAAAAATCATCAATAGAAGTCATGAAGTACAGGTAGTTCCCAAAGTACAATGTAATGTATTAACAAGAGAACCTAGCATATTAAATGCTAACTCTAAGTATAAGAGATACTTAGAGATGGTTCCAAAACAAGATTTTCAATGAGATGAACTAAGTAGATGAAATCTAAACACATCTAATGTCTTCAATGACATAGATGATTTCCCTAAAAATAGTTTTTTGGGATACCTTCTTATATTACTCTAAAGAACATACAATAATCATCTTAAGTATAAGAGATACTTAGAGGTAGTTAATTGAAAAAGGCTCCAAAGTAGTTTTGGATAAGACATCCTAAATATGATGGTACTCCAAAATGGTTCTAGAAGTGTCATGATACAAAGATGTTATTTAGATCCATGTTGGACAATGATGGAAGTACAATATGAGAAATTGAACTTATAAGTTCAATCAAGGGCTTTCACCAACATGAATGGTGTAAAGTATTCACATTATCATAAAAATGTATAGAAACCTTCTTCTTATAAGAGTTTCCAAGATCATTTAAGGTTTTGTTCATTCTAGAACTTAGTATCTCAAGATAAAAACCAAGACATGTTTTTAGGGGATGCAATGGTTCCTAATGGAAGGAACTTAAAGCTCTCTAGGTAAAAAAGGAAATAGTTTCTTATTTCATAGTGCCTTTAAAACTCATGTGCATTGATTAGCCTTGAAAATTAAAGCCACCTCTCCTAACAAAGAAAGACATGAACTTGCATTGTTGGGAAACATGAGAAATAAGTTCATGAGTACGTTAGGATAGGTGGTCACCAAGCTACCTCTAGAAGATGTTTCAATAAATACCAAAACTAGAATCCCTTTCTAGTACATCTTCTAGAAAATTTCAAGGCCATCACAAGCATATACGTGATTGAATACTCCAACAATTGAAGGAGTCATAATAGTGGCTCTCTGATTCTGAGTGAAGCCATAGTTTTTACAGCTTTCGAGGACAAAAACTCTTCAAAGGTGGGACGAAAGTACCAAATCACATCAAATTTGGTATAATTGATTGGATGAAATATAGAATCTTGGAGATACATTATAGGCAGAACAACATCTTTTAGGATATAAGACAGAGTTGTTGAGAAAACCTCATTGCATACTAAAAATAATTATTGGAAACCTACCAACAGTAGAAATGATTTGAAGAAGATAGGTTGCAACCACCATGTGATAGAGCATGCCAAAGCCTAAACTTCTTTAAGAGAAGTGATAGTGCAAATAGAAATTAGAAAGTAGGAAGTCTACGACCATGAAAAATGGTACTCAAATCTGAGGAAGGTGAAACCAATATCATCTATCCCTAAAGGTATTTTTGAAACAAAACCAAAAGCATTTAATCAGTAATGAAATTCCTTGAAAACCCTAGGGTAGCTATTTGAAAGCTTTAGATAAATAAGAAATCCAATAAGAAACAATAATCTCTTGTGGTTACAAGTTAGTTGAGCAAGAAGTAAGTAGATCTGGAATATGATTCAAGATACTTGGAATTTCTCTATGGATGTTTATTCCATCAAAGGGTTTTACAGCTTCAATATAAGCTTGGGATAATTAAGATCATAGAGTGATCATATGTTTGAAACCCTAAAAACCTAAGCAAGATGGAAAACATAGAAATAATGCCTTGACTTCAAAAGGAATTTACGTAAAGGGTACTCTATAGTTAGGTTAAGCTTCTAGAATTTAAGATAAATGTGATCCACACATTACTGTTGGATATTATGTATGGTGGTATGAGACACTATACTTTATATTCACATCAATGTAGGAATGATGGTATGGGACATCAAACCATGAAATGATAGGTATCTTTTAGTCTTTGGCTCATGAGTTGGAGTGAAACTCCATACAAATGGAAATTGAAACTTCATAGATAAAGACAAAGTGTAGGATGGTCAAGAATATGACCCTGAAGCACTTCAAATATCAAGTAAGTGAGAAAGGTTAAATATCATGAAGTGAAGTCACTTTCTAGATCTCCATAAATATTTTTAGTAAAGTTAGTATAGTCTCATTAAGCATTTTGTAGTTCTTCATCAAGAAAAAGAACTTGGGAAGATCCTTTTTACTAAAGTAAGTTCAAATAATTCAATCTAGGATGAAGCACTTACTTGCTAGTAAAACTAAGTGAATCAATAACTTGACTCAAATGTATGCATCTTTTTTATAAAGGAGTTTTAAGAGATAATGAACAAAGTTTAATTAGTAATCAACATAGATGAACTTAGACTAAGTTAGTCCAAAGTACCTTGTTGATAGCACAACTAGGTAAATCAATCCAATTATTGAAAGTTATAGACTAGATTATCATTCTCGCATTAAGAAGTCTCAAGAGATTGAAAAAGGGATTAACTTGGTAATCAAGATAGTTGAAGCACCATTTTTTCAGAGTAAAGTTAAATATCATCCAAACTCAATGGCTCAAGACAACGATGTTTTATACCACTAGAGTTTGGTAGATGGATGATGGTTTAAGCTTACCCAAATAATATTTTAGAGAATTCTGATTTAGACTCATAGTGATAGAAACAATGCCTCAAACCCTTGACTAGAATAAATTCTTAAAGGTTTGAGTCTCATCTAGTTTGACTCGAATTAGTGAAGTGTCTTAGAAGTTGAATTGGTTACGCAAAATTTCAATTCGTCCTTCCCGCTTTTTCAAACCTTGGATTTGACTATGAAGGAATCTTCGAAGTCATTTCTAGACTAGGCTCAACTGGGTGGAATAGCTAACTGAATTAGACATCCAAGTAGATGTTTTGTATAGAAACCATTCAATTTTTCAAGACACTTGAGTTTAAGACAACTCATTCATTCATTGAGGATTGCTTCAATATCAATTGATGAAGAGAGAGTGTATACTCTCAAAGCATTTGAGTAGATCCGTCAAAGAGAAAAGAGTTAGGAATTGTTTTTAGTTCCAAAAATTCCAAAGAAGTCAAGTATTTGAGGAAGCAGCGTTGGGTGATTAATTTTGAATTTGGTTGCCCAAAGAAATGAATCACTTCTTTCCTAGATTCTACATTGACTTTAAAATCCAATCGGACATGGTAGTCCTGTATTTGGGAAAAGAGATCAATAGATGCTAGTTAAGAAGTAAAACATAGCCAAAAATATCTATGTTAGATGTTTTGGTCAACCTCAACTTAAGGTGACTTCTCAAAGTCTTGAACTAGTGAGTGATCCACCTATTTTGCTAGGTCCATTGCGCAAATAGTG
The DNA here is from genome assembly GCA_020310875.1 of Ceratopteris richardii. Taxonomy (NCBI): domain Eukaryota; kingdom Viridiplantae; phylum Streptophyta; class Polypodiopsida; order Polypodiales; family Pteridaceae; genus Ceratopteris; species Ceratopteris richardii. The sequence goes on from CM035413.1 coordinate 146,269,060, forward strand.
CATAAAAATGGACCCATATAGCAAAATAGTGGGAGAATCTTAGACTTTACCTACTTCATATGTTGTGCTATGAATGCACAATTCGCACATAGAAAAACATTGAGTAAGATAGACATGTTTTAATTCACCCTTGTCATTTTCACATACTTTGAACTTGATTTGGTGTTTCATGTGAAAATCTAAGTAATATTAGAATGATTCGGGTAGGGATTAGCCAACAAGTGGATTGCCTTCTTTTTGGATCAAGTATGGGATAGAAGCCCTACCTAATAGAAAGGCGAATCACAGAGGTGAAGACCATGATCGGTCAGACTAATCATGGGGCACAAGGGAATACTCTACATATTATATTTACACACATCTTTGAGGACAAAAATGTTAAAGGGGGGAAGAATGCTATATAACTATGGGTCAAAACGGAAAAATACATGGGTTTTCTGGGTCCAAAGCCACTTAAATCTTTAGAGTTTATTGAGAAACCCTTGGGAAAGTGTCTCCAGGACTATGGTTTGAACCCTTGAACTATTTGGATTTATTTACTTCCAATTGAAGGGTTTTGACCCCTAGGATTGATATTTCCTAAGGGTATGGTATTTAACACTTAGAGAGGCCTCTCAAGCCTTGAGAGTTGTACATACAAGCTTGGGAGAAGTCCTTTTAAAATCCATGTGAGATTGATGTAATTAAGTGTGATTTCCAAGGTTAGAAGGCCTTGAATTAGCATCCATGTGGAGGGGAAACTTGGCAACCTCTCCTCACATTTCCCCCCTAGCCATGAGGTTTATATATGGGTGGAGTTGGTTAGATGGATATGTGCACCTCTCACCCCTTGTGGGTTTGATCATGTTAGCTACTCACTTGTTCATTTGTTAGAGTTGGTAGGTAGTTGGCTTATGTAACAAATATGTACTCACTTTCATACAAATATATGCATGTGTTACTCCTATCATGAGTTATGTGCATGCCAAGAAAATGTTTAGCATCCCCCCAATCCTTCACATCAAATGTCTCACTCAACTTCTTCTTGATAAATCATAAGTCATTAGAGGACTTCGAAGAAATCAAATTACCATCGACATAAAGTATCAAGCATATCAAGCTGCAATCTGAGCATATCTTTGTGTAGAGACAAAAAATCCTCATTTCTAGAATAAAAGTGTCAAACATTTGGTACCATTGTCTAGGGGACTCTTTAAGTCCATATAAGCTCTTCTTCAAATTACGAAATAGACGCTCTTTTCCAAGAACTGCATAACCCTCTAGTTGTTCCATATAGATCTCTTCTGTAAGAGCTTCGTGCAAGAAAGTAGTTTCGCATCCATTTGGACTAGATCTAAGTCATCCATTGCAGCAAATACAAGCAACATGCATAGTGTAGTCATCTTGACTACTATAGAGAAGCTATTCTTGAAATAAACACCATATTTTTTCTTAAAACCTTTTGCAAACAAGTGTGCTTTATACTTAGAGAAGCACTATTCGATGTGATATTCAACTTATATACCCTTTCACATGGGAAATTTTTCCTTCCCTTTGGCAAAGGTACCGAATCCCAAATACCATTATTATGAATAGAATCCAATTCACTCTTCATGGGATGCTCCCACTTGACATCATCCTTTGTGTGCATAGCCTTTTGGAGTTCGAGGTCTACGAAAGCACATGAACCACACAAGGAAGAGGAAGAAGCTTGGAGCACAACACGCAATACTAAATGTATTAACACTAGAATGTACAAAGACAAGTGAACCATTAGGGTTATAAGCCTACATACAAGGTGGGGAAGAAGCTCCTAAAGAGGGAAAAAAGTGTCCCGATGGTCTTAGTGTGTTCACACATATCTAACAAAATATATCAACAAATCCTCTATAGGAGTGATGCAGTGAACAAGGAGCTGACACTCATGTATAAGGTGGTGCCAAGCTATGTGGAATCAATCCACAAAAGGAAGTAAGCCCAAAGATTTGTAGAAAGCTTCAAACTTCTCCCTAGGTAGAGCCTTTGTGAAAAGGTCTGTAATGTTTTCTTGTGTGGGCACATATGCCAAACTGATGCCTCTAGTAGAGAACCTCTCCCTGACATAATGATAGTGCACCTCAATGTGCTTAGTTCAAGCAAGGGACATAGGGTGAAGTTGGTGGTCGTAGAAGACTGAAACATGATCTGACTATCAATGAAGTTGGTGGTGGCAGAAGACTGAAAAACACCCAAATCAGCCATAAGGCCTTTGAGCCACACACTCAATAGTCATTGTGAAAGCTCCCTATACTCAACCTCACAATTGGAAGCGGCCATAGTAGGCTGCTTCTTGCTCAACCAAGATATACATGAGCTACCAATCATGAAGCAAAAGCCACTAATGGACACACAAGTGTCATAGCAACCAACCTACTCAGAGTTTAAAAAAGCATGTAAATTTGGTGGTCATGATCCCCTCTTGGGATAAAACAATCCAAGTAGTTGGGTAGCACTCAAGTAGCGAAAGATGCGCTTAACCACCTACCAATGCTTCACACTTGGGCAATGCATAAACCTGCTTATCTATGAGATAGCAAACTGAATATCTCGCCGAGTAATTCATAAGTAAATCAAGCATCCAACAGCTTACTGATAGAGAACAACATCAAATGCATCTTGAGCATCATGTAGACTCAATCACAAACCTATCTGCATAGGAGTGGTAATAGGTTTGCAATCTTCAAGGCCAAAATGCTGCAATAGTGTGTCAATACATTTTGTTTGACACAAATCTATTCCACCATGAACTTGCATAAACTAAATGCCCAAATAATGATGCAAATGCCCCAAATGTTACATCTCAAATGAGGCATGTAAATCATCCTCAAAATCATCAATATACTTCTCATGAGGACCAGTGAGTAGCATGTCATCAACATAGACAACAATGATTAGAAGCACATCATTTGCACTCTTAACATATAAGGCGCTTCCAATTGGGCTATTCTCAAAACCATATGCAATCAGATAGGCATGTATCTTTTCATACCAAGCACAGGGTGCTTGCTGTAAATCATATAATGCCTTCTTCAACTTGCACACCTTTTTTTCATGCCCTTTTTGCACAAAGCCAGGGTGCTGAAAAACATACACTTCTTCACGAAAGTCAACATTCAAAAATGTCATTTTAATGTCCAACTCATGTACATTCCAACCATGATGAGCTGTAAGTGCATAGATGCTATGAACAATAGTCATTTGGCATGTAGGAGCAAAGGTCTCATCAAAATCAATGCCTCTTTTTGGAGCATAACCCTTTGCAACAAGCCTAGCCTTATACCTGTCAACTATTCCATCCGGCTTATGCTTCAGCTTGTATATCCACTTAGTGCTAATGGCCTTCTTTCTATGAGGCAAGTCACATAAAGACCAGATACCATTTTGCATGATAGGATCATATTCTGATTGCATAGCAGCCATCCAATTTTTTGAATTTGTGCTTCATCAAGTGTCTCTCATCACAAAGACTCGATGCAGCCATAGTATAGCAATCTAATGCAAAAGAAGCACTATGAGAGCTTGAACGAGTATGATATGATAGAGGTGCATCTAATTTTCTATTTTGCAAAGTTTGCACAAGCCATTTAGGCATAGTTTTTGCCTCCTCAATATCAAGTCTCTCATCAACAAGTGCATCAAGTAAATCTGCATCAGAAATGGAATGATTTGCATCATCACATGAAACCTATAAAGGCTGTGAAATTGCCTCATTCAGAGCAACACTCCACTATCCACCTGTAAAAAGTGGCATCAAAGTATCATACATATCTTTGGAGCTAACAGATGTCTCCTTAGTACATGAAAGTAATGGCTAAATAGCATCTTCCAAAAAAATAACATCAGGGCTAGAGGCTTGAAGCCCAAGCTTCTTCATAGTTTATTCTAGCACTAGGTTTATGCATGAGATACCATCCATTATATCTCCTTGTGTGTCCTTTTATAGTGAGAATGAGTTGTGATCTCTTATAAAAATTAAGGGGGGCTTCCCCTACCATCCTTCCCTTATTAAGAGCATAATTCTTTGCAACTAGAGTGGATGTGGACACTTCATCAATGATCCACAAAAAATTTGACATGAATCATGCATCCATTTTCAATAGATCAAACTTACTAACCTCCTTCTTTCCGGATTTCCATATCCTCAAAGCCTTAGATTCCCTAGGATCTTGGAGTATGTGAAAGTCCTCAAGTTCTTCTCAAGAATTGTTGTATGCTTGTACAATTAATTCACAGGTGGAAAATATTCTTTTTGTGGAATACTTTCATTGGACTATCTTGGCATCCAGTTTGTATCCATTGAGGGGGGAGTTGTTATGCATCAAGCAAAGTATGTTGAAAAACTACTTTAACATTTTGACTTTGAGGATTGCGAGCTAGTTTCCACACCAGTTGAGACATGATTCAGGTTCTCAGTTGAGGACTCTAGTGATGCATTTGACACTTCTCTTCAACCAGAATCAATATAAAATAGGTACTCATTATCTTTACCTTACTTGGCTGTCATATTCATGAGTAGTAGGGAATCCTCTTGATCATTTGTATAGTTGTTGTAGTCTATTATTTTTCTAAAGCCTCCTTGATAGTTGTTGTGTAGCCTTGGTTGTATTTGTGATGGTAGTTGTTTCCTCCATTATTGAACCTGCCTCTTGTCTGGCCATAGCTTCCTCTATGGAACCCTCTTCCTCTTTGATTCTTTGTGTTCCTGAACCATTCATCTCTAGTATGATTGGCCAAGCCACAAATGTTGCAAGGTGAAGAGTTGGATGGTCTTCCCTTGCCTTGTTTTTCTCCTTTGCCCCTTAGTCTAGTACCTCTTCTTCTACCTCTAAAATTCACTTGAGAGGTACTTGCCTCTTCTTCATTCCTCTTACCTTTGCCTTTATATTTACTCTTATTTTTATCTATGTAAAGGGCATAAGATTGATTACCTCTAGAAGTATCTTCATTCTTGTTGAGCTTTGCCTCATGTGTGAAGAGTTTCCCCATCAATGTGTTGAGGTCAGGTATCTGCATGCCCATATATAGGTCCATTGCTATGGTAAAGGAATCCCATTTGTCATCAACCTTGCTACCATTTATGATCTGCCTTACTATCTGTTCCTCTTCTATTTCTTCTCCAATACTCCCAAGTTGATCAACTACATCCTTCATCTTGTTCACATAGTTAGCTACACTTTGCTTTGGTCGCTTCTTCAAGGTTGTGAATTCCATCCAAATTTGGTTCTTCGTAATGCTTGTATTTGATGAGAAGTATGAAGATAGTACTTCCCAAGTCTCTTGGGAAGTCTTGCGATTCCTAATATGCGGTAATAAAAAATCAAATATTGAATTGGGTATATAAGACGTGGCTAGAGCATCCTTTGCACATCATGCAGCTAGTCTATCTTGCTCCTCTCTTGTAGGTTGATGTTTGCTTCTAAGGTTTGGCATTTCTTCATCTCCAGATATGTATCCATACAAGCTTCTTCCTTGGAGGTAAGCCTTCATCCTTACATACCATGCTAGATAATTGCCCCTATCCAATTTGTCAATGAATGATGGAAATCCATCTCCCATTTTACCTTGATGTTGCTCTCATACCACTATTGGAGGAGATGGTGGACAGTTTCCGGAGATGAGATAGTGCTGCAAATTTGTGCTTCACACCAGCCAAAATTGAGTCAAGGAGCGCAAAGCAGACCTCTTTAGCTTTCCAGGAAGCACAAATAATCACCCAAGTACTTTGGAATATGATTAAACCATTGGATCAAGACAAATGAGTAGGAGTTTCAAACTATGAACCAAAACTTGCTATTTTGGTCACTACACCTCCTCAAAGAAATGAACAGTACTCCTTCTCTGCTAGAAATTGAGTAAAATCCTTTTGGGCATTAACAATATGCAGATGAGTGAGCACTATGTTGCTCATAACTCAAGATTTGCTAAGGCAATACACATGAAACTTGGATAGCTAACTTTTGCAAGTTATTTCACTTGAAATGATAGACCATGCTCAGAGAATGATTGTTGTAGAAGAAAGAGACACAGAAAGGGAGCCCCAAAATTTTCAAATAATTATGCACAAATTTTCTTCTTCAAAATCCTATGAAATTCCCTCGAAGCCTTGTAAATGCACTAGAGGAGTCCTCTAGATGCGTAACCCAAATCCTTGTAACATAACTCTTGTAAAATAGTAGGAAATTAGAGTTAGTAAATAAAGTGCCGGTATCTTGTGTGAAAGGACCATTTTTAGGGCACATGTATATAAGTTACTTTGTGACTCTTTGGAAGGATGTTTTGCCGTTTGTGAAGAAGAAGAGCAAAAATTCAAATTTGCTTCTTTCCTGCTGATTTTCTCCTTCTCCATGATCTTTTGTGTGTGTGTAATGCTTGAAATGTGTGTAGGACTATTGTCTATCCCTCCCCATCACTTTTGAGCTACTGTAGTGTGTGTATGAACCATTACGATGTCATGAAGGGCTCAGTTGGGTGGATCAGGTCAACGGCTAGTGTTCTAGATAGACGCTACATGCAGGGTGCTTGGGCAACTTAAGAGGTATAGTTCAATTATAGATGCTTATAGATAATCGGATGAGATCATAAATCAAATCACTCATACAATTCATTAATATCATAAGCGATATTGGAAACAAGAGAGATGTATGAAAATTGGAGAGACAAATGATTCATAATAGTGTGTCCATACAAATATAATGAAGATAATGTAAAGTACAAATTACCAAATCATCATAGATCATAATGTCCTCCTCAATGATGAGTGCAGAGTCTCCTCTAAGCATAAGAGAAGAATCCAAATCAAGATGTAGACCACAACTCCTCCAAGATGACCTCCAAAGATCTTCTTCAAGACCTTGAACACCTCCTCTCCTTGAGAGCTTGAGTTCTTCTGAGTGAGTACTCCTTGAATTGATCTTCAGTTGATGTATTAACAATGATCCAAGCCTCTCATTATATAGTATTATATATCTCTCCAAAAGCACATCCAAAATCTATGTTCACAAAAATAAAGCTCTTTCACGAAAAACAACTCCATCGCTGATGATGAAAATCCGTCAAAGTTTATTTTTTGCATCATGTCAAATATCTTAACAGTCATGTGCGCTGCTACATCATCCATATGTTTTAAGCAAGGGAGCCAGTGGCGAATCGTTGCCACCATGTACCCAACTGTTGGTGGTCCTGTGGGTGGCCTGAAATATGGGTAATTGAGCCAATCCTTGCATTGCTTGTTGTTTTGTACTTTAATGGCAAATGCCTTCCAGGAACGGCAACGTGACACTGGTCCCCAACATGGGTTGTAATTTAAGTGTAGTGGTGCCTTGACCCACGTACTCATCATCTCTGGATATTCTTGTAATAAATCCTTGCGCCAATCTGGTTGATAGATTTCTCCTCGCTGCGCATCTAGTGGCAAATCTTCATGCTCAAATTGGGTCGTGTGAGATGGTTTCTTTCGTGTTTCTTTTTCTATATCCAACTGATATTCCGCCATTAACATAAAATAAGGTTTGTATTGTAGCTCATGTCGAGATATGTATCTGCGAGGGGCCAAATGAACAAAGTAGGGAGACTGTAAAATTCTTTCTTCGATCGTCGCCATTACGTGTAACTACACCTCTACCCGTGCTGAGTGGGTTCTTCCAAGCTCTTCAACCGTCTTCATCCATGCGGGAGTTGGAAGTTCGAAAGTCGTCTGGCCTTCGACCGTGACTCATCCACCTAGGATGGGTTGGGGCTCATATGCTTCTTCAAAAGTTTCCTCCACTGGAATAGTCACTATTTCTTCCTCTGCTGGTAGTTCCGGTGGGGAGTCTGGCATGGGAGGTGCTTCATATACTGCTATCCTTGATCAAAGAGTTGATACCTGGGCCCATAATGCATTGAGTTCCTCTATGATGTCAAGAGATGGGTTCGTAGGAGCTGGTAGTCCTTGTTGTACAGGTGCTCGTAATTGCAATATCTTGTGTTCTTCTTTGAGCTTCTGGAACTCCTTGTGCATGTTGTCATATTCATCTAGCAATCTGACATGATCATCTAATAGCATTTTCATAGATTCTGAGGGTACGGCCTTGAGACGGCTGGGACTTAATGGTTGGTCGAGTTGATCTAGAGCAGCTTCTACATTCTCTCTGTTCTGTTCTTGTAAACGCTGGTTCTCTTCTTTTGCTGCTACCAAGTGGCGTCTGAGTAAGCCCATGTTCCTGGTAAGTGTCACGTTGCGAATAGTCTGTGCCCTTAACAAGTTGTCTATTTCAGTGATGGCCTCTTTAGTATTTGCTTCACTTTTTAGTTCCAGTTTATGATATGCCTCTCGTAGCTCTTGGTAGCGGGTATTCAATGAGGCATTCTTGATGGATAAGGAGTTGAGCTGCGATTGTAAATCGTTGGTTGTCTGTTGCAACGTCCGGTAATTATTGCCAAGAGATGCAAACTCATCTCTTACTTGTGTCATGCAGGTGAACATCTGACAAAATGCAGTTTCTATAGTAAGTGATAATATTAAAGGTGTGCTAAATGAAGATGCGGTGGGTGTTGATGCAAGGGGTAAGGGAAATGGGGGTGGGAGAGTGGATGTTGTGGTGATTGTGGAAAATTGTGATGTGCCTATGTGTGGTGGTGAAATGAATGAAGGGAGTGGTGGTGCAGTGGGTGGGGATATATCCATGTCATTCCATGTGGTATCGAGTGCCGTGACTATGAATAATGGAGTGATAGTGGGTGCGTGCATGGGTGTAAATACACGGTTTACAAAGGTTGAAGAGTCATTTACAGAGGGGGTCTCTTGTACTCTTTGGTGGAAAGGGGAAAGAGGAATTACTGTAGGTCGAGGGGGTGAAACTGGGGAGAAGGTCAATGGAGGTGGGAATGGGAAAAGGTGCCTTGGAGGTGTGGGGAAGGACGGGAAGGATGGAGGGAAAATTGGATTGGATAGAAAGGTGGATGTCCTAGGGGGTAAGCTAGGTTGCGTAGGTGCGGGAAGGGTTAGAGGAATCGAAGCAACAAAGGCTTTTGCTATAGCACTATCCAAAGATGTGGATGGTCTGGGAGAGATGGGATGTACAGGGGAGATTGGAGAGATGGGAGGTGAAAGAGGAGCAGTTGGGGTGGCGGTAACTTCGGTTACAGTGGTGGTATGTACAATAGTGGTGTGAGGTGGGGAGTCGATGACAATGGTTTCTTCTGCCAATGAGTCTTCAGGGACAAGACATGCTTCCCTGGTCTGTTCTGAAGATTGGCCACCTGTGGCTACACAAATGTATTCGCCTGGTTTTGATAGTAAATGTACTCGTTGGGGATCATATTGCGGAAGTGGTTTTCTTTGCAAATATCTTAATGCTTCGTTGGATCCCACTGATTTTACAAGTTCCCTGAAACCTTTGATGTATACTTCTTCGAAACCGCCTAAGACAAGTTCTTGCTATATGAGTGCTTGGCTCTCTTCCTCAGTTAACTTTTTACGCACCCAAACTTTCTCCATGGTGCGATATAACTTTTTGATTGCCAAGGTATATGCCGCTGCTTCAAATGTTTCTTCTTTGTGTGTGCTTGTGTCACCTTGGGTGTCGGTGTGTTGTCCATGTTCATCTGTCTGCACATGTTCTTGGGAGTCATGAGTGCCCTAGCTGGCTTCATCATCGCCCTCGTCATCATCTGTTTCTGTTCTTTCCTCTTCAGAGCTAGACACTACTTGTCCTTGCTGTTGATCAGGTGGAGTGGTCGGGTAGCTTGGAAGTTCATATTCTTGAGAGAAAATCTGGCCTTCAGAAAACTGAAATTCGTTTGAAAAGGCATCTGGCATTTCGAAATCAAATGTTGTATCTATGGGTTCCGCTTCCATGTTGGGTATTGGAAAAGAAAATGCTTCTGCACCAATAGTGGTGGGAACTTCTGCTGTAGTGGTGGTAGGTTCCTAAACTGATGTTGCCTGTGAGGTAATCGTACTAGTGGTGCCTTCAGTAACGATAGGTTGTGATAAGCGTATGTGAAAAGGTTGTACAGTTACAGGGGCTTCTGTCGGAGACTATTCTGGAGAGGGTTGCAGTGACAGTGATTCTGGGACTTGTAGGCATGGAATGGTCCCTTTCATGCGCTTTCCTGCTCATCCTTTTCTAGCCTTCCTAGCTTGCTTTGCTATCCCTTTAAATGCTTTTAACTCCTCGCTGGTCATTGCACGCTCGATTGGCAAGTCGTATGCCAAACACATATATACAATTCTTGTAAGAGCGCAGCATCCATGGATTACCTTCTTTCTTTCCCATGGGTGTTGTGCTAAGTATAGCTGATCAATGATCTAGCTAGCCAGATCAACTGTTTGTGGCCCAGTACAAGCTAAATATAAGCCAAACCAGATGCGCTTGTTGGGCATGGTGAATCGATCCTGAGCGGGGAAAGCGAAATGCTGCATGCATATCTGTGATGGTTTAGAGAGCTCAAGTGTGATTGTTGAAATATCTTCCCACTTAATGACGTCTCCACGTTTCATTGGCTCTGGAACCAGCTTTTCACGCTTTGTCAGAGTATGCGTTCCATGTATCTTGATGGCAGCTCTAATCAAATCTTTGGTCAAACAAAACCTTTTGAATGGGGGGTCATTCACCAAGGACGGCAAAATGAATGTGCCTGGTAGGTCCTTGTTCTCAGAAGCTGTCAAAGTGGTTATTAGATAATAGCATCTGTAGAAATCTGGTTTAAGCAAAGGATCACTAAAGTATTATGTGAAGCCAGCTCTTGCCCAAACATGCTTTAAGTCTTCTGTGTTTTGTAATGCTTCAAACTCTCTTGAGAAAAACTCGTACTTTCCCCACGTACAGGTATCAAAAGTCAAATTGGCCTCAAAAAGGAAATCTACCTCCGCTAGTGGGCCTGCTAAACCTTGGAACCAATGAGAGTTGCGACAAATTTTTTCAGTATATCCCCTATGAGGATTGTCAATTGGCATAGGCCCTGGAAATCCCTGAAATTCTGGTGGTTGAGCCGTAGGATGTGGTTCAGCTAGTAATTCACTAGTATTTGCTATGGTTACACTGGGGCCAGCTTCAGATGGTCCTTCTGCCTGCATGATGAGTGATGCGAGTGCATAGAAGATCTGCTACAAAAGTTTAACACATTAGTATGGAAATTAATCATGATCCCATTAAAGTGAGACCGCAATCCCTTTCCATAACCGATATGTAACCCGTGTAGCCGAGTGTTGTGATGTGGTTTACGGAATGATTGTTGCAAAACTAATGCAGGTCTCTAGACACCTACGTGCTTCAGATGATGCATACATTTCTTGATGAGGTGTTATTACAAGTGATGTCGGGTTACAGAGTGTGGATTTGTACAAGGTTCAGTCGTGAATGAGTTATTACAAGATTGTAGATTAGTCAGGGTGGGAGTTATGTTAGACAAGGGGGTCAGAGAAGACGTCTGGATACGTTTCCGTATCCATCTCCTAAGAGTTTGTGAGCGGGTGATAGGTTTCTGTTGAGGGATAAAAGGTGATATCGGATGTGGTGGTATGGAAGGGTGAAGCGATTTCTAAGGGTTATATATTACATGGCTTGAGGGTTGAGCTATAATACACTGTTTGGGTACCCAGATTTGCGTGGGTGTGGGTCGGTTCGTAAGGTACTTCTTGGCGATCCAAATATGCCGAATGTTCGTACTCGTAGAAGAAGTTCGAGGAGATGTTGGATACTGATTCTGCTTCTACCTTGACTTCGTCTTATCATTGTCAGCATTGTTGAAATTTGTTGATGGTTTCTGTCCTTTTGGCACCCATATTTGTCTTGTGCCTCTTGCTTTGTGATATTGATACTGCGGCTTTCTTTGAGTAGTCTGATATTGTCGTCGGTCTGGGTTCCTTCGTCGTGGTTGACTCTTTAGTGGTTGAGGTTGAGAGGTCGGATGGACACTCTGCTTTGGAAAAGAAGGGAGGTCCAACACTTGCAAAACTTTCCCATTAGGAGGTGAGGCATTCTGTACCACAGATCTAGGCCAGTCCGCAGTAAGTGTGGAAGGATGGGCACCGCAGCTGATAGTGTCCATTTGGCCGCTAATGCAATCCACTTGACCGCTGATTGTGTCCATTTGACCACTGATTGTGTCCATTCGACCGCTGATGGTGTCCATTTGACCAAGTGGTTGGGTGGTTGCCTCTTCTAATTTGCAGGAATCCCAAGGGAAAATCTCCTGACATCCTTCTGATTGACAATTGTCCATCGCCAAGCCCGTGTGGGTTGGTGTGAACTTAACGTGACTTATCTGACCAAAGATCTTCCGGTCTTCCATCGTATGCATTTCATCGGGTCTAGGGTTACGTACTTCAGGCGGATGGTTGTTAGGGAAGTCAAGCGGTATCACTCGTTTTTTATCTAAGGTTCCAATCTGCAAGGAGCCTTGTCTAAGATTTAGGTCCACTGAGTGATCGTATAGCCAATCTTGGCCAAGGATTAAGGGTTCTATCAGGTCCTCATCATGGCACACTAGTAGCTTTGCTGTCATGGTCACATCATTTATGAGGATAAGAAGGTCCACCTCACCCATGCAAGGGGTTTCCATGCCTCCTAGCCCTATGAGGTATGCCTCAATTGGCTGCATTTCTGAGTCCTTATAGTGAGACCATATAATCGCACTAGTCGTAGCACCTGAGACAATTAAAGCCCTAAACCCTTGGCAAGGGTTGTCGTGCTCTAGCCTGACTGTAATGAATGGTCTCTGATCCACTATGCTAGGATGAGTACTTGACTTTGCTTGACACATGGCCATGGGGTATCTAGGTGTTGTTTCCAGATGGGTATAAGGTTCTCTCCCTAGTCCTTGCCTTCTTAGCTTCATGCGCTTAATGCGTTCTATAGCTTCTGCCTGAGCTTCAACACGTATCCTATTTTCTTCCTCCTTAGGCTTCTTTGCCAATGTGAGTCGTCTAAGCATACCCTCAGTAAGAGGTTCTTGATATAACTTGACTCTACAACCACTAATGTAATTAGGCATTATGTCTCCTTCTAAGGAGGCTAATTGTACTACTCCACTTGTTGAGAGTCTATTAATGATCATAGGTCCATAACCTCGCTTTTCTAACTTCCTTGCATGTTGTTTCAGCGTATATACTAGGACTAAATCTCCTTCTTTTAAGCCTTTATCTTTTACATGTGCATCAAAATATGCTTTCTATCGCTTCTTTGCTGCATATATGCATGCTGTTGCTTTCAGCCTGGTTTCTCCTAATTGTTCCAAGTCCATTATTCTTGCTGACAATTCATGGCCAGTCCACCGATGTTCTTGTGCAACCTTAAGGGTCGGTGTCAAGAAGTCCAAAGGAAGCACAACATTCTGACCAAAAACCATCTGAAAGGGAGTTGCATTGAGTATGGTCTTGTAGGCCACTCGATATGCCCAAACAAGGTGGTGTAACTATTTGTCCCAATCCAAACGTTTGTTGTTCACAAGTTTCGTCAGTACGTTACAAAGGATCTTGTTAGTGCTTTCAGCTTGACCATTGGCCTGAGGATGATATTGTGCGGATTTCTTGTGAATCACCATAAAATCCTGTAACAAATATTCAATGACTTGGTTTAGAAAGTGAGTTCCTCGATCGCTCACTAATTCTATAGGCAATCCATATCCTGTAAAGACATTTTCAAATAAGAATTTTGCAGTCGTATGTGCATCATTCTTTTTCGTGGCTTTTGCCTCTACCCATTTGGTAAGATAATCTGTCGCAACAGTAATGTATTCAGCATGTGTACCTTTTGCAAGGGGGGTTAATGGGTCCTACAAAGTCTATACCCCACTTAGAAAATGCACGTCCTCCCATCATGGGTTTCGATGGCATTTCATCTCTGTGAGTAGGAAACTGAGTTCTTTGGCACACATCACATCTCTTAACATAGGTATGCGCATCCATGTGAAGAGTGGGCCACCATAATCCTGCAAAGAGGATGGCTTTGATTATCCTATCGGGTCCAAAATGACCTCTTGCAACACCTTGGTGTGTAGTCTATAGTACGCTGAAATAATCGCTTTCATGAACACATTGTCTTAAATATCCATCTCGTCCTTGTTTGTATAGATTCTCACTAATAAGTGAATAGTCTTGAGCTTCCTGCTCTAGACTTCGTTGTCGTGCTAAGTTCATTCCTTGAGGGAATGTGTTCGTCCTCAAGTATGTCACTAAAGGTTCACTCCATTCTGGTGTGAGAGACACGTGATATAGTGTAGCATGTTCTACTAGTGGTCTTTCACAACAAACAGGGCATTCTTTACACAACTTGCAGACATCTGCTTCCATTGAAGGCCAATAGACTCCTAGTCTATGCACAATCTGCAATGTACGATGTTTCAAGTGATGTTGCTTTAATGCACCTACATGTGCTAATTGCAACCAATTCGCATGTTCTGATTCATCTACAAAACAGGCAAGAATCTTTTGATTATCCTGTTTATATATACTTCCTGCTATGATTTGGTATCTTCGAGACTTGGTAATCTCTCCTTCCTTGATCCTTATCCTAGGATTCTTGGGTCCATATGTGAGAATAGGGACTATCGGCTTAGCCCATTCTGGTGCTATCTCAAGGTTAAACAAATATGCATCTGGAAATTCATCCGTTATCCCCCGAGGAGCTTCTCCTGTCGTTAATCTTGAGAGCTGGTCAGCTCTAAGATGTGTCTTTCCTTTCCTGACTACTACTTCAAAATCATACTCCATGAGTAATAGAAACCAAGGTATCAATCGTCCCGTGTTACAAGGCTTATTGACTAAGTACAGTAATGCTTGATGATCTGTGAAGAACTTGAACTTATTTGCCAACAAATAATGTCTGAATTTCTTTACTACGTAGATCATTCCTTATCCTTCTTGTTCTGTAGTGGTGTAGTTTCTTTCTGCTGCATTTAATTGTCTACTCGCGTAAGCTATGGGGAGATCTATATTACCTTCATTCGTGGGTTGTGCTAACACACATCCTATGGCATAGTTGGATGCATCCACATGTACATGGAATGTCTTACTCCAATCCGGGGTTGTCAATATAGGTGCTGAGCACAAATGTCTTTTCAGTTCATTGAATGAATTCTCACATTCATCTGTCCATTCAAACTTGATCAAAAGAGAGTACAGAGGCTTGGCTATGATTGCATACATATGTATGAATCGTCTATAATAACCACAATGTCCCATAAATGCATGTACCTCTTTTACATTATTTGGCCTAGGTAGATTTGCGATTACTTTCACCTTTTCTTCATCCGTAGAGATTCCATTCTTTGACACAATGTGTCCTAGAATTTTGCCTTGTCTGACCATGAAAATGCATTTTTCTGGGTTCAAACGGACCTGATATTCTCGATATTTGTCAAACACTTGTCTTAACTCTCGGATATGCGTCTGCCTGATATTTGAATGAGCACATATGTCATTGACATAGACTTCCAAATTCTTTCATAAGAATTCCTTGAAAACATGACACATGAGTCGCTGGAAAGTGGCAAGTGCATTTGTTAAGCCAAATGGCATCACACGAAATGAAAATATGCCTCATTTTGTGGCAAAAGCCGTCTTATGTTGATCTTTTGGAGTGATGGCTACTTGATTATAGCTTGAAAATCCATCAAGAAAGCTATAAACTTCCTTGCCCGCAACTCTTTCCAATAAATGTTATGTGATAGGAAGAGGATAACTGTCTCTAATCATGGCAGCATTAACTTTTTTAAGGTTAATACACACACACAATTTTCCATTCTTCTTGGGCACAACCACGATGGGGGATACTCATTCGGTATGCCCAATTTCATAAATGAATCCTGCTTCTATCAAACGATCTATCTCTTCTTTAATCTTTGCAGCATAGTTATCATTGTATGTGTACGGTTTCTGTTTCGTAGGTTTTGCATCTGGAGTCATAGGGATTCTATGAGAACATATGTCTGGATCTACTCCTTTCAAGTCTTTGTAACTCCAGGCGAACACATCTGTATATTCGCGCAATAGGGCAACTAATTCTTCTTCTTCGTCATTCATCAAATCATGCCCTATGTATGTACATTTTTCTTCTTCTCCTTCTATGGCAACTATTATTTTTTTGGTTTTCTCTCGATTGTCATATACTTCTCCAGTGTCAGCTTTTCTGTTAGGCATTCGTACCATTATTCTTCTATCTTCTATTTCATATTTCCTAAAGTTTTCAGGAACCTCAAACAAAGATTCTTCTTCTTTTGACGTGGTTTCTTTCTTCTTTCTTTTCTTACCTTCACTCTTGTCAGTCACTTGTGTGGCTAACCTCACATCATTCATAAGTTCTTCATGTTTTTGAGGGTGAACTTCTACTTCGTAGATATATTTTTCCTCTGATGCAAAGGGCGGGTCCATAAAAATTGGCTTTAAATCAAAGTCACTTGCATCCTCAAATGCATCAGTGCTAAGTTCACATTCTTCAATAATCGAATGACACATGATTGGCTCTATCGTGAAAACGGAGATGTCATAGCCATCCTCATCACAGTGGGGTGTCCATTGTTCTTCATTGATGGCTACATCCATGGTTGCTAGGATTTCTGCCCAACCATGGGGTTTGAATTCTTTGTCTGGAAATACTACAGGTACGTAAGTTCAGTCTTGAAGGGTTCGTGGATGTTGTTCTGAACCTAAGGTCCTAGCTTCTAACCGTTCTTCCTCTTATTTGGCTACTTTACACATCCATAAATGAGTATCCTCATGCAACCATGAAGGATCTGATTCCAATGAGTGTATCGACTCTGTTTCTTCTCATGTCTTATGGATGGTGTTCCATTGTATTGGGGGTACATCTGGATGAGAATAGTCTTTAAGATTGACTTTCGTAGTCACTCCTAAATGTTGCAAGTACAAAGAATTAGTTCCCCAATATTGTACAATTTGCAACTGACGCATGAATGGTCGTCCAAAAATCATCTCATAAGCATGATTTTTCCCAAAATCACAAATGGCAAAAGTATGCTCAAATTCCACACGACAAGTGGTGAGAGATATGCCCTCTAGTAAGCCTAATGGTTTTTCTATATGTCTGTCAGCCATTTGTAGTTTCATCCTGGTGGGTCTTAATGCTGGCTTACCCCAATGTTTCCATAAGGCGGTGGTAGCGATGGCTACTCCGACTCCTGAATCTAAGATGGCTTTCGTGGTGTAGCCCTGATGGGTTATTGGAAGATAAGTGTTACCTTCCTCTCCTTCACTTACATCTCCGATTCTTTCTATGGGTATCTCTGGTACCTTCTTCTGTGATCCTATTTGTGAGGGAGTAGTAGCAAGCTCGGGGAATTGATTTGCTACGTGTTTCCACAATTCTGGTTTAACCTTCAACAACTCCTCTAGAGTTAGGTGACACTGTACCTTGGTGTTCTTTATCACTTCCGTGTTTCTAGGGATCACTAATTCTTCATTCCTCACTATTATCGTGGGTGCTCTCATATTCTTTGTGTATAATAATATATAATTTTTATTTTGCACTTTCTAATCGCATTCCATCAATTGATCTCTTAACTTTTTTATTTCTAGGCTAATACATGTAAAAAATATTAATTCGTTATCACCTTAAACGATAGTGGTGATGTAGGAGATCAAGACATACACCTTAGTCATTGTTATGAGATTGATTTGTGATAAGTTATGAGTTGTGAGAATTTAATTTGATAAGTTATGAGCTGTGGGCATTTGATGAATATATTACTGCATATATATACATACATGTATACAACGCATACATGTGGATGCATACCTATGTACATGTATATGTAGATACATGCATGCACACACACATCCTTGTAAAGACATTATAATTCTTAATAACAGAAAACCATGCGTAAACTTTGTAAGAGGATGATATTTTTCTCGAGAAGGGAGTTTGGTCTTTAGCATACTCTCCTACAGGGTGGAAGTTTCATAGAACAACATACACAACCACGGGATCCCCTTTATTCCGGTAATCGTGGCTCATGTATTGTAGTTGTTTTAAACATGTGTAATGCATTGATTGATATATTCATGCATACTTATGTTGATAATGAAACATAAGTAAATAAAACATGCTCTTTGTATCTTGCTTTCTATGCATTGTATTGCATCCTTCATGTCTTTTAGTTATAAATTAGCTATTAGAGTATTTTTGTAATTCAGCATTCACATCAGTCATTTATTATTTGTAGCTATGAAACATGTGTAAAATATGGATTTACCACTACTTGGCCCAGAGTTGGAGGCGTCATTGATTTGGACAACCTTTCTCTTGTGAATTTCTTTGAAGAACTATTGAGATCGTTCTTATATATTAGAGTTGGAGGCCTCATTGATTTGGACAAGCTTTATCTCGGGAATTTCTTTCAAGAACTACTAGGATCTTTCTTATATATTTTGAGATATAGATGATTCTTATTCATCTCAAAATTGTTTTTTTAGTAAATGAAGGAAAAAAAGTAAAAAAAAAAAGCATGCTTCTTTTATCAGTCGAGATAAAAGATGTTACATATATCAAGTTTAGGCTATATTTTAAAATTAATAATATTATATATGAATAATAATATAAGGTTTATTTTTATAAAGATAAGAAAACATATATGTAAAATTTAATGATTATGAAATATTCTCACCCTCATTATCTTTGATCTGATAATTAGAACATAAATGACATTAAAATCCTCTATCTGCCAAGGATAATGTGGTTCAATTACATGTTTTGCACATATAATAACTTACTATTATGTGAAGAATAGAACAAATAAAACTAAATAATTCCATAAATGACAAGATGGCCCTCAATAGAAAATCAGTTCTTCTTAGTTGAAAATAAAAATTAGACATGGATTGTTGATAACATGTTATTCCATTGGGCATTAATAAGCATGTTGCATGTGATGGAATAAAACACATGCATGAAATTTAAACATTGGATTTTGGGAATAAATAATTTAATAGGTTTAACTATGTTCACAAAAATCACGTGATCATAATATGATGTAATTAATGCTCTTTGTTTAATTGAAAGTTTTTCACATGATGATTTTGTTTTTCCAGCAAATATCTAGGATATTGAAACTCTATTTATTTTTTTAGATATATCATAATCCATGATTCTCTAATGTACAAGAATTTCAGTATCTTCTTCAAGGATTGATGTGTGTTCAGTAATAAGGCTCATAGAAAGAGTTACTTTGAATGGGTTTAAAAGAGCATGAATTATGTATATCCAATTTGGTGATATTTTTTATCTAAAAAAGGTTTTCATTTTTTTCATGATTCTAAATAGATCATAATTCATATCACAATGTTATTTTTTCTTTAGATAATTTCTAATTTTTTTAATTTATATATAATGCATAATCATAAAAAATCATTTTGTTAAATTATTTTGAAATTTCTTTCAAATTATGTATATTATTCTTGGCTTTTAAGCTCTATTGAAGTAAATCAATATGATCCTTACCCATAGAATCAACCATAGGAATATTAGTTTGAGTTAAAGCCATTAAATTTTGGATTTTTTTGCTAAATATAACTTCAAAAGGTGCATATACAATAATAAATGTGGCATGCCATTATATGTAAGTTGATGAATTGATAAATTTTCTTCTTAATTTTTGGAATTATTGATAGAATAACAATGCAACATATCTAAAATTATGCTATTGTTTGCTTCACGTTGGTTGTTGTATTCAAGATGAAATATATAAATAAAATTTATATATGATCTAGACTTTAAACAATGCAATCCAAAACTGATCACAAAATTTGATATCATACTCTAATAAAGTACCTTTTGAAAAACGGTGATGTAGAATAGTAAGTTTGATAAACAATTTAGTAGCTTGAGATATAGACATTATATTTTTAGAAGAAATCAAATATATCGTTTCCAAATCTATATATTGTTGTTTAAATCGTATCATTATGTGAAGAAATCATATGAAGATCAATAAAAAACTTTATAAAGATTTTTTGCCATGGTTCTTTAGAAATAGACAATGGAATTTACAAATCAAATGACTAATCATGATGAGATTGAAATACTTGTCGTACAATTCATTATAAACACAATTGTGGCCTATCTTTTTTTATGCGAGGCAAAATAAAAGTTCCTTACATGCGTAAATAGTTCTTTGTATGCCAAGATGTTCTATATATGGAGTTCTTATTACTTCGTTCACTACAAACTCTCAAAAGATCATGTAATGCATAATCTCTCTTTTGAAAACATTAAAGTCCATCTTGGAAAGTTGAACCATTGTGGTGAAGAATTTCGAGATCATTCCCTGCATGTGAAAATATGCATTAGATGCATACATGGAAATCATATCATTAAAGGAATAAATTGGAATGATAAAAGTAGGGCTACTCTAAGCCCCCCTACCCAATCTCAACTTAGACTTCATTTTTTGCAAGTGTGGTAACTTATTTTCAATGGCAACAATGTCAATGATTTTGAATGCAACCCCTTCAACTCAATGGTATTTACCCTCATTTATGCCAATCTTTATGCCGAAGGATGAGGGACTCAATGTCACCAACTATAATCTCTAGAAAGGTACCATTAGGGAATACTTTTATATCAACCTCTTATATGAAGTAGTTGAAGGAACCGAGGGAGAGCCAAACAAGGAATATGATCTATGAGCTTGGAATATCAAAGAAAAGTGAGCCTTAGGACAATTACTTCTAGCTTGTAACAAGTTAACCAAGGGCCATATTACCTCCTGTAAGACATCCCATGAAGCTTGAAAGGTCGTACAAGACCTGTATAAAGACAAAAATCCTTCAAAAGTTTACATTTTAGAGGTCGAGTTTCACAACCTATCAATTAGGCCATCGGATCTTATTTCTAAAGTTATGCACATTTGAGGATTATCAACATAAGCTAGCATTGTCTGGCCACCAAGTTTCTAGCAAGGACATGGCCATTCACCTTACAAAAAGAAGAATAGATCTAAACCCTCTAGCTCCAAGAATCAATCAAAACCCTCTCAACATAGGTATCATTCTCCGAATGAAGACCTATTTATCTCCATAGAATCCAATACCCTAGTTACTTGAGTTCATGTCAAGAGTGGATCTTTGACAGTGGAGCTATATCTCATATGTACAAAGATCGAGACTCCTTCCAAAAGATTGAAGACCATACTGGTGAATTCCATTTAGGCAACAAAAAAAGTCTCCCCGTCGAAGGCAAAGGAAAAGTTCAACTCACCAATCATCACGGGGAGTGTAAAGCCTTATCCAACAGATTGTTTTTCCCAAAATTATGCATGAACCTACTATCAGTTAAGGCCATCACCAACCAAGATAAGCAAGTCTTATTTGATAACATTTCTATAAAGATGATTGATCCCACTACTAAGGACATCATTCCATAAGGAGTAGAAGACAAAGGGTTGTACAAGCAATCATGTTTTCTATCTAAGGAGTCCCTTTCTAGCCTTTGGCATCAACAGTATGGGCATACCTCATACCTAACCAAAATTTCTTTCACTTTTGATCTTAGTTACTAAAATATGTGTACATAATCGAGGATTCCCGTGAACCTTACCGAACACTTCAAAACCTTTAAAGCCCTTTCAAAAAGGCCCTTTGCAACTTGTATTAAACTTTTATGAGAAAGATAATTGTGAGCAAACTCTTTGTGCACTTCTTATGCACCCATGTCCTTGGCCACTTGCACACCACCTATGCACCACTTTGCCAACTTAGTACCATGATAGGCTGAACGTCTGGAAAGAATGGAGATAACCTATTTGTTTTGGCAAGAGCACCCACTTCTTTATGAAGTGTCTGACTTCTTGAATCCCCTACAAAGAACAAATCCAATGCAGTCAAGCTAAGTGTATATTCTCTTGTGATATCTAGTTGCCTATATTTGGATAACAAATTTTTATTTTCTCAAGTTTGTGGGATTACAACTTGGTATACTAGTTGGAGGTATTGTGACAATATCTATTTGTGTTTGTCTCGATTGACAACTATGATTTCCTCAGGTTTGTGGGATTAAAATCTTAAAAAGGGACCAACCTCCCTACTATTTTTATATTTTGGTAGTGATGTGTGAACACACTAGGACCGCCCGGGCAGTTTTTTCCTCTTAAAGAGGTTTTTTTTCCTAGGCTTGTATATATAACTATAACCATAAAAAATCAATTATAAATGACTAAGAGGATCAATAATTATATTATCTTTCAAAGGTTAATAATGAAGCATATCATATGAGCTTTGTATAGAAGAAGTAATTTAATATATCTTTCAAAATCAAAGATTGGTTTAATAATTGTTGTTGAAGCTTAGAATTCAACCTACAAATCATTACTCAAAGTGATCAAAGCTCAATTAAAGGATGAAGAATGTGGAGAAAGGAAAGCACATGCTTGGAAGCAAAAAAGTAAACGGACTATTAGATTTTCAGATCCTAAATTTCCCTTAGAATAGGTTATTTCATTTTTTCTTATCCACAAATATTTATAAAAATACCTTTCATAGCATAAGATCCTATTTTTAGCTATAATTTGATACACAACAGAAAATCCAAATAATACTCGAGCTTCATAGGATTAAATGGAATAGTCACACCAAATTTTTTATTTTTATAATATGGTTTTGGCCTCCAAATAGCCTTTGTACACTATTTTTAAAGCTACCTCAAACACTACAATATGAATAGAGCTTTTAAAAAGTCTATGTAAGTGAACAGGCTCTCATTTGTTAGGATTACATGGTTAGAGTGAGCTTATAACTTCACAATAGAGATAGCTTCTTTAAATATGCTATCATCTTGTCGTGTGTGGTATTCATACCACTAATTTATCACTCCATGGATATGACACTCTCTTTATTATGTTATGCATCATACTACAATGACACAAGTATTACACTTTTGGCATCATTTGTGGGGAAAGTTCTTGTTGGATGCATGTGATGGTAAGTCTTGCCATTAGGTACATCCTTCTAGTGCTCTTTGCTTGTGTTCTAGGTGCTTCTCCTTCATCCTCATCTCATTGATAGTTAGTAAGGTGGGTACTTGAGAGAGAAACCTTGGAGAGGGGGGGCTTACAATAGCCCAAAATTGCAATGGAAGAGGTTCACTCTTAGGGGCTTAGAGTAGCCTCCCAAGGCACACACACAATATTCTCTTTATTATTTTTGAAGTTACAACAATAGGGTACTTAGGGCCAAATGGAGTTAAAAGTGAGGGTTCAACCCTTCAGAAAATACAAAGTGACCCCTTTAGTGATTAGAATGGGTGTCAAATTGAAGGATCAATCACCCTTTGTGAAAGTATGAACGAACTTTTATCAAAGGCTCCTTCAAGATCACAAACAAATCTTTGTGTGTCACTGGGAGTTATGTTTTAAAACTTATGCAAATAGAGAGTGATTATATCAGCAATGAGAGAGAGAGAGTTGTATGGAGGGTGTAAGTGCCCTTGGAAATATATAAGAGATAAACTCTTAGGGAGCAATTCGGTCATAGCTAGCAAAGTCGGTTATAGCTAGTAAGGTGCACAATAGACTTCATACAAAATTTTAAATTTGATGATATTTTAAATTTCACAAAGCTGAGCTTGGACCCACTCAATGCCATCATTGATCATTAAAGGTGAGTAGGGTGACAACATAAGGAGATGCTCTCAAAACATTATGAGAGTGATGATTCAATGGATTGTTTGAAAAAAACGTCATCCATGATGTCAAAAAGCTCAATTGGTAATTTCCTAGATGATCTTAGCCCTTACATCATATTTTACATTGCCCATCACAGAATCACATGCGATGAAGGTTTTTCCTTTCATAGATTAGCTACAATCTCTCTCTCTCTCTAGATATGTTGATGCATGCTATGGGACGATTCATTATGCTCAAAATTTTTTCTGTAGGGTTAATAGAAGTTAAGCACTTGAAATTCATCTTCGATGATACTATGAGCTAGAAATTGACAACCAAGTATAGATCTCTCACTTGGGATGCATTACAGAGGGGTTCCCTATTTAGGTGCCTGAAAAAAGAAGGCCAATTTGAAGCACACTCTAGTAGAATCAAGTTTTTCTTGAAGGGGAATATCTATTGTAGATGGGAGATCAGCTAGCATGTATTCATGTTTGCTCTCCTCTGCACTTGGACACTCAGTGTGTTCATCCCCCTCTTGGTCGATCGCTACTATTAAAGAGCCAACTCATTCACATCGGAATGAGTGGACATTCAAGAGATAGCATAGGATCATTAAAGAGAGTAATATCTCAACATCTTCTGCTTTACCTCTATGTCTCTATCATAGAGTGAGGAACACATTATTTGGCACCACTTCTGATGCTACATCTTTCCTCTCTTTGCACAAAAGTGTTGTTGTCACCACTAAATGATAGTGCACATAGTCTTGCTATGCATGCATGCCCTAGAGCTATCTATGCAGTGTGCAAGTTATCAAAAGAAGGCATTGCAGGTCAATCTTGAGGATGGCATCGATTTCATAGTGAAGCCCACCTAGAGAGCTGGATCTCCTACAGAGACGTTTGCTCTTTATCATGGATAATGGGCCAATATGCATAGCTCATAGCCCTAACCTAGTAAAAAGCATTAGGGATTTATTTCAAAACCAAAAGAAAGAGGGTCGCTCATAGGTTAGTTAGTCCTCTTTCATCCACATCACCAGTAGGAAACATGGAGAACTTAGTAGACTTAGAAAATTTGCTTTCCCAATGAACATCAAATTTTATTCCTTTAGAGGATAAGCAAATGACGATCTTGACAAGCACGTTAGGAAAATTTTAGCCCTATGTAAAACAAGGGGGTTAATGGGAAGGGAAGATGCTTTTCTAATCCTTTTTTTGGAAACATTAGAAGGCCTACAAAACAAGTGGTTTAGTCAATTTATCGACAATCATTTTGCTGATTGGAACTTAATGAAGGATTCCATTAAAGCATAGTTGCAACAAGGAAATAGAGTAGAAAACATCATTGAAGAATTAGAGAACTTCGGACTCGGTGGGAACCATTTTGTGAATTTGTTACTATAGCCAAAGCACGTATAGGTAAACTATCAGATCCTCCGGATGCTTTTTTCATCAAAAAGTGGCTTTCTAAACCACTTCCAATGTGCAAACAATGCAAGGGCACGGAATTGGTGCTCCCTAGAACAAAAATTGATGATTTCATTACAACAACAACAAGAAGGTTGGAGCAAATTCGACACCAATATGGAATCGATTCTTCTAGACTGCCATACCCCATGGAGCTTGAAGACCCACTAACACAATTGAGGAAGGAGCTCCAAAACTTAAGAAGAAACAAACCCCACAAAGAAGAAGAAGAAGAAAGTAGAATGACACAATTAAGACATGCAACTGAAGCCATAAAACTACAAAAGGAAGAGTGGGCCCAAGCAGACGAATTGGCACAACTTCAAAAGGAGCTACAAGAACTTTGTGTAGGAAGTAGAGTCAAAAGTGTATGGTGCACCATGTGTAGCAAATAAGGCCATGTGGTATGGAGGAAGCCTAGCCATGAAGCCTAGGAGTTTCACTCAAAAGGGTTTCTTGCACAAGGATATTTGGGATAAGGAGGAGTCGAGCCACCACCAAATTTAATGGTTGCTGCACCAAGTCAAGGTAATACTCACAACCCTTAGGGTAACTTTGGAAATGGGCCCAATAGGCCAATCATTTGCTTTAGTTCTGGGGAGTAAAGACATTATCAAAGTAAATGTCCTCTACTAGCGAATTCTCCCCCTTGCAAGACTTTCCCAAAAGCTAAAGACCACTACACCATTTGTTGTCCAAAGAACAAGGCATCCAAATCAAGACCTCAAATATAAATGATTTCTATGAGTAAGGAAGGAGTTGCAAAAGAAACCATTATACCATCACTAGTTGTTAGAGTAGTGCACCTAGAAGAAATCGAATCTGTGGTTATGCAACAAGCAGCAATAGGAAGCTCCCCTAGAAAGAACCTAGTCATGATTGTACAATACAAGGAGTGATAAAGGACAAAGAGGCAAGCTAAATCCCAATGAAAATGTTCAACCAAAAGAAGATTTTAGCTTGCCTCTTTGTCCTTTATCATCATCATCTACATTCATTCCAATAGATGCAAGTGACTCACATATGCTTTTGCTTTTCAAGGTGTAGTCACTTACCGACATGCTCTTCTTCTCCAATGTATGTAGCTCGTTCTTGAGTTGCAATTTTTTTGCCCTTGTATTGGTCTCATACAATGTGAACAAACTGTTCCAAGCCTCTTTCGGGGTCTTGGCATCTTGTATGTGTCCAATCATGCTATCATGTATGCTAACAGATAGCCAGTAGATACCCTTTCGTGCTCCTTGATTCCATTCCTCATATGCTCTTAACTGATCTACAGTCCGATTCCTTTCTGGTAATATGGAGCATTTTCGTTCTCTCCTTCGATGTACTTCCAATAGCCCTTTCCCATCAGGAAATTCGTCATTCTGAATCTCCAAGCATGGAATTGTTCTTATCTAGCATATTGCTCATAAGCTGACTCATTCCATCTGTGTTTGCCATTTCTATAGCAATTCTCAACACTCCAAAACACTACAAACAGGACTTCTGCTTGAACACTGTTGCACTATGATGTGACATTTCAATCTCTCAAAAACATTGTTTTCGTGTATCAACGATACATGAAATCGCTTGAAATTTTGGATATGCAATATATGAGTGAACACAAGTTAGAATTTCCAAAGTTGACTTGGTTTTTTGTGGGCCCCACCTTGTAGGCTCAAAACGGAGGTCAAGATGGCTTCAAAACTTTGATATGACAAAAATGAGTGAGCCTTAAGGGATAACTCATGAAAATATTTTGAGGTCTTCTACCTTCATGCCAATTTTCCTAGCAAACAGAGGTCGTTTGTTAATCGCGTTTTCTCCATGCCTTGCCACATACTCTTCACTGTCGCCTTGTCCACGAGCTCTCTACAACCACACTGGCTCTGATAACATGTCATGAGGAAGGAGATAAGGAAGAGAGCTCACACACACACACTCTCACAATCAAAGATAAGCACACATTCAGATTGAGGCAAGGAAGAATGATCTTCTTCTTCTTCTTCTTCCATTACATAAAAAGGAATTTACAAGAATGAGCTAAAAACAAGAATACAACTACTGCAATATATAAAGACCAGTGCATAAGGAAAAACCTAATGTCCGCAAGTGAGTGAGCTGGCGAGAAACAAGTGTGCCATCACTCTCGATAGAAGAATCTAATAAAACTGAATGAAGTGTCCCTGACATATAACGGTGTGACCACTATACATTTAAGAGAAATGAAAAAGTGATATGTGTCATCCTAGATCATCACATGTTGAACTTGATATCTCAACATATGCTTCATCTTGTATAGCCACTTAGTGCCAATGGCATTCTTGCTAGGAGGCAGGTCACATAAAGACTTGGCACCATTTTTCATGATGGCATCATATCTAATTGCATAGAAGCCATCCAATTTTCAAGATTTTGTGCTCCATCAAACAAAACAGGCCAATTTTTGTCACAGAGATTAGAGGCAGCCATAGCATAGCAATCTCATGCAAAAGAAGCTCCATGCTCGCACTAAGCACGTTGAGGTGCATTATCATTATGTCAGGGAGAGGTTCTCTACTGGGGAGATCAGCTTGGCATATGTGCCCACGCAGGAGAACATTGCAGACCTTTTCACAAAGGCTCTGCCTAGGGAGAAGTTTGAAGCTTTCCGCAAAGCTTTGGGCTTACTTCCTTTCGTGGAGTGATTTCCACATAGCTTGGCACTTCCTTATACATGAGTGCCAGCTCCTTGTTCACCGCATCACTCCCAGGGGGGATTTGTTGATATATTTAGGTAGTGATGTGTGTGAACACTCTAGGACCACCGGGGCACTTTTTTCCCTCTTTAGGAGGTTTTTTCCCCTGGCTTGTATATATGGCTATTGCCCTAATGGGCTACTTATCTTTGTACATTCTCTAGTAATACATTCAGTATTGTGTGTTGGGCTCGAAGCTTCTTCTTCTTCCTTGTGCTATTCGCGTGCTTCCGCAGACGTCTATCTCCAACAGCATGCCCATACATATAGACATGCATATACATAAATACACATAAACATGCATATACACACATACACATACACCTACATATACACAAAGATACATACTTAAACACATATACACACACACATACACACACACATACACACACATACACACACATACATGCACACAAATATAGATATATGTCCACATGTGCATACATACATGTACACACACAACTAAGTGCACATACATACATATACACACACAAACACACATATAATATGAATGAATTATACCATTAAAGTAATCAAATCACACGTTAAAATAAATTGTAACAAAAGTCATTACTACATTTTGGTCATATAATTCACACCGACACTCTAAATTTATTAGAATTATGAACTCACACCATAGACGCAATTAAAAACATAACTGGTATGAGAAAAAAAAGAAATATATATATATATATATATATATATATATATATATATATATATATATATATATATATATATATATATATATATATATATATGTGTGTGTGTGTGTGTGTGTGTGTGTGTGTGTATTAATGTACATAATACATCCAATGTAACTGGTCAAACATCTGAATCCCCTCCCTGATCATGATCATCCACATCATCATGATCATTCACATTACCATGATCATCCGCATGATGATTGATATTGTCCCTCCTATGTGTGTCTTTCCGCCTCATCCATATCGACCTCTATATTATACTCCTATGTTACATATAATGAGCATAAATAAATAAAACATATAAAACATCAATAAAAATAAAATAAATTATGTCAAGTTTAATAATACTCGTAATCATCTGCATGATCTCTTATCTTCGTGCTTAGACACGGATATCCACAGTATGTAGCAAATTCAATTTCCTTTTTCGTACGATAACGATCATAATCCTTTCACTGCATTAAAAAGTAAAAAAATTTAATGATTAGTGTTTAAATAAAATAAAAATATAGCTTCAATAATACACATACTTACAAATGTAGCAACAAAACTATGATGGCCCATTTGGCCTAAGTGCAACGTATGACCTAATTCAACTCTCTTCTTTGTAGAAGCTTGTGTCTATTTAATGAAACAAAGTACATAGATTATATGTAAAACATTTATAAAATATATGAGAATTAAAATTCAAAGTAATATAAACCATTTTGCATACCTTTTACTCAGGAAATGATTTCTCAAGACATAGTTGTCTCCGAAAATACTACCACATCTCAGGTGGTATGTCACCTCTACTCTTTTTTCTTTCTACCATATAATATCTCGTATTATTTTAATCTCAAACAAAAATATGGATCAGTATACAAAAAACTTTAAATTTATAAACATGTATACACACATACAAGGTGGGAGTAGGAAACCAAGGGGACTCCAAAGGATATTGAGCAATACAAAGGGGAAATTTTGGACTTGTAGACAAATCTTATGAACGTGAGATCGAGTAGACACTTAGGCAAGGATAGGCAAAGCATTAGATCATCTGAGGCTAGTGTCAACCATACAACTAAGTCTTGGGCACAACTGAGTGGCTATCCCTACATACTAAGTTTGGACACAAGTGATTCAAAAATGTCTTTCAACATGGGGAGACCTATATGTAGCTCAAGCACTGCCCATTTACAGACACCAGGAGGTCCTTATAGAACACAACTGGAATATATTAGGACCAACCGTTTAGGTGCACACATCTATGAGGATGGCTTAAGGCGATCATTTGTCCAACTCAAAAATCCCGATCAACCCTTTGGACTTGAACACCCAGTAGTTAAGTTTGAAGAGGGGTTATACATTGTAAGGAAGGAACCATGTATGTGGTTACTAGCTTACTGGATAGGACATATGAGTTTGGAAACATCATTCTTGAGAACGAGATACGAGACCTAGAGGAAGGAGATTCCTGAGAACTCAAGACTCCTCGAGGAAAATATGTCTTGATGAAGGTAACTATTCTAGATTGGATCCCTCAAGACAACAAAATCATAGAACTATTCTTGAATGGAGAAACAGAGGAAGCGTTTTGGAGATTCAAGCCAGATCAACCTAGCAAAATAGGCAGAGTAATCATCTATGAATTCAAAGACCCTGAGACACTAGGCAAGGTTGTATATCTAAATAACACATTGGAAAGAATGTTCTTGACAACAGAGCATGATAGGTATGCATACACTTGGCAGGGCGAATTGATTTTCCCTCCACCAAGATCTAATGTCTCCCATGGCCTCCAAGGAGTAGGATCATTTGAGGCTCATGAAACCTAGAGGGAAAGAACCAGAGAGAGGCCCGAGGTAAGTTTTGCACACAGAGTGTGCAGAGACAGATCAAGGCATGAAGGTGAAAGACTTGAAAGAGAGAGACATCAAGCACATAGGCATCAAAGATATGAACATGATTTTCCATTTCCTAGACCCCGAGAGCATCCAAGAACCCTTAGACCCTCCCAAGCGGTCAAGGCAATGAAAACTTTCTTTGACGGGACAGGAGATCCTTATGATCATGTGGCCGAGTTCAAACAAGTGTTAAGAGCTGAACAAGTTGAGGACTTGTTCACCCAGTTCGAGGCATTTGGTTTGACTCTTAAGGGTACTTCCTCAGCTTGGTTTCAACCCTCGAATAGTTGTAACTATCGTGATATAGGTCAATTGCTAGAATAATTCATTGTAGAATTTTCCAAGAGTGGTATCAGGCATAACACATCATCCTTGATCCACAGCTTCAAGTAGACACCCCAAGAAACCGTGCGACTTGCAGGAAGACAGTTCATACAGTACTTAGAAAGATGCCCTATTCTAGAGTTACCCACATGAGCCAAACAAGTGGCCTTGTCTTTAGATGGCTTACTAAGCACCAATTTAAGATCATAAGTATACTGAAAGAGCCTAGATCCATAGAAGAGTGTGTGCACATGTGCATTGACATACAAGACAATTTGGGTGAGGAATTAGAATTGTCCAAATTCTATTATTCATACCTTCAGAACCTCCACTGAGATAGATGAGATAGGTGAGCAGGTTGTAAAGAAGCGGGAGTTCAAAATAGATAAACACCAAGGGTCACCTCATTGAAGTGATGTTACAACTGTGGAGGGGACCATATGGCTACTGTTTGCCCGATGATGGCTCAACCCCAAGGAAACCCTAATGCTCCATATTGCACCATTGAGAGAAAATACACAAACCATATGGCTCAAGATTGTCCATACAATAGGCACGCTGTCTGACAAAATTATCAGCAACCTTACTAGCAAGGTAGGTATTAGAATCAATACCAACAACCATATTATAGGCCACAAGAGTAATATCAGGCACCATATAGGCCACAATCAGTCCTAGGAAACCAACCACTAGCTCCTACCAATCTGATTCCAGTTAGGTATGCACTGATAGAGGAGAACCCGAATAGAGCATTGGTGCCAGCGACCCCTTTGGTCTTAGAAAATGACTCTCATGCTCATAGTTCTGACTATTCCCATGAAGATAGTCCACAAACTTATTACACAAAGTCACCAGAGCATAGTGAGACTTATTCCTATCAATATGAGACACCACTAATGGAAAACAATTGGGAGCCAAAATACTCCAATGTCATGTACACGAATCCTAACCCCAAGCTCCAAATGAGACAAGTAAGACCACAAGCCCCTAGAGGACCATGTCTTATATGTCAAGGCGACCATTTCATTTGTGAATGCCCCCATCCACCAACTCTAGGACAGGGACAGGCCATCACAATACAAGCCTTTTGTCCAGAGTGTGGCAAAGAACATCTCCCGAGAGATTTTCCAAGGAACCCCTCTAGTGTACATAAGGTTACACCAATTAATGTGGTAGGCTTAGTGGTGGATTCACGTTCAAGCAGTGTTAATGTGGCTCCTATAGAGGCAAGCACTAGGGCACAAGCCTTAAAACAAGACAAGCCAGCTGAACAATCAGAGTCAAGCAAATCAAGAGAGCCTAGTAAGAGGAAAACAAGAACATGGAAGGATACTAGGGAGAAAGTTAATCAGAAGTGGAATAAAAAGCTATCTAAACTAGAAGAAAGCCTAAAAGATGAGAAAACAAAAAAAGAAGATATTGCCTCTCAAAATCCCTCGCATGTTGAAACTCCATGCACACCACCTCATCCGACCCCACCAATCACTGTAAAGAAATCACAACCAGGGTCTATTCTTGCAAATCCAACCCAAGAAGACTTGGTGTTGCTCTAGCACAATGGTGAGAACCACGTTAAGAAGCTCCACCTCCTTAATGTCAATCCGTGGAAGAGATAGGAGTGATATGAAGATCGTGAATGTGAGATGAAGTGAGAGTGAAGGTGAGAAGCATAGAGATGCACACACACATACACACACACTACAAAGAGACAAGCAAGACACAATGGAAGGTGAGAAATCAACTCTATTACTCAAGAACACTCTTACAAGCTCAAAATAGCTCTAAGCTCTTCTCTACTGACACAAGCTCACCTCAAAAATGAGCTCTCTAGCTCTTTTTATAGTTTCTAGACTAGTTTTGACCGGTTTCACATCTAGTGACCGGCATAGTTAAAAAATAGGTCCTATGCGCTATTTGAGAGGGTAAACGGTGTCTAAAAATAACCAAAATTGATACGCTCATTCTACCTACGCTCCTCAAGCTCGAGGACTCCTCGGCTTGCACAAAATGGAGCAAGGAATTAAGAAAAGGGTTTTTCTATATTACATATGTTACAATAGTGATAAAAATCACTGTTGGAGGCTTTTGAAAAGTATTTTAAAAAATAATTCTTTGAAAAAAAGATTCAACAGGCTCCCTGCTCCGTCTTTACATGCTTCCGCGTCTTCTATGCCTTTGGCTACTGCTACTGCCAACACCCCCCTCCCTCTCGCTTCTGTCGTCCTCGACAGAACCTTGTTGTGCGGTCTGTCGGATGTATTTCTGTAGGAGGTCTTGAGCGAGGGTGTGTTCTGATATCCGAATGCCTCAGGCCAAATCTGCCTCGAGTTTCTCCCAATCAATTGGTTGCGGTTCATCGGGTGGTGGGAGTCGATAATGTGTGGAATATACCATCTGTTCACAGGCAAATAATTGCAAGAGGTGTGTAGGCCTGCTGATGAACACTTCCGAATGGTATTCCCAGAAACCGGTTGTGAACATCTCTTCAAAAGTCTGCTTGTAGCACACCGGTAAATATTTAATTCTGCAATGCCAGGCATAACACACCCGTAGCGATGGCATTGTACTCATATCGTATGCAAGATCTAGATTGCCATGCTTGAAGCCCCGGGTGTTTACATGAGGAGCCTTAACACGACGGAAGACTTTAAAAACCATTTGCATCATGTCAAAGATTTTGACAGTCATGTGTGCTGCTATATCGTCCATATGTTTCAAGCGAGGGAGCCAGTGACGAATCGTGGCCATCATGTATCCCACTGTTGGTAGTTCTATGGGTGGCTTGAAATATGTGTAATTTAACCAATCCTGGCACTGCTTGTTGTTTTGTACTTTAATAGAAAATGTTGTCTAGGAGCGGCGACGTGGCACTGGTCCCCAACATGGGTTGTATTTCAAATGTAGTGCTGCCTTTACCCAAGTACTCATCATCTCAGGATACTCTTGTAAAAGATTTTTCCGCCAATTGGGTTGATGGATTTCTCCACGCTGCGCATCCGGTGGCAAATCTTCAGGCTCAAACTGAGTGGCATGAGATGGTTTCTTGCCTGTTTCTTTCTCTATGGCCAACTGATACTCGGCCATTAGCATAAAATACGGTTT
The DNA here is from genome assembly GCA_020310875.1 of Ceratopteris richardii. Lineage (NCBI taxonomy): Eukaryota > Viridiplantae > Streptophyta > Polypodiopsida > Polypodiales > Pteridaceae > Ceratopteris > Ceratopteris richardii. Next base: position 146,302,887 of record CM035413.1, read on the forward strand.
GTACTGTAGCTCATGCCCTGATATGTATCTGCGGGGGGCCAAATGAGCAAAGTAGGGCGACTATAGAATTCTTTCCTCAATCATTGCCATTGCGTGCAGCTGCGCCTCTACTCGTGCTGAGTGGGTGGTTCCAAGCTCTTCAATTTTCTTCATCCATGCGGGAGTTGGAAGTTCATAAGTCATCTGGCCTTCAGCCATGCCTCGTCCACCTCGGATGGGTTGTGGCTCGTAGGCTTCTTCAAAGGTTTCTTCCACCGGAATGGTTACATTTTCTTCATCGGCTGGGAGGTCCGGTGGGGAGTCTGGTCTTGGGGGTTGCTTCATAGACTGCGATTCGTGATTCAAGATTTGATACCTAGGCCCGTAATGCATTGAGTTCCTCTAGGATGTCAGGAGATGGGTCCGCAGGCGCTGGTAGTCCTTGTGTTGTAGGTGCTCTGAGCTGGAGTAGTTTATGATCTTCCTTTAGCTTCTGATATTCTTCGTTCATTCAATCGTATTCATCGAGTAATCTGATGTGATCGTCGAGCAACATTTTCATTGATTCGGAGGGCACTGCTTTGAACCGGCTAGGACTTAATGGTTGGTCTGGGTGATCGAGAGCAGTTTCTAAATTTTCTCTGTTCTTCTCTTGTAGCCGCTGGTTCTCTTCCTTTGCTGCTGCTAGGTGTCTTCTGAGTAAGCCCATGTTCCGTGTAAGCGTCGCATTGCGAACTGTCTGGGCCCTTAACAAATTGTCAAGATCAGCAGTGGCGTCTTTGGCTTTCTCTTCACTTTCTACTTCCGATTTGTGGTATGCCTCGTGTAATTCTTGGTACCGAGTATTCAATGATGCATTCTAAATCGACAATGAATTAAGCTGCGACTGCAAATCGTTGGTTGTCCTCTGCAGCTGCTGATAAATATTTCCAAGAGATGTGAACTCATCTCTTACTTGCGTCATACACGTGAACATCTGTCGAAATGCTGTGTCTATGGTGGATGATAATATTAATGGTGTGCTAAGTGAAGATGCAGTGGGTGTAGATGCAAAGGGAACAGGGAATGGGGGTGGGAAAGTGGATGTTGTGGTGATTGTGGAAAATTGTGGTGTGCTTAAATATTGTGGTGCCACAATTGAAGTGAGTGGAGGTGCAGTGGGGGGTGATATATCCATATCGCTGGATGTGGTGTCGAGTGCGGTGACTGTGAATAGTGGTGTGATCGTGGGTAAGTGTGTGGGTGTAAATACAGGATTTACAAAGGTCAAAGAATAATTTATAGAGGGGTTGTCTTGGACGGCTTGGTGGAAAGGGGAAAGAGGGGTTACAGTGGGTCGGGGAGGTGAGACTGGGGAGAAGGTTAATGGAGGTGGGAATGGGAAAAGGGGTCTTGGAGGTGTGGGGAAGGATGGAAAAGATGGATGGAGAAATGGGTTGGATAGAAAGGTGGATGTGTTAGGGGGTAGACTAGGTTGAGTGGGTGCGGGAATTGTGGGATGAATGGGCGTAAGGACGACTTTTGCTACTCCACCGGAGAAGGAGGATGTTGTTCTGGGAGAAGGAGGGTGAATAGGGGAGGCTGGATGGATGGGAGGTGAAGGAGGAGCATTTGGGGTGACAGGTACTTCGGTAACTATGGAGGTATGTACAGTAGTAGCACGGGGTGGGGAATCTACGAGGATGGCTTCTTCTGCCAAAGAGCTTTCAGGGACAAGACGTGCTTCCCTTGCCTATTCTGAAGACTGTCCGCCGGTGGGTACCCGAATATATTCACCAGGTTTGGTTAGTAAACGGATTCTGCGGGGGTCATACTGCGATAGCAGTTTTCTCTACAAATATCTTAAGGCTTCAGTGGGTCCAACTGATTTGACAAGCTCTCTAAAACCTCTGATGTATACTTCTTCAAACTCGCCCGAGACAAGCTCTTGTTCTATGAGGGTTTGGCTCTCTTCGTCAGTCAACTTCTTACGCGCCCAAACCTTTTCCATAGTACGGTATAACTTTTTAATGGCCAGTGTATAAGCTGCTGCTTCGAAGGTTTCTTCTTCGTGTGTGCTCGTGTCACCTTGGGTGTCGGTTTGTTGTCCTTGTTCGTCTGTTTGCACATGTTCTTGGGATTCATGAGTTCCCTGACTGGCTTCGTCATCGCCTTCATCTTCGTCGGTTTCTGTTATTTCTTCCTCGGAACTAGACACTACTTGTCCTTGTGGTTGATCTCGTGGTGTGGTAGGGTAGTTGGGCCTTTCATATTCCTGAGAGAAGATCTGGCCTTCTGAAAATTGAAATTCACTTGAAAATATGTCCTGCATGTCAAAATCAAATGTGGTGCCTGCTTGTTCTATTTCTAAATGGGGTATCGGGAAAGAGAAAGCTTCCGCACCAATAGTGGTGGGAACTTCTGCTGTAGTGGTGGTAGGTCCTGGGACTGTGGTTGCTTGAGTAGTGACTGTGCTGGTAGTGCCCTCTGTTGTAACTGGTCTCGATAACCTTATGCAAATAGTTTGTACAGATGGAGTGGCTTCTGTCGGAGACTGCTCTGGAGATGGTTGGGGTGAGGGTGATTTTGGCACGTGAAGGCAGGGGATAGTTCCTCTCATTTGCTTTCCTGCCCTTCCTTTGCTGGGCTTCCTAGCTTTCTTTGTTGTTCCCTTGAATGCTTTCAACTCCTCACTTGTCATTGCTCGCTCGATAGTTAAATCGTATGCTAAGCACATATATACAATTCTAGTCAGTGCGCAACATCCATTGATGACTTTCTTTCTTTCCCATCTATGTTGTGCTAAATACATCTGATCAATGATCCAGCTAGCTAGATCAACTATCTGGGGTCCAATACAAGATAAATACAAACCAAACCATATTCGTTTGTGAGGCATTGTGAATATGTCCTGAGCGGGGAAAGCAAAATGCTGCATACATATCCGCAATGGTTTTGAAAGCTCAGGTGTGATCGCCGAAATCTCTTCCCACTTTGTAACATCCCCACATATCATAGGGTCTGGAACTAACCTTTCTCGCTCTGTGGGCATGTGGGTTCCATGAATCTTGATGGCAGCTCGAATCAGATCTTTAGAAAGATAAAATCTTTTATATGGTGGATCGTTCACTAAAGATGGCAAAATAAAAGTTTCGGGCAGGTCCTTATTCTCCGGAGCTATCAAAGTGGTGATTAAATAATAGCATCTGTAGAAGTCAGGTTTAGGCAAAGGGTCACTGAAATACTCTGTGAAGCCGGCTCTTGCCCAAACATGTGTTAAGTCGTGTGTTCTGTAGCCCTTCGAACTCTCTTGAGAGAAACTGATACTTTCCCCATGTACGGTCATCAAAAGTCAAATTAGACTCAAATATAAACTCAGCATCCGCCAATGTCCTGCCAGCCCTTGAAACCAATGAGAATTGCAATGAATCTTCTCAGTATAGCCTCGAGCAGGATCGTCGATCGGCATGGGTCCTGGGAAACCTTGAAATTCTGGCGGTGGAGCCGTCGGATGGGACTCTGCGAGTAAAATACTGATAGGTGCTACAGGTGCGCTGGGGCCTGCTTCTGATGGTCCTTCTTCGGTTTGCATGATGATTATTGTGCTAATGGAAAAGATCTGCTACAAAAGATTAGCACATTAGTATGGAAATTAATTATGATCCCATTAAGGTGAGACCGCAATCCCTTTCCATAGCCGATGTGTAACCCGTGTAGCCAAGTGTTGTGATGTGATTGATGCAATGCTTCTTGCACAACTAGTGCAGATCTCTAGACACCTATATGTTTTCAGATATTGCATGCAGTTCTTTGATGAGATGTTATTACAGGTGATGTTGGGTTATAGTGTGTGGATTTATACAAGGTTCAGTCATGAATGAGTTATTACAAGGTTGTAGATTAGTCGGGGTGTTAGTTATGTTAGACAAGGGGTTAGGAGAAGACTTCTGGATACGTTTCGGTATCCACTTCCTAAGAGTTTGTGATCGGGTGATAGGTCTCTGTGGAGGGACAAAAGATGATATAGGATTTGGTGGTATGGAGGGTTGGAAAGATTTCTGAAAGGTGTATTTTACATGGCTTGAGGGTTGAGCTATAGTACATGGTTTGGGTACCCAAATCTGCGTGGGTGTTGGTCGGTTCGTAATGTACTTCTTGGCGATCCAAATTTGTCGAATGTTCGAACTTGTAGAAGAAGGTCGAGGGAATGTTGGACACTGATTCTGCTTCTACCTTGACTTCTTCTTGTCATTATCTGCATTGTTGAAATCTGTCGGTGCTTTCTGTCCTTTTGGCACCCATATTTGTCTTGTTCCTCTTGCTTTGTGATACTGATACTGCTTTCCTCTTTGTGTCATCTGATGTTTCCGTCGGTCTGGGTTCCTTCGTAGTGGTTGACTCCTTTGTGGTTGAGGTTGAGAGGTCGGATGGACACTCTCCTTTGGAAAAGAAGGGAGGTCCAACACTTGTGAAACTTTCCCATTAGGAGATGAGGCATTCTGTACCACAGATCTAGGCCAGTCCGCAGTAAGTGTGGAAGGATGGGCACCGCAGGGTGTTTTGCCCATGTGGACGCTGATGAAGTCCACCTGACCAAGCGATTGGGTGGTTGCCCCTTCTAATTTGCAGGAAGCCCAAGGGAAAATCTCCTGATGTCCTTTAGATTGACAATTGTCCATCGCCAAGCCCACATGGGTTGGTGTAGACGTAACGTGACTGATCTGACCAAAGATCTTCCGGTCTTCCGTCGCATGCATTTCATAGGGTCTAGGGCTACAAACCTCAGTCCGAATGCCATTAGGGAAGTCAAGCAATATCACTCGCTTTTGATATAAGGTTCCAATCTGCAAGGAGCCTTGTCTAAGATTTAGGTCCACTGAGTGATCGTATAGCCAATCTTGGCCAAGGATTAGGGGTTCTATCAAGTCGTCGTCATGGCACACTAGTAGTTTCACTGTCAAGGTCACTTCGTCTATGAGGATAGGAAGGTCCACCTCACCCATGCAAGGGGTTTCCATGCCTCCTAGCCCTATGAGGTATGCCTCAATTGGCCGCATTTCTATTCCTGAATCCTTATAGTGGGACCATTTAATCGCACTAGTCGCAGCACCTAAGTCAATTAAAGCCTTGAGCTCTTGGCAAAGGTTACCGTGCTCTAGCCTGACTGTAATGAATGGTTTCCTGTCCACTATGCTAGGATGAGTGCTTGATTTTACTTGACACATGGCCATGGGATATCTGGGTGATGTTTCCAGATGATTATAATGTTCTCTCCCTAGTCCTTGTCTTCTTAGCTTCATGCGCTTAATGCGTTCTATAGCTTTTGCCTGAGCTTCAGCTCGTATTCTATTTTCTTCCTCCTTACGCTTCTTTGCCAACGTGAGTCGTCTAAGCATATCCTCAGTAAGAGGTTCTTGGTATAGCCTGACTCTACAGCCACTAATGTAATTAGGCATTATATCTCCTTCTAAAATGGCTAACTGTACTGCTCCACTTGTGGAGAGTCTGTTAATGATCATGGGTCCATAACCTTGCTTTTCTAACTTCCGTGCATGTTGTTTCAGCGTATATACTAGAACTAAATCTCCTTCTTTCCAGCCTTTATCTTTTACATGTGCATCAAAATATGCTTTCTGTCGCTTCTTGGCTGCGTATATTCCTGCTGCTGCTTTTAGCTTGGTTTCTCCTAATCATTCCAAGCCCATTATTCTTGCTGATAATTCATGGCCGGTCCACTGATGTTCTTGTGCAACCTTAAGGGTCGTTATCAAGAAGTCCAAAGGAAGCACAGCATTCTGACCAAAAACCATCTGAAAGGGAGTTGCATTGAGTACGGTCTTGTAGGCCACTCGATATGCCCAAACAGCGTGGTGTAACTGTTTGTCCCAATCTGAACGTTTGTTGTTCACGAGTTTCGTCAGTACGTTACAAAGGATCTTGTTAGTGCTTTCAGCCTGACCATTGGCCTGAGGATGATATGGTGCGGATTTCTTGTGAATCACCATAAAATCCTGTAACAAATATTCAATGACTTGGTTTAGAAAGTGAGTTCCTCGATCGCTCACTAACTCTATAGGCAATCCATATCTCGTAAAGACATTTTCAAATAAGAATTTTGCAGTCGTGTGTGCATCATTCTTTTTCGTGGCTTTCCTTTCCTAACTACGACTTCAAAATCATACTCCATGAGTAATAGAAACGAACGTATTGATCGTCCCGTGTTACATGTCTTGTTGACTAAGTACAGTAATGCTTGATGATCTGTAAAGAATTTGAACTTGTTTGCCAACAAATAGTGCCTGAATTTCTTTACTGCGTAGATCATCCCTAATCCTTCTCGTTCCGTAGTGGTGTAATTTCTTTCTACTGCGTTCAATTGTCTGCTCGCCTAAGCTATGGGGAGGTCTATATTACCTTCATTCGTGGGTTGTGCTAACACACATCCTATGGTGTAGTTGGATGCATCCACATGTACATGGAATGGCTTACTCCAATCTAGGGTTGTCAATATAGGTGTTGAGCACAAACGTCGTTTGAGTTCGTTGAATGAATTCTCACATTCATCTGTCCATTCAAAATGGGTCAAAAGAGAGTACAAAGGCTTGGCTATGATTGCACATGTGTATAAATCGTCTATAATAACCGCAATGGCCCATAAATGCCTGTACCTCTTTCATGTTAGTTGGTCTAGGTAGATCTGCAATTACTTTCACCTTTTCTTCATCCGTAGAAATTCCATTCTTTGACACAATGTGTCCTAGAATTTTTCCTTGTCTGACCATGAAAACGCATTTTTTTGGGTTCAAACAAACCTGATATTCTCGACATTTGTCAAATACTTGTCTTAACTCAGGGATATGTGTCTGTCTTACATTTGAATATGCACATAAGTCATTGACATAAACTTCCAAATTCTTGCGTAAGAATTCCTTAAAAACATGACATATGAGTCGCGGGAAAGTGGCGGGTGCATTTGTTAAGCCAAAAGGCATCACATGAAATACAAATATGCCCCATTCTATGGCAAAAGCCGTCTTGTGTTGGTCTTCTGGAGCAATGGCTACTTGATTATAGCCTGAGAATCCATCAAGGAAGCTGTAAACTTCCTTGCCCGCAACTCTTTCCAATAAGTGTTCTGTGATAGGAAGAGGATAACTGTCTCTAATCGTGGCGGCATTAACTTTTTTAAGGTTAATACACACACACGCAATTTTCCATTCTTCTTGGCCACAACCACAATGGGGGATACCCATTCGGTATGCTCAATTTTGTAAATGAATCCTGCTTCTATCAAGCGATCTATCTCCTCTTTAATCTTCACAGCGTAGTTATCATTGCACGTGTATGGCTTCTGTTTCGTAGGTTTTGCATCTCGAGTCATAGGGATTCTATGGGAACATATGTCTGGATCTACTCCTTTCAAATCTTTGTAACTCCATGCGAACACATCTCTATATTCACGAAATAGGGCAACTAATTCTTCTTATTCTTCAGTTGCCAAATCGTGCCCTATGTAGGTACATTTCTCTTCTTCTCCTTCTATGGCAACTATGATTTTTTTGGTTTTCTCTTGGTTATCATATACTTCTCCGACGTCAGCTTTTTTGTTAGGCATTCGTACCATGATTTGTCTATCTTCTATTTCATATTTCTTGAAGTTCTCGGGAACCTCAAACAAGGATTCTTCTTTTTCTGACATGGTTTCTTTCTTCTTTCTTTTCTTGCCTTCACTCTTGCTAGTCACTTGAGTGGCTAATCTCACCTCATTCGTAATTTCTTCGTGTCTCGGAGGATAAGTCTCTACTTCGTAGAAATATTCTTCTTCTGATGCAAAGGGTGGGTCCATGATAATTGATTCTAAATCGAAATCACTCGCATCCTCAAATGCATCAGTGTTAGGTTCACATTCTTCCAAAATTGAATCACACATGATTGGCTCTATCATGAAAACTGAGATGTCATAGCCATCCTCGTCATAGTGGGGTGTCCATTGTTCTTCATTGATGGCTACATCCATGGTTGCGAGGATTTCTGCCCAACCATGGGGTTCAAACTCTTCGTCTGGAAATACTACAGGTGCATATGCTGGGTCTTGAAGGGTTCGTGGATGTTGTTCTGCACCTAAGGTCCTTGCTTCTAACTGTTCTTCCTCTTGTTTTGCTACCTTACACATCCATAAGTGAGTGTCCTCGTGTAACCATGAGGGGTCTGACTCTAAAGAGTGTACTGATTCTGTTTCTACCTGTGTCTTATGGATGGTATTCGATTGTATTGGGGGTACGTCTCGATGTGAATAGTATTTAAGATTGACTTTGGTAGTCACTCCTAAATGTTGCAAGTACAAAGAATTAGTTCCCCAATCTTGTACAATTTGCAACTGACGCATGAATGGTCGTCCCAATATCATCTCATAAGCATGATTTTTCGCAAAGTCACAAATGGCAAAGGTATGCTCAAACTCCACACCACAAGTGGTGAGAGATATGCCTTCTAGTAAGCCTAATGGTTTTTCTATGTGTCCATCAGCCATTTGTAGTTTCATCCTTGTAGGTCTGAGTGCTTGCGTACCCCTACGTTTCCATAAAGCGGTGGTAGCGATGGCTACTCCAGCTCCTGAATCTAAGATGGCTTTCGTGGTGTAGCCCTGATGGGTTATTGGAAGATACGTGTTACCTTCCTCTCCTTCACTTACATCTCCTATCTTTTCTACGGGTATCTCTGGTACCTTCTTATGTGATCCTATCTGTGAGGGAGTAGTAGCAAGCTCAGGGAATTGATTTGCTACATGCTTCCACAATTCCGGTTTTACCTTAAACAACTCCTCTAGAGTGAGATTACACTGTACTTTGGTATTCTTGATTACTTCCGTGTTTCTAGGGATTACTGATTCTACATTCCTCACTATTATCGTGGGTGCTCTCATACTAATAGACTTTGCTTCTCAAGGTCTTGTGGACTGAGGTAATTCTTGTAAAGAATTGGATTCAAATCTTGTGTGTTCACTCAGTTGTTCTTCCTCTACATCATCGTAAATAGAGGGGATATCTTGGGGAAATTGTTCCTGCAAGTCGTCTATTTCTTGAATAGGAGGATGGGTCCCTTGTTCTTTTCTCCATTTCTCTTCTTGGATTTCTCTCAAAAATTCATGTGAGTACCTATGTATGGAAGACAGGTTGTCTTGACTTTCTATATTGGGTACTTGAGACAGGGATGGTGCATTCCTTTCCTGTGTCTCTGGGACAGTAGGGTTCCTATGCGGATCCTTTTTCTCTTTGCTTTCTATCAAGTATTCTAGCCTCTCCATTAGTCCTTGAAAGTGTAATTCAGGTTTTGCCATGTTATTCCAATTAAGATATCTAGAGGCTTCGAACAAAGCTTGTGATAATTCTACCATCTTCATGCAAAGTTTAGTCCTCTCTATTTCTAAGTCTGCTCGAGGGTAGTTCTTACTCATTTCAGCTACTTGGGGTCCTTCTTTTATTCTAGCCTGATATGCACGAAACATCATGTCTAGGTTTTCTGGTATGGGTTCCGCTAAAACCGATCCTAATTTTTGAGCTGGGTTCTCTTGATTCAATTCTTGTGAAGTCAATTCTAGGATTTTGGCTCTCGACTCTTTTAAACTTCCTTCCAACTCAGTTATCTTCTTACTCCATTTTCTCTTAATTCTTTCTCTGGAATCTTTCCAAGATTTCGTCTTTTTACTGCTAGATTCTCCAACTTCAGTAGTTCTAGCTACTTTCTCCTGATTAAGCTGTTGGTTCTGTAAGAGCGCCTGGGCTCTTGTTATAGCTTGGATAGGCACGTATGTAGGGTTGGATCCATCTGTGTTGTTTACAATACCTATCACTTTGATCGGTGTCACATTTGAAGCATTCACAGGGTTCTTAGGACAATCTTTGATTATGTGCTCTTTGCCACAATCGGCACAAAAGCCTTGTATGTTATAGTACTGTGATTGTCCTGCTATTGGAGGATGTGGACAATCCTTTATGAAATGATCTCCTTGGCACCTAAAGCATGGTCCTCTAGGGCCCTGTGGTCTTTGCTATCTCAATTGGGGCCGTGGGTTTGGGTTCGTGTACATCACATTAGCGTATTCGGGCTCCCAACTAGGTTCCATTGGTGGACTATCATAATGATATGTCTCCACGTGTTCTGGTGACTCCGTGTAATAAGCGGGTGGACTATCTATATGAGTAGATTCAAAACTGTTTGAGTTCGGGTCACTCTCTGTGATCAAAGGTGAAGAAGGCACTAAGGCCCTACTTAGGTTCTCTTCTGTAGCAGCGTATTTCACTGAGATGACATTCGTTGGTGGGGGTGGCTCTTGAGCTAAAACAGGTTGAGGTCTCTGTTGAGCATGATATGGGTAGTTCTGTGGAGGCCTATAGTAATAAGGTTGAGCATTGTATTGGCTTTGATACCTACCTGGCTGAGCGTATGCTTGTGGGTAGTTCTGTCTCACTACTTGTTTGTTATATGGGCAGTCCTGAGCCGTATGATTCGTGTATCTTCTCTCAATAGTAGAGTATTGGCCACTAGGGTTGGCTTGTGTTTGTTTTGCATTGGGGCACACATTTGCCATATGATCACCACCACAAGTGTAAAAATGCTTGTTTGTTGTTACCCTAGGCATCTGTTTACTAGAAACTCCTAGTTTTTGGGCCACTTTTTCTACTATCCTCTATCGAGCTAGACAATTTTGTGGATGCTAGAGATGAACAATCTGAGTCTTTATAGACTTTCGAGAGTTCCAACTCATCTTCTAAGTTATCTTCAATGTCTATACAAATTCTCACACACTACTCTAGCGTTCTGGGTTCTTTTAAGTACACATAGGAGCGTAGTTTAGAGCTCAACAGGCCATCTAAAAACAACGACACTTGTTTGGCCTGTGAAGGTAACTCTTGTACTGGACATCTTTCCACATATTGTCTAAACCTACGTCCTAGGAGTCTAACTGTTTCTTGAGGAGTTTGTTTGAAGCTATGAATCAACGAAGACTTGTCGTGTCTAATCCCACTTTTAGAGAATTCAGTGATGAATGACTCTAAAAAGTGATGGATGTCTCTAAATTGCCTTTGTTGCAATGGTTGGAACCAAGTTAAAGCGGTATTCTTTAACGTTAGTCCAAATGCGTTGTATTGCATGAACATGTCTTCGACTTGTTCTGCTCTTAGCACTTGCTTAAATTCCGCAACATGGTCATAGGGATCTCCTGTCCCATCAAAATAATTTTTCATGGACTTCACTAACTGAGTGGGTCTTAGTATTCTTGCGTGTTCTCGTGGTCTTGGTAGAGGAAAATCATCTCTACCACCTGGTATTCCATGATCTCTTTGTCTATCCGCTCTATCCGTGTTTATGGTGGTTCTATCTCTTCCTATGGGATGAGTGAAGCTTACTTCGGGTCTCTCTTTATTTTTCTCCCTTTGATTAGCATGGGCTGAGGATGTTCCTGCCCCTTGTTGGCTTGCGTTTACGTTTGCTCGTGATGGAGGGAATACCAATTCACCTCTCCATGTGTACGTGTTTCTAGCGTGGTCAGGCACCACAAAGACTCTTTCTGAAGTCTCATCCAGGTATACAACCTTTCTAGGTGTATCTGGGTCCTTGAACTCATAGATTATAATGGAACCAACCTCGCTAGGTTGTTCCGTTTTGTACCTCCAAAATGCTTCATCTGTTTCTTTATTTACAAACAACTCTATGCTTCTGTTGTCCTGAGGGGTCCAATCTGGAACTAGTACTCGTGTCAGTACAGATTTCCCTCTAGGTGTTCTTGTTTCTTCTAATGGTTCCTTTCCTTGAGATCTCGCTTCCGTCTCTAACTGAATCACGCCAAATTCATTGGTATTGTTTGGCTGCTTACTTAAGATATACATCGTTCCTTCCTTGTCTATGTATGCGTCTCTTTCGAATTGCACCACTAGACGTTCCAACCCAATGGGTTGATCGGGGTTATGCATTTGCACCACTTGTCTTCTCAAACCATCCTCATAGATGCGGGCACCTAATCGATTGGTTCGAAGAAACTCCAATTGAGTCCTATAGGGTCCTTCTGGTCTTTCTAAGTATGCTACATTTGACCCTCCTTCTGGTCTTTCTGTGCTAAATGCCATTTCTAATTCGCTAGTATCTGAGCTCTCGTAGGGATAACTAGTGTTCAATTGTTGATCCCACGATGGTGCAGTAGTTCCTACACTTGCCTCTGATGATCTAAGGCTTCGTCGGTCTGACTTACCTATGTGTTTTCCCGATCTAAGGTTCATTAATTTTCTTCCTTGCACGCTCAGTACACTCTCAGATCGTCAATGATTCTTTGATCTTTACTTGATTCTTTTTAAATTTCTTTAGATTCTTGTCTTAATGTATGCGTTTGGAATTCGACTTTCTATGGTACTTTGAGTTCTCGTTCCGTCAGACTTAGGTTCTTTCCTTTAGGTTTTTGTATCACACACCTCTACTTTAGTTTTGAACTTGATAAATTTAATTCTCTTGAACTTGAGGCATTCCTATCGTCGTTAATCCACAATGCTAACGTTTATCCTAAGCTAAGAATTGACTAAGGGGGTTGAGTAATCTTCCAACCTCGAGTCAGCTTTTCTGGTTGCCCTTATGCTCAAGAAGCCGCGCTTCCCAAGCCTTATGCCCTTCACTGCCTTGCCTTGAATGCCTTTGATTGCCTTTGCTAGACCTGGAAAAATCCAATATTAGACCAATATCACGAATGGATGATCAAGCACTTGAGTTTATACACTTTTAAAGTCCCTTAACCTTTGGCAACTTCTCTTCCAAAGCCCCCTTTCTTTCCTAGTCCCAACTATGTCAACTTCAAAAATATCCTCTCAAAAAATCAATGTATTCTTTTTGAAAAAAATAGTTGAGGTCACGTAGTACTCGTAAAGAGCTTTCTAACAAGCTATTAAGCTCAAAAAACGGACTTCGGATGAAAAAGATATGACCGTTCAGGCCCTGGGGGGTGAAAACTCACAAACAGGTTTTTCTCCAAATATGAGCTAAGGGGTCTCCTATGAGTGCAATGATCCAAAACTTTTCAAAAAATAGCCCCAAAATTGGTCAAAAAATCAAACCCTAAAATTTGCGTTTGGGTGAGCAATTGCGATGGTCTGAGATGATCGCGATGGTCTGAGACCGTCGCGATGGTCTATGCGAACCTTCGCGATGGCGTGATGCGCGAACCGTCGCAATGGTCTGAAGTGCACGGTCGCGATGGTCTAAATGTGAGCAATCGTGATGGTCAGGGTGAGGCGTCGCGATGGTCCAACTGAGAGAACAATCGCGATGGCGTCAGTCAATGGTCAACGTGAACCGTCGCGATGGTCCGAAGTGAACCGTCGGGATGGTCCAAAGTGAACCGTCGCGATGGTCACAGATGCGATGGCCTGAGCCAATCGCGATGGTCCAAATTTTGAGCTGTCGCGATGGTGTAAGGCTCTCGTCGTGATGGCGTGGCTAGTGAGCAATCGCGATGGTCTAGCTTGCCAAGTGGCACTATCGAGGTGATGACATGGGCCAATCGCGATGGCATGGGGTCGACGGGATCGTCGTGATGGTCAAGGACCGTCGCGATGGTTCAAGTGAACCGTCGCGATGGCGTGAGACTATCGCGATGGTCCGGCCGAGCCGTCGCGATGGCGTGAGCCAATCGCGATGGTGTGACACAATCGCGATGGTCTAAGCCAATCGCGATGGTCCACCAAAGTGTGAATTTTTGAAATGCAGCAATGGATTCCTAGAGGCGCAAGGGTCGCCTACACGCCCATGAACTCGCTTACCTCAAATTCCAAACTTGGCAGACCATCGCGATGGTCTGACACAGTCGGCAATTTCTGACAGAAAGTGATTTTCTTACCTTTTTGCAGCCTTCCTGATGCACTGGAGCTCTGTACCTGCAAGAAAACTCAAAAACACACAAGTACACACAAGCACAAAAGCTCTCTCTCTCTTGCACATGCACAAATGAGGGGAAATGAGGAGAATGGGTGGATATGATGATTTTTCTTATTTTTTTGGAGATGAAGATGATGATGCGGTGATGAAGATGGAGTGTGGGGGAGGTGAAAAACACTAAAAACTAACTAAAAACAACAACAAAAACTGAATTTTTTACCTTCCAACGCCACTTCTTGCTATACTCTTACCATCACACATTCGTCCTAGACTCGATCCCTGGCAACGACGCCAAATTTGGTGTTGCTCTAGCACAATGGTGAGAACCACGTTAAGAAGCTCCACCTCCTTAATGTCAATCCGCGGAAGAGATAGGAGTGATATGAAGATCGTGAATGTGAGATGAAGTGAGAGTGAAGGTGAGAAGCATAGAGATGCACACACACATACACACACACTACAAAGAGACAAGCAAGACACAATGGAAGGTGAGAAATCAACTCTATTACTCAAGAACACTCTTACAAGCTCAAAATAGCTCTAAGCTCTTCTCTACTCACACAAGCTCACCTAAAAAATGAGCTCTATAGCTCTTTTTATAGTTTCTAGATTAGTTTTGACCCGTTTCACATCTAGTGACGGCATAGTTAAAAAATAGGTCCTATGCGCTATTTGAGAGGGTAAACGGTGTCTAAAAATAACCAAAATTGATACTCTCATTCTACCTAAGCTCCTCAAGCTCGAGGACTCCTCGGCTTGCACAAAATGGAGCAAGAAATTAAGAAAAGGGTTTTTCTATATTACATATGTTACAATAGTGATAAAAATCACTGTTGGAGGTTTTTGAAAAGTATTTTAAAACATAATTCTTTGAAAAAAAGATTCGACAGGCTCCCTGCTCCGTCTTTACATGCTTCCACATCTTCTATGCCTCTGGCTACTACTACTGCCAACACTTGGACATGATGTTCAAGGCCTACTAGGCTTAACTTCAAGAAGGGCCAACAAGTGCAAACCTAGACAAGAGTTACCCTAGAGCAGATTTAGAGATTGAATGGACAAAAAATTGCCTGCCTACGAAAATTGCAAATAGTACAAGATTGGGGAACCAACTCTTTGTGCTTGCAACACTCAAGGGTCACAACGAAAGTAAATCTAAAAGATTACACCTTCAAAGATGTACCACCCCTATAGTGGAATCCTATCCACAAAGTGCAAGAGGATTCAATCTCTATACATTCTGGAAGTTCTTCTGATCCATCCTGGATGCATGAAGATACTCATTTGTGAATGTGTAAGGCTGCAAAGGAAGAGGAAATATGCTTAAAAGTGAGAGAAGAAGGAACTCCCTCCACGAGACAGACTAGTTAGAGACCCAGCCTACACATCAATGGTCTTTCCAGATGAGGAATTCGAGCCTCATGGTTGGGTAGAAATCTTAGCCACCATGGACATTGCTATAAATGAAGAACAATGGACACCTCATTGTGATGAGGAGGGTTAGGATATATCCATGTTCATGTGTCAACCTTTGCTAGAAGAATGTGACCCTAGTGATGTCATAGAAGAAGAAGAGGATGGCGATGATCTAGAGATGATTGTGATGGATAGTTGCTTCAATTCAAAGAGCACTATCTAGAAGACATAGGAGTATTTACCCAAAAAGAAGAAGAACCTTTCACAAGCATCAAAATTGTAAATTCAAAGGATGGCAATGAAGGTAGTCAAAAGAAAAAGAAAAGCAGTTAAACAAGAAGAGGAGGAATCATTATTTGAAGTACGAGAGAATTTCGAGAAATGTGAAATTGAAGACCGGGAAATTTTGGTACGAATGCCTAAGAGAGAGTCCATCACAGGAGAAGCATATGACAATAAAGAGAAGACCAAAAAAATTGTAGTAACCATTGAAGGGAATGAAGAGCGATGTACATACATAGCCGGTAGCTTTATTAAGGGAATATAGGGATGTGTTTGCATGGCACTATAGAGACTTGAAGGGAGTAGATCCAAAAATATGCTCTCATACGATTCCCATGATAGCTGATGCCAAGCCCACCAAACAAAAGCCCTACACATATAATGACACTTATGCTGCAAAAATAATAGAAGAAATTGATAGGTTGATTGAAGCTGGATTTATCTATGAGATTGAGCATACTGAACGGGTGTCCCCCATTGTAGTAGTGCCAAAGAAGAATGGAAAGTTGCGAGTGTGTATTAAACTTAAAAAAGTTAATGCCCCTACAATTAGAGATAGCTATCCACTCCCAATCACTGAACATTTATTGGAGCGTGTTGCAGGCAAGGAAGTTTATAGCTTCCTTGATGGATTTTCATGTTACAACCAAGTAGCCATTGCCCCATAAGATCAACACAAAACAATGTTTGCACAGAATAGGGAATCTTTGCATTTTGTGTCATGCCATTTGAGCTCATGAATGCACTTGCAACATTCCAAAGGCTCATGTGTCATGTATTCAAAGAGTTCTTGTGAAAGAGCTTAGAAGTATATGTGGACGATTTATGTGCTCATTCCCAAGAAAGAAGATACCACATCCCTAAGCTCAGATAGATGTTCAACAAATGTAGAGAATATCGAGTTTTTCTGAACCCAGAAAAGTGTGTGTTCATAGTACGAGAAGGTAAAATCTTAGGTCATATTGTTTCTAAGAATGGAATATCAACAGATGATGACAAAGTAAGAGCCATAGCAGAGTTGCCAAGGCCAAGGAACATTAAAGAGGTACAAGCCTTTATCGGCCATTGTGGGTATTACCACATGTTTATCCACATGTATGCAATCATAGTTAAACCTCTTTATGCCTTGCTAACAAATTTTGAGTGGAACAACAAATGCAAAAATTCCTTAAATGAGTTGAAGAGATGTTTGTGCACAACACCAATATTAACCACTCTTGATTGGAATAAACTATTCCATGTCCATGTAGATGCCTCCAATCATGCAATAGAATGTGTGCTAGCACAACCCATAGGTGAAGGAAATCTAGATTTACCGATAGCATATGCTAGGAGACAGCTGAATGCAACTAAATGAAATTATAACACAACCGAGCGAGAAGGATTAGGCATGGTATATGCCGTGAAGAAGTATAGACACTACCTATTGTCCAACAAGTTCACGTTTTTCAACGATCATCAAGCTTTATTGTATTTGGTCAATAAACCTTGCAATATAGGACTAGTAAGATGGTTCCTCTTACCAATGGAATACAACTTTGAAGTGGTTGTTAGGAAAGGTAGGACCCACCTCAGGGCAGACCATCTTTCTTGCATCACTTCAGGCGAGTCACTACAAGGAGTGTCTGATGAATTGCCCGATGCTTATCTGTTCAATTAAGAAGTTGTTCCCAAATGGGAAAATAAGTTGGTATCTGTCCTAACCTTTGGACCAACAAATAATGTTGAGATATCAAGCTCAACATGTGATGATCCAGGGTGACACGTATCAATTTTTTGTTTCTCTTACATGTATAGTGGTCACACCGGTATATATCAGGGATACTTCATTGAACTTTGTTAGATTTATCTATCAAGAGTGATGGCACATTCGTTCCTTGCCAGCTCACTCATTCGCGAAAATTAGGTTTTTCCTTATGTACTAGTCTTTGTATATTTCACTTGTTGTATTCTTGTTTTAGATCATTCTTGTACATTCCTTTTAATGTAATAGAAGAAGGAGAAGAAGATCATTCTTCCTTGCCTCAATTTGTGTTTGTGCTTCTCATTGAGAGTGAGAGTGTGTGTGTGAGCTCTCTTCCTTATCTCCTTCCTCGTGACATGGTATCACAGCTAGCGTGGCTGTAGAGAGCTCGTGGAGAAGGTGACAGTAAAGACTACATGGCAAGGCATGGAGAAAATGTGATTCAGAAAGGACCTCTCTTTGCTACGAAAATTGGCGTGAAGGGAGAAGACCTCAAAATATTTTCGAGAGTTTTCCCTTTAGGATCACTTTTTTTTGTCAGATCAAAGTTTCGGAGCCATTTCGATCTCCATTTCAAGCCCAGAAGGTGGGGCCCATACAAAAACCAGGTCAGTTTCAGAAACTGTAACTTGCCTTGTGTTTGGAAACTCATATATTCTAGATCCAAAATTTCAAGCGATTCCGTGTACTATTGATACATGAAAATTTTGTTTTTCTGAGATCGAACTGTCACGTCATAGTGTGATAGTGTTCAAGCAGAAGTGCTGCTTGTAGTGTTTTGCACTGTTTTGAATTGCTGCAGAAATGGCAAACACAGATGGAATGAGTCGGCTTATGAGCAATAAGCTGGATAAGAACAACTTGCATGCTTGGAGATTCAGAATGACGGGGAAAAGGCTACTGAAAGTAAATCAAAGGAGAGAATGAAAATGCTCCGCAGTTACTAGAGAAGAATCAGACTACGGACCAGCTAAGAGCATATGAGGAATGGAATCAAGAAGCACGAAAGGTAATGTATTGGCTATCTATTAGCATACAGGATAGCATGATTGGGCACATACAGGATGCCAAGACTCTAAAAGAGGCTTGGAATAGTTTGGTCACTTTGTATGAGACTAATACAAAGGCAGGAAAATTGCAACTCAAGAACGAGTTGCATACATTGGAAAAGAAGAACATGTCGGTAAGTGACTACACTCTGAAAATCAAAAGCATATGTGAGTCACTTGCATCTATTGGCATGAATGTAGATGATGATGATAAGGTGAAAGTGTGCCTTCGTGGTTTAAGGGTTGCATATAAGCACTTCAGAACATCTATACACACTAGAGAAAATATTCCGAATTTTGTTGATTCGGTATCCATGCTGATTATTGAAGAGAAGAATCTTGGTGAGGATTCAAACTCCCAAGGAAAGCCCAGTTTTGAGCAGGTATTCTACTCTAGTAGAGGTAAAGGTTTCAGAAGTGGAAGAGGAAACAATAACCAAGACCAAGGTCAACAACAGAATCATGCAGGAGGAAGAGGACAGTTTTGAGGCAGGGGGAGCCAAAGAGGTCGCAGAAATTTCCAAAGAAATGATTCAAGTAATGATAGTAAAGGATGTTGGAATTGTGGTAACATGGACAATTTGAACGTTATTGCAGGCTGAAGAATCAAAATAACAGAAGGTAGAAAAACAACTATGCATCCATAAGTGTAGATGCTTGTGAGAAGTTGTTCATGGTTCAACATCACATGATGAATATGATGTCTGCTGGTATTTCAAAATTCAATTATAATGTCTGGTATGTTGATTCAGGTGCTTCAAATCGCATGAATAGTCATGCAAAATGGTTTAGTAGTTTGCAAAAATTGTGAGTTCCTGGATATGTTGAAACAGGTGATGATACATCACATCCTATTGAGCATACAAGAAACATAACATTGTCTATGGAGGACGGGAAGGTAAAACATCTTGCTGATGTGCTGCATGTTCCAAACATAAAAAAGAATCTGGTTTCTGTTGGACAAATGGTTGACCAAGGATTACAAGTCAGGTTGAATGCTGATGGGTTATATGTAGAAGAATACAAACATGGTGGACGATTGATCGTCAAAGGAAACAAATTGAGTAGGATGTTCACCTTAAATGTGAAAGTTCTTGAATTGAATGTAGCCATGTTTGCGAAAGGTGTAGGAGTTATTGCTGATATAGAGATCTGGCACAAACCAATTGGGCATGCAAATCTGTAAAGGCTGAAACTGATGTAGTCAAAGGAGATCATTCATGGACTACCAAATTTCAAGGTTTTAGAGATGCAAAAGGTATGTGCAGCATGTCAATTTGGTAAACAGTCAAGATCATCGTTTCCACATGACAAGCATGTTAGTGAGAATGTGCTAGGAATATTACATACAGATGTTTGGGGTCCTGCAAAGACCACATCTATGGGTGGTTGCAGGTTTTATGTTACTTTCATTGATGAACATACACGGAAAGTGTGGGTATATTTCATGAAAGAGAAGAGTGACGTATTCACTCACTTCCAGAATTTCAAAGCTATGGTGGAAAAGAAGTCAGGGAAGTATATTTAGACATTAAGATCTGATGGAGGAGGTGAATACATTTCAAATGAGTTCAGCAATTTTCTTAAAAGTCATGGAATTCGATATCAGTTTTCATGCAGGTAAAAATAGACATATTGCAAAAATAGCAAGAACCTTGATGGTTGAAAAGAATATGCCTCATTGTTATTCGGCAAAAGCTATGGATACGGTTGTATACATCATGAACAAAACTCCAACTACTGTTGTACATCAAGCTACACCTGAAGAGAAGTTCACAAGTAAAAAGCCAAACTTATCACATATGAAAGTTTTTGGCTGTATTGCATATGTACATGTTCTAGATGAGTTGATGATGAAGCGTGATCCAAAAGTAGTAAAATGTATCGTCATTGGATACTCCCTTGAGAAAAAGGGATAAAAATGTTATAACCCACTCACACGACAGGTGAAGGTGAAGAGAGATGTGGTATTTGATGAAATGTCAAGCTTCTATGCAGATGCCAAAGAAGGACTGAGTCTTGAACCAAATGACAAAGAAAATGCTGAAAAAGCAAGTGCAGAATCTCAGGTTTTGAGTGGACCGGATGCATCACCAAGCAATAGTTCCAACTCAAATCCATGGAGTGGAAGATTACGTGGAAATTTCAGTCCAACAAATTCCCAGGAAGCCCCATTTGGATGCTTTGAGGTGCACTCTATGTTATGTGAGTGCTACTTTGAATTATGCATTGTTTTATGAAGTTGGTGTAGATTTGTAAATTCATGGATACACCGATGCAGATTGGGCTGGTAGTACTCCAGATAGAAGATCTACTAGTGGCTTTCTATTCTCACTTGGAGGTGCAACTATTACATGGAGCAGCAAGAAGCAACCCACTATTGCTTTGTCCAGTACAGAGGCTGAGTATAGAGGTGCTGCAATAGCAACATGTGAAGCATCATGGCTAGAGATGCTACTTGCAGATTTAGGTGTGGAAGTGCAAAAGCCTATCACTATGTATTGTGATAATTTTAGCAGTATACAGTTAGCACGAAACCTTGTTTTTCATGCTAGAACAAAGCATATCGAGGTACATTATCACTTCATCAGAGAGAAGGTATTAGTAGGTGATATTGATCTTGTTTATGTGAGAATAGATGAGCAGGTTGCTGATATTTTCACTAAAGCACTTGGAGTAGAGAAGTTGAAGAAGTTTTGAAAGATGCTTGGATTAGAGGACATGATGTTGAGCTTGAGGGGGAGTGTTGAGATATCAAGCTCAACATGTGATGATCCAGGGTGACACATATCAATTTTTCATTTCTCTGACATGTATAGTGGTCACACCGGTATATGTTAGGGATACTTTATTGAGCTTTGTTAGATTTATTGTTGGAAGTGAGGTAGGCCCTTGGCTCTTATCACAGGTCCATGGTTCCATAGGTCCAGTATATACAACATTAATTTAGCAATCTTCAATATTGACAAACATGAACATACCACAACTTAATCATACAAATGATGAGACAAAGATAGAGAAAGAATAGACGACATGTGTAAGGTGTTACGTAAGCCATCGCTTACTCATAGTATCATATATACCAATGTTCAATTGACAATGTGGGAGCAAAACTCTCGACCACTCTATGTGATGAGAAATAGATGAATGAGTGAATGTACAAATGTAACAAACATATTCAGATGTATGGGCAGTAATCTCAATATACATGGGATGTGTGACCTAATAGGTTATAGAAGAGTGAATATGAGTGACTGAAAGACGAAGGATCAGTGTGAAAGTGATAATCAACAAACCCTCATCTAACCTTAGGCTATGGAAGACCCTAAGTCAGATACGTGTGTGAAAAGATCACATACTTAAAAATTAGCAAAGAATGCTAACAAGTTTGCTGCCGAAAATCCTCAAACTCATGTGAACACACCTTCTCAAACACCTCATCCAAATATGCATAAAGCATATATGTACTGTTTCTCTTGTACCTATGTCGAATAGGAATCCTCCTAATATGGATGCTACTGCCTCCATAAACTCCAAGTAGTACCTGTGTGCATAAAGAGAATATGTACCTAAATACTTAACATAAGATGTAAATCTTATGTTAAACACCATCCAATTTCTTTGAAGTAGCCCGAAATCTTCATGTAGAAGACAATCTTCAACTACAACATGTAGATGGCCCATCCTCACCATCAAGCTGCTAATGACCAAGTCTTCTTGCATGAACAAGAGATAACCTCCTCTCCATGAGCTAGAGTGTGAGCACACCCTTCATCTTCTCCAAGAAGAATCATTAAGAAGAACTCCATAGCTACTCCTCAACCTGCTTCAAGTTAGCACCATGGCTGCCCCATGTGCTAGAAGAAACACCACCTCTATTGAGGTCCAAGCTCAAGGCTTGTGTTGAAAGTTAGGTGAAGGATGAATACAATGAGCCCATGCTTCTTCTTATATAGCTTTGGTTATCTTGAAATAAAGCACTCCAAAAGCAAATAAAGCACCTCCAAATAGCGGTGGGTTTAAAACACTCGCAAAAACTGTCCAAACATTGTTTTAATTGATAAGCTTTAAAAAAAAAATCGGACGCGATCGCTGCCGCTGGTGGGACTTGAACACGGGTGGATTCTTTGGGATGAAAGTAGTGTAGCCACGCTCCCAACGCAATTTCCCTGTAAAGGCAGCACGATTTCTTTTAGAGGTATTATAAAAATGCGCTACTCATATTGTGACCGCCCGTTTGC
Organism: Ceratopteris richardii; assembly: GCA_020310875.1. Taxonomy (NCBI): domain Eukaryota; kingdom Viridiplantae; phylum Streptophyta; class Polypodiopsida; order Polypodiales; family Pteridaceae; genus Ceratopteris; species Ceratopteris richardii. The sequence goes on from CM035413.1 coordinate 146,325,494, forward strand.
TTGTAGAAGGACTCCAACTCAAAACAACACATGCTGGATCAAGTTTGACCAATAACATATTGAGCAAGTGTTGACCAATTGGCATTGTTTCCAACAATCCCCCTTGTAATGTCATATTGGTTCAAAAGTGAACTGGATCTGCAAACTTCATAAGCTGCAAACTATCACAAGTTTCAAGCTTGTACTCCCGCACTGATCTTCAAACTGTCTCTTCAAAAGTCTTCTTCAAAACTGAATTTGACTTTCCTTCAAAAAACTGAACTTGTTTGAATATGAACCATAATACTTGAGAAAATATGCAAACTAGATATCCGATAGTGTACACATCAAGCAATAACTACTTGACAACAAATATAACACGAACTGTCTCCGAACCTGCTATCTCCTGTCTTCAAAAACTTGAAAACATACACTAGGATCCATATATTTACATTTACCTTACAAAAAGGTTTCTCAACGTACTTCTGCTGCGTCATGTAAATACACTAAACAAAATCAAGAACTGAATCCTGGAACCTGTGACTAACAACTCACAACTTAGTGTATTATGAACACTGTTGGTTCATCTCTGACTGTACTCAAGTCAAATCAACTCAACTCAATTGAAATCAACTGAAATCAACTGAAATATGAGTCAAAAATCTATGATGTCATCATGTCTTCATCCTTTAAATCCTTCATACCTCTTTCCTTCAGAACCTGGTATAAACATATATGTGCGCACATCTCAAATATACCTTTCTGAAATATCAAGCTTCTCTTTAATAGAATTTTGGAACCTTCTCCTGAACAGGAACATCCTAACAGGAACTTTCTCCAAACATTCTTCTTCTTCCTTCTTCTTTTAAAGATGGAACATAAAGAGAACCTGACAAAGGAAATATAGGAATACCTGAAATAGGAATACCTGAAGGATAATTCTGCATTCTTTTATATATGGCTGAAAATAAGTCTTCATGTTTCATCACCCCCTGGATGATTTAACACTAGTATTCAGTATTCTTCAAATTATATCAGACTTTATGAAAACTTGGACATCTTTCTTCATAAAGTTGATCTTCAGTGATCAATACCTGTACCTGAAACAAAATCTCTGAACCCTTTTTATTAGCATTGTACACATGCCAATAGCTTTCCATGTCATTCCTCAGCTTTCCAAATTGTAGAATAAGGTTAGCTGATCCTAACATAACAAAACCTTGCTGAAAGCTTTTTAGGATTCATAACCTTCTGTAACATAACAAGTATCTTCTTCTATCTCTCTGCAACTCAAATTTGATAGAACTTGAGTCTTTGACTTACTTCTTCCAATGCTAAGAATCTTCACAAACAAAGGATAGACAACTGACTCATAAATACTCAAGATCATACAAGATCATACAAGATAATACAATATAATACAAGATCAATGATCTCTCTTGTGTAGAATCTGCTCTTATCAAACCTTCATGTCTGAATGTTTGATTTGATACTTCAATGTCTCCAAGTGTCCATGCTTCTCATAAAGTTGTAAAACTTTACTGCAAACAAATCTTTCCAAGAATTTGCAATTCCTACTTGAAACATAAGTGGACAAACTTCTCACCTTGAGAACTCCAAAAGCTGCAAGTTGATAGTTCATAACTTTCATATTTTACCTGGGTGAAATGTGACAGTACCTGCTTGATTTTCTTTTGGCTAACTCCACTTCTCAATCAAGTGTTAGGATATGATGGAACACCTTTTTGAATACAACATGTATCCAAAAATCTAGACAACCATAGAAAGTAGATTCTCTATTGACTTGTACATCAACAAGACTAAATTTTTTGAAGTTTCTAAAAATATTGAATATGAGGTAACCTTTTCCAAACATAAAACCTCAACCCAAGTCTTCAACATCTGCTACAAAAACTCTTTTAACTTAAGAGAGTTAGATAAAGAAGAAATATACTTCTCTCCAACTTTTCATATACCAAGTAGCTCTGTATTGACACTCCAAGAATTCTTTGAGGGAACATATAAGCTGCCTGCTTAAAATCTTCAACTAAAACATAACTCATATACATATGATTCAAAACATATATCTGTTGATATATTTAGGTAGTGATGTGTGTGAACACACTAGGACACCGGGGCACTTTTTTCCCTCTTTAGGAGGTTTTTTTCCCCCGGCTTGTATATACGCCTATTGCCCTAATGGGCTACTTATCTTTGTAAATTCTCTAGTAATACACTCAGTATTGTGTGTTTGTGCTCCAAGCTTCTTCTTCTTCCTTGTGTGTTCGCGTGCTTCTGCAGACATCTATCTCCAACAATTGGTATCAGAGCAGGTCGTCGCTTCATCTAGGGCGCCGTCGACACTCCTCCATTTGCAGTCTCATATTTGCATGAAATTTGGTGAGCATACTCAGGGTGTTTCAAAGATCAAAACGACTTCGCTTTGTGGTGCCAAAATCGCGATCTGAGCTTGTTTTGGCCTCCAAACGCACTATCGCAGTGCTTGTGCAGGCTATTTCATCTTTTTGTGCCAAAGGTATATACCAGTTTCTGTTCGCCAGTATAAGCATCTCAAAGTCTGCTACAGGTCTAGTGGAATTCGTCTGGGCAGTTTTGTTCAACTTTTTGAGATACAGTGAATTTTCTGCATCAAGGTATTTTAGTCACCGCCCATGGCTGAAAGCAGTGATGTATTCCGTATGTTGGCTGTTGAGGATAAGTTGGATGGTACCAACTACCCGTTATGGGCTTATATAATGCGACATGTATTGGTTGCAAAAGGATTGTGGAACATTGTGCAAGGTGTTGAAAGACGTCTTGTTACACCTCTTACTACAGGTACTGCAAATACAGGTGCTGGAGCTGATGAAGATGGTGTTGAAGATGATATTCCGTAGATTCCTGTTTGTGCTGCTGTTTCTGCTGCACCTACTAGAGAGCAGATTCGTTGGGATGGCAGAGATGCCCAGGCACATGCATTGATAGCTTTGTCTGTCAAACGTGCCATTATTCCTCACATTCGCTCTTGCAGAATAGCTAAGGATGCTTGGGATACACTAACCACATTGTACCAAGCTAGGAATGAGGCTCGTGTTGCTTACCTCCGAAAACAGTTGGAGAGTGAGCACATGAATGAAGGTGATTCTATGGACAATTTCCTAAAGAAGATCAAAGACTTGAAGGAACAGTTGATTTCTGCTGATGAGGTTATACCAGATAGCTCACTTGTGCAAACCGTTCTAAATGGTCTTCCTGATTCATATCAGAGTTTTGCTTCTACTCTTCGGTTGATGATGAAAGGCAATCCAAATGCCTTATCATTTGAGGATTTAGTCTCCGTTCTGTTGCAGGAAGATCAGTCTAGGCAAAACAGGCCCATTATGTGAGTTGCAGATCAAGCTTTCCTGGCTAGTCAGAAGGGCAAAGGAAAATGGAGCTCTTCAACTAGTAAGCAAAAATCTGCTAATTCTGCATATTCGAAGAAGGAAGATAAAGATGAGAAGAAATCAGAAAAGCAGAAAATGATTTGTAAGTAATGTAAAGGGAATGATCATATCATAAAGAACTGTCCAAAATTGGCTGCTAAAGAGGCAAAGAAGAAAGAGGCTGGAATGGTTGTTGCAGAGGCCTCTACACCAAAAACAGAGTCTGCAAATCTTGTGCAGGAAGAAGAATGGGCATTTACTACTGTCTGCAGTTTTGACCCATCTTCTCATGAGCAGTGCATGTCTGCAGTAGACTCAGATGTTTGCCCAGTATTTTGACAGTGGGGAGACCAAACATATTACCTCGCAGCGCAGTTTCTTCTCTTCACACGAGCCTACCCCTACAGGGAATACTGTTACATGCACCAATAACTCCTCTTATCCTATTATGGAAGTTGGTAAGATCATTTTGACTACTGCTAATGGTAGTTCTTTCACTTTTTCAGATGCTTTATTTGTGCTAGGGATAAAAAAGAACCTGTTATCAGTTTTTGCATTAGCCAAGATTGGCTTGGTTGTGAAATTTGTTGATGATAGGTGTACAATTCATGATCTGTCAAATGGCGATGTGATTATTGCTTCTAGCATTTTATGTCGTGGGCTATATAAGCTCATAGACTATGAAAGATCTGTAAATGATTTGGCATGTGCAGTAAATGATTCTCAGGCTATGTCAGATGCAAAGCTTTGGCATGCACGCTTTGGTCATCTGAATTTTGCTAGTTTGCTACGCCTGCAGAAATGTGAAATGGTGTCCTTGTTGCCCAAACTTGAGGCACCTGGAAAACATGTTTGTGAAGGCTGTATTTTGGGCAAAATGCAGCGTTCATCCTTTCCAAAAGATGGTTCAGTTCGGGCTACTTAGAAATTGAAGCTTGTACATAGTGATGTTTGTGGTCCTATGCAGACACCTTCTTTTGGAAATTATCTTTACTTCGTGACTTTCATTGATGATTTTTCCAGGCATGCATGGGTATATCCACTCAAAGCAAAGTCCGAAGTGTTCATGTGCTTTAAACAGTTTTTAGTTTTGGCTGAAAATCTGTCAGCATGTAAAATGGGCACCCTCCGTTCTAATCGAGGGGGGGAATATATGTCTTCTAATTTTAATGCATTTCTGGCTGAATGTGGGATAAAACTCCAGTGTACAGTGCCATATACACCTCAACAGAATGGAGTTGCTAAATGAAAGGATAGGTCACTCATGGAGATGGCGAGGTGCATGGTTAAGAGTCAGGCTTTACCACATAGTTTCTGGCTTGAGGCTGTCATGTGTGCAGCATATGTACTAAACAGGTGTCCCACTAAAGCACTGCAGTCTATCGCTCCATATGAGGCTTGGCATGACCGCAAGCCATCTGTTGCTCATCTGCGTGTTTTTGGTTGTTTGGCATATGCACTAGTGCCTGAACAACATCACAGAAAATTGGATGATAAGGCAATAAAATGTATTTTTGTTGGATATAGTTCTGAAAGTAAAGGCTATCGTCTGTATCATCCACAGACTAAACACATTCTGGTTAGCCGTGATGTTGTCTTTGTGGAAGATGCTATTCAGCCATTGCTTTCATGTACTAAGGAGACATCTGTTAGCTCCAAAGACATGTATGATACTTTGATGCCTCTTTTTACAGGTGGACAGTCTAGTGCTGGTCCTAATGAGGCAACTTCTCAGCCTTTGCAGGTTTCATATGATGATGTAGATCATTCCATTTTTGATGCACATTTACATGATGCACTTGTTGATGAGAGAGCTGATATTGAGCAGGCAAAAACTATGCCAAAATGGCTGGTGCAGACTTTGCGTGATAGCAAATTAGATGCACCTTTGTCATATCGTACTTTTTCAGGCTCTCATAGTGCCTCCTTTGCATCAGATTGCTATGCTATGGCTGCGTCTAGTCTCTGTGATGAGAATGAGCCTGTTTCTTTTGATGAAGCACAGAATTCAGAAAATTGGATGGCTGCTATGCAATCTGAATATGATGCTACAATGAAGAATGGTACATGTTCTTTATGTGACTTGCCTCCTGGAAAGAAGGCCATTGGCACTAAGTGGGTATACAAGTTGAAGCGTAAACTTGATGGTAAAATTGATAGGTATAAGGCTAGGCTTGTTGCAAAGGGTTATGCGCAGGAAAGAGGCATTGATTTTGATGAGACCTTTGCACCTACATGCCGTATGACTACTGTTCAGAGCATTTGTGCACTTGCAGCCCATCATGGTTGGAATGTACATCAGTTGGACATTAAAACAACATTTCTGAATGGTGACTTGCATGAAAAAGTGTATGTTTTTCAGCCCCGTGGCTTTGTGCAAAAAGGGCATGAAAACCAGGTGTGCAGGTTAAAGAAGGCGTTATATGGTTTAAAGCAAGCACCACGTGCTTGGTATGAGAAGATACATGCCTATTTGGTTGCACATGGTTTTGAGAACAGTCCAACTGAAAGCACCTTATATGTTAAGCGTGCTAATGATGTGCTTTTGATCATTGTTGTCCATGTTGACGACATGTTGCTCACTAGTCCTATTGAGAAGCATATTGCTGATTTCAAGGCTGATTTGCATGCCTCATTTGAGATGTCTGATTTGGGGCATTTGCATCCCTATTTGGGCATTCAATATATGCAAGTTGATGGTGGAATGGCTTTGTGTCAAACGAAATATATTGACACATTATTGCAATGTTTTGGCCTTGAAGACTGTAAGCATATTGCCACTCCTATGGAGACAAGTTTACGATTGAGTCTTCATGATGTTGGGGATGCATTTGATGTTGTTCTCTATCAGCAGGTTGTCGGATGCTTGATTTACTTATGCATTACTCGGCCAGATATTCAGTTTGCTATCTCACAGATGAGCAAGTTTATGCATTGCCCAGGAGTCACGCATTGGAAGGCGGTTAAGCGCATCTTTCGCTACTTGAGTGGTACTCGGCTACTTGGGTTGTTTTATCCCAAGGGGGGATCACTACCGCCAGATTTGCATGCTTTTTGTGACTCAGATTGGGCTGGTTGCTATGACACTCATGTGTCCACCACTGGTTTTTGCTTCATGCTTGGTAGCTCATGTATATCTTGGTTGAGCAAGAAGCGGCCTACTGTGGCCACTTCCAGTTGTGAGGCTGAGTATAGGGCAGCTTTCACAGCGACTGTTGAGTGTGTGTGGCTCAGACGCATTATGGTTGATTTGGGTGTTGGCCAGTCTTATGCCACCACCATCTTCACTTACAGTCACAGCGCATTGGCAGCTGCGAGGGACCCTGTGTTCCATGCTCGCACTAAGCACATTGAGGTGCATTATCACTATGTCAGGGAGAGGTTGTCTGCTGGGGAGATCAGCTTGGCATATGTGCCCACGCAGGAGAACATTGCAGACCTTTTCACGAAGGCTCTTCCTAGGGAGAAGTTTGAAGCTTTCCGCAAAGCTTTGGGCTTACTTCCTTTTGTGGAGTGATTTCCACATAGCTTGGCACTTCCTTATACATGAGTGCCAACTCCTTGTTCACCGCATCACTCCTAGGGGGGATTTGTTGATATATTTAGGTAGTGATGTGTGTGAACACACTAGGACCACCAGGGCACTTTTTTCCCTCTTTAGGAGGTTTCTTTCCCCCGGCTTGTATATACGCCTATTGCCCTAATGGGCTACTTATCTTTGTACATTCTCTAGTAATACACTCAGTATTGTGTGTTTGTGCTCCAAGCTTCTTCTTCTTCCTTCTGCTGTTTGCGTGCTTCTGCAGACGTCTATCTCCAACAATATCTGTTGCTTTTCTTTCTCTCAATGCAATTCTTTGTCAAATCTACTAAATCATGACCAAGTGTATTGCAAAACAAGAAACTGCTTCTTCTTTAAACAAGATGTTCTCGTAGACTTGTCTTTGGATGTAGAGGAGAAAATAGGAAAAGTATATGGAAAATATATGAGAAAAGGAAGCCTTACTTTTCTTTTGGAAATGATGGACTTTCTTTTTCTGCATCTTTCTTCCGCCTGATGATGATGTCAACATCTTCAAACTTCTCTTCCATACCTTTGTTTTCTTCATCTTGAAGTAGCAAACACTCTTGACTTCTTCGAATGAACTTTTCTCTTCCTCTAATGCTAAGAGTAAGAAATAAAACAAACATGGTATACAAATGGAAGTGAATATAGAATCATGTTTTATCATCTCCTCATATCTCTGAATCAAAATGCTGTTTCAAATGTCTAAAACAACTAAATTCACCAATCTTTTGTCTGAATGATGAATTATCCTTCTAGAGTTACCTCTCTAGATCACATTTGTACCTTGATATCTGACCAACTTACAACAGAAAATTGGCTAAAAACAAAACATCCCATCTTCACATTTGTCTTCTTAGATAAGCTTTCTTGCCATGAAAGAGATCTCTCAAAACTCTATAGAAAAACCTCTAGATACCTGTTTTGATGTAGCCTTTAACTTTCAAATAATGAAAGCGTATAAAAGCATTCCTTGAAACCTTCAAATCTCTTCATAACTGCTCTTCTAAGATATGACCTGCAAATGATAATCTGATAGTAGAAATCACTACCTGTGATTTGATGTTGATCTGATTTCTTCATCTTCTCTAAACCATTGTTCTTCCTTGAAGTTAAAGTAGTCTTTTCTTCATCAAGTCTCGGTCTTCAAACAATACTTTTGTAAAGTATTTGCATACTCTTCCAAAAATATTCGACTGCTAACAGATCATCAACTTCATACTCCACACTGATGAATACACATGTGACTGAATTGTCTAATTCTCAAATCTCTACTCATCTAGATTAAGTGTGTATGTCAAATATCAAATGTTAGAAGATGCTCTTAAATCATATGTTGTAAACCTGGAATTCTTGAAAACCTGGGAATCTGAATGAGCCTAAATGCATTGATGCCAAAGATCTAAAGTTCTGAAACCAAAACCTTAGTGCTCTCATACCAAATGTTGGAAGTGAGGTAGGCCCGTGGCTCTTATCACAGGTCCATGGTTCCATAGGTCCAGTATATACAACATTAATTTAGCAATCTTCAATATTGACAAAACATGAACATACCACAACTTAATCATACAAATGATGAGACAAAGATAGAGAAAGAATAGACGACATGTGTACGGTGTTATGTAAGCCATCGCTTACTCATAGTATCATATATACCAATGTTCAATGTACAATGTGGGAGCAAAACTCTCGACCACTCTATGTGATGAGAAATAGATGAATGAGTGAATGTACAAATGTAACAAACATTTCAGATGTATGGGCAGTAATATGAATATACATGAGATGTGTGACCTAATAGGTTATGGAAGAGTGAATATGAGTGAGTGAAAGAGGAAGGATCAGTGTGAAACTGATAATCAACAAACCCTCATCTAACCTTAGGCTATGGAAGAACTTAAGTCAGATACGTGTGTGAAAAGATCACATACTTAAAAAGTAGCAAAGAATGCTAACAAGTTTGCTGCCAAAAATCCTCAAACTCATGTGAACACACCTCCTCAAACACCTCATCCAAATATGCATAAAGCATATATGTACTGTTTCTCTTGTACCTATGCCGAATAGGAATCCTCCTAATATGGATGCTACTGCCTCCATAAACTCCAAGTAGTACCTGTGTGCATAAAGAGAATATGTACCTGAATACTTAACATAAGATGTAAATCTTATGTTAAACACCATCCAATGTGTTTGAAGTAGCCCGAAATCTTCATGTAGAAGACAATCTTCAACTACAACATGTAGATGGCACATCCTCACCATCAAGATGCTAATGATCAAGTCTTCTTGCCATGAACAAGAGATAACCTCCTCTCCATGAGCTAGAGTGTGAGCACACCCTTCATCTTCTCCAAGAAGAATCATTAAGAAGAACTCCATAGCTGCTCTTCAACATGCTTCAAGTTAGCACCATGGATGCCCCATGTGCTAGAAGAAACACCACCTCTATTGTGGTCCAAGCTCAAGGCTTGTGTTGAAAGTTAGGTGAAGGATGAATACAATGAGCCCATGCTTCTTCTTATATAGCCTGGAGGCAACGCAATTTCCTTGTAGAGGTATTACTAAAATGCGCTACTCATATTGTGACCGCCCGTTTGCTTGTAGAAGGACTCCAACTCAAAACAACACATGCTGGATCAAGTTTGACCAATAAGATATTGAGCAAGTGTTGACCAATTGGCATTGTTTCCAACATTTATCTACCAAGAGTGATGGCACATTTGTTCCTTTCCAGCTCACTCATTCGCGAACATTAGGTTTTTCCTTATGTACTGGTCTTTATATATTGCACTTGTTGTATTCTTGTTTTAGGTCATTGTTAGAGGAAGTATATTTTGGATGAAATTATTTGTAATTTGATATTTTTTTGTAGATATATTTATCCAAATGATGTAAAAATTGGGAAAAGTCTTCCACATGTAAAGTAGAATCATGTGTATTTTTCTTAGAATTTTTGGAAGCTCTTTGATAGCATTTTTTAGATTAGAAGGCAAAGAGGATCAAATTTCAAGTGAGAAAAGGGACACTTGAAAAAGTATAAAAGATAGTTTCTTCTATTTTGGAGAGGTTGGTTGTATTATTTCATGCTATTCAAGTAATGTGAAGAGCTTCTCTGCAGAAAATTGTGTTTCTACTTTTCATGATCATCTTCTTGACAGTTATGTCAATTCTCATTCTTGGATTCCATTAACTAGAAGGGGATGTGGTCTTTGCATACTTCCCGGATTGACAATTTAAAGATGTGTAGTTAATCTTTTGTGCTATAATGATTGGAGAGGACAACTCTAAAGGTTAACAACAAACATTTTTTGGCGCCATTGTCGGGAAACAAAGCAAAAGCTTCATTGAAGTTTTGGACCTTGCTGAATCTTCCATTGGTGACGGTATTTGAACACATTGGAAAGGTAATACTCTATAATCAAGTAAGAAAATTTGAGAAGGTAGGTTTTTTTGTCTAGGCTTGTCTTTTGGGAAAAGAAAGCATGAATTGACCTTTTGAGACAAAGAAGTATGTAAATTTATGCAAACTGATAGTTGGTCATACTTTTTAAGAGTAAAGTGCAGGTGTTGTAGCAAGAAATGATTTAATTTGCTAAAAGGAGAAGTGAAATGTGATTATCTTTGCATATGTAGATTTATTTTTGACAAAGTACTAAGGAAATTTTGTTAATCTTCAAAAGATGACATAGTTGCAATGAGAAAATTCATGAAAATTAGCTATGTGCAAATTGATTGTTCCATTTGCTTGTCCAAAGTGAATTGATTGTCTTGTGGAAAGATCGTTTGATCACTTGAAAAAAAAAGGTGTTGAGTTTTATCTTGGCGTAAATTGACAATTGTACTTGATAACACATATTTTCTTGAAAAGTTCTATTTCCATTGTGAGATTGCAAGCATAGTGAGTACGGCCAATCATAAGTCAAATAATCAATGGATCTTGAAAAAAGAAAACCCTAAGTGAAGTGTTTTCCTTGATTTAGGGACAAAATTACTAAAAAAATTCATAAAATTTAATAAAAATTCAAAACAATTTTCTTTTTTTTAATAAAGTTTTGTATGAGGTGTGTGTTGAAAAGTGGAAGAGAATAAGTTGAAAAAAGAATGAGAAAATTAAAAAATATTAAGGAAAAGAAAAAAATGGTTGTTTATTTTTTTAGTTCTAATCTCTTGTGAATAGTTGAGTGGTGAATAATTGCAGGTGACAATTGATTTGGAATTGTTGAAGAACATTGGAGAAGACCAGGTGGGAAGAAAAGTCAAAAATTGTAAAATTAGGGAATTTGAGAAAAAACATGATTCTCATCTCAAAATCGCGATTTTCAGTAAGATAATGAATTTGATTCAGTTGCACTGTTGGGCATCAAGGTAAGTCATCTTAAGGTTTCATAAGTTGCACAATTGAAGGGAATCAAAATTTCATAAAGTATTGAGCACCAAATTATCAGGTTTGGGGATTGGACACAAAATCATGATTTTCATCAGTAAGAGGAAGCATGAAAATTTTGGTTGAAGGGACAAGAGTTTATAAATAAAATCACAAATTTGCATAGGAACAGGACTTATTAAATTGGGAACTCAAATTTGTTCAAAATCACTCATAATCACGATTTTTTGAAGCCTATAAAAGCATAAATTCATTTTAAATAAGTCATTGAGTGAGAGAGTGAGTGAAGAGAGCATCAATAGAATCGGGATTCCCTATAGAACTCAGAGTTTTTGGGAATCTTGAATCCAGCAACAAGGTAATCATCTCCACATTGATTTTCCACATGAATTCCAGTTGAAAATAGTCTGATAGGACAAGAAAATCAAAAAAATCACTAAAAGACAGAATCGTAATTTTTTATATTTTTGGATTTTTTTGCATTGTATGTGAACATTTTCTTTTGGGGTTCTTTATTGCATGTTAATTTGTTAGTCACGTGCTTCTAATGGTGTGAGTAGAAAAGAAAAAATCAAAATCCAAAAAAATTGTAAAAGTTTGCACAGAATCACGATTCTGTGCAAAAAATTCAAAATCATGATCTCCAGAACACGATTTTCATAAAAAAATCGTGTTTTATACGATTGTGAGCAATCACGATTGTCTGGGATCATAGAATTGTGAAAGACACGATTCTCACTCAGAATCGTGAAAGACACGATTCTCACGATTCTCACTCAGAATCGTGAAAGACACGATTCTCACTCAGAATCGTGAAAAACACGATTCTCACTCAGAATCGTGAAAAAACACGATTCTCACTCAGAGTGGTGAAAAGATGATTCTCACTCAGAATCGTGAAAAAACATGATTCTCACTCAGAATCGTGAAAAAATAGGATTCTCACTCAGAATCGTGGAAAACACGATTTCTAGTTCACTAAAATAAAATCTTCATATTCTGCTCCAATCCAATACAAATTTCAACTTTTGAAGAAATCTAATACAAATGAGTGGATGATTATGAGATTTGGTAATAATCTTCCTATACCTTATACACAAGAGTTAAAAGGGAAAGGGATAGAGTCAAGTGAATTACAAGAAAGGGATTTGGAACAGACAATTAACATGGAAAATTTAGATGAGACAAATGAAACTCAAGAAATTAGTGACTTTAGAAATATCCTCAAATACATGTATACAAATAGTTTTGGAGCCTATGTGTATCAAGATGGTATGCATAAGTTTCTTATTAGGATGAGAAACTTAGAAATTCCCTTAAATTTAATGCTAGTGGCACAATTTAGGGATGGTAGATATGAGGACAGACAAGGATGTGTATACATATTTTCACAAGATCCTGAAAATTCTAATGACTTAGGACAATGTGTAGACAAGAGACCTTGGGAGCAAGACCTGGGTCAAACAGACTTACCTAGGCAGAATGAAAATCATACTCCTACTCAACCACAAAAAGGGAGGAGATTACACACTTCTCCAAAACCTTTTGAAAGGGAAGCAGAGGTAATACCTGATTTCCCCATTAGAAGGAGACAGCAGTGGCAAAACCATGGAAGAATGCTTAGACCCTATCAAGTAGCTAAATGCATGAAGAATCAATATGAAGGGTATTCAGATCCTCATGCTCATGCTGCAGAACTCAGACAATTGATTGGGTAGAAGAAGTAGAGGATTACAAAGTATAATTTCAAGCATTTGTTCTAACCCTAACTGAACCTGCATTATCTTGGTTCATTCCATTGAGAAAGGAAATGTACCCAGAGATGGAATCATTCCTTGAAGCCTTTATAGGAGAATTCTCCAAAACTGGAATCAAACATAGTACAGGCACACTGATACATAGCTTTAAACAACAAAAAGATGAAAATGTGAGAGAAGCTGCTAGGAGATTTAAACAATACATTGATAGATGTTCAAAAGAAGAGGTACCTTCAATGGCAAGACAAGTTTCTTTGTTCATAGAAGGATTGAGGAGTGCACAATTAAGAACTTTGGTTTATTACAAGAGATGTTCTGATCTAGGGGTGTGTGTGGAAGAGGCAATAGATTTAGAGGATAATAGAGGACAAGATTTGTTGGCATTTGACCAATCAAGAACAAATGAAGACACAATTCCACCAACGGAAGAATTAGCACAAGCCATTGCTAAAGCTCTAGAAGTCAACACTAAATCAAATTTGATTAACACCAGAACATCAACCAGTAAGAAGTGTTATAATTGTGGAGAGAGCCATCTGATCCAACAATGTCCTTATCACAAACCCCAACATTTGCAAGATAGGAAAACACTCAAATATTGTACCTTGGAGAGAAAATGGACAAACCATACTAGAGAGGAATGCTTCTTCAATAAACAACCAATCAAAGAAAGGCAATATATGAACCAACACAATACACAAAGAGAATCTGGATTTTCTGAACAACCAAGACCTGTATTAGGACAACAACCACCATTACCGACAAATGTAGTGCCAGTAAAATACACACCGGTAGAGGAGGAAAGTCGAAGAACTAGATCATCTTACAGGGAGGATTACCATTTGTGTCAAGGATATCAGGAAGATTGGGAAGGATATGAACAAAAAGAACCAGAACTACAAGCCTTAGATTTGGAAAATGGAAGAATTGAAATGGACACGACCACATTCATGTACATAACTAATAATTACATGTCCAATCAGAAATCCCAATTCAAAGAAGGCCAGAACATATCATGTTATAGATGTGGGGGGGAACACTTCATTAGAGACTGTCCACAACCTCCAACACTAAGAATAGAAGGAGCCTATTGTAGGGATTGTGGCAGGGAGCATTTGATAAGAGATTGTCCAAGAAACCCTCGAAAACAAGAAAACACATCTAGTAACATACCATTAAAAGCAGTCAACATAATGGAGCAAGAAGAACTGAGTGATCATGAACAAGTAGCTATAAATGCCATAACAAGAGCTCAAGCTAAGCAACAAAGCATAAAAAATGAGACATACACACAGGACAACAAGAGAAATTTATTTACAAAAGAAAAGAAAAATAGACAAAAAGGGAGATGGGAAAAAAAGATGAGAACGAGTAAAAACCTAACCCTAGAAGAGGAAACAATAGGGAACTCAAACAATAGCCAACAACAAAATACATAGACACAAGATGGGGTAAAAATTTCAAAAAGCTTGGAGACTCTAATAGAAGCATACAAAGGAAGAATTCAAGATAGACCAAATCCTACAGATCATGTGCTGGTTCATCCAATGCCAAATATAGAGGATGAGAGAATGTAGAGGTGTAAACAAATCATACAGGAAGCACAAAACAAGTTTGAAGAGTTAGGAAATCACAAAAAGAGGACGGAAGAGTCATATGCAACAAAAATCAGGGAACATTTAGTTCAGGAAGAAAGCTCACAAATAACCTTCCAAATTAATTTAGACAAACACTGTACAATTCTATATCAAACCACAATGGAAGAATTAGTAAAACAAAATCCTCATTTACAACATAATATAAGGAATTGGGAAACAAAGCCGCAATGCTTAGAGTCACAAACACATGAAATGGAAGAATTGATGTACATACCTATTGATAAGATAGGAGGATACTGTGAGGGAGAAGAAGGGAACTCAACTTTGAGAATACAATTTGGTGATAATCATGCCAAGGCATATTAGATAGTGGATATGGAGTGGCAATCATGACTAAACAAAATTGGGAGAAATGGGGAAGGAATGAGTTGATACCTACCAAAATGAGATTACAACTTGTAGATGGGCACATAGAAATACCTCTAGGAATTTGGGAGAAGGCGATAGTGGAAATATGTGGAGTAGAGATAGAGCATACTTTTGCCATAGTTGAATTTCCACAACCTACCTCCTATGAAATCATCCTAGGAAGGCCATTTATGAGAAAATGCAAATTGTGCAAGATTGGGGTAGAGATTGCCTATATCTTCAAAGCAAAGGAAGGGTAACTAAAGTAAATTTAAGAAATGGGCAGTATTGTGATATGTCCCCTCAAGAATGGTTCAAAGTTCATCAAAATCAAGAATCAAGTGAAGAATCTGGAAGTGAAGATCAGAATGAGAAGGAATCATCAATTTGGAGGTCTAATGTGATAAGGAATCAATACATAAAAGAAGGTTACTAAGAAAGGAGGATTTCCGAGAAGAAAGGAAGTTACAAGATGAAAATTACATTCCATAGAAATTTGATGATGAAGAATTTGAGCCTTATGGATGGAATCAGATTTTGACTACAATGGACTTGGCTAACGATGAATATGTGGGAGTCAAATTTCAAGATGAAGAAGGGTATGATATTTTTCATATAGCAGTACAAATGATAAAAGTATCAAAAGAAGAGGAGAATTTGAAGGAAGATGTACTTTTAAATACTGGAAAAACAAAATTTCTAAAAGATGTGGAGGCTCGAGATGCGATAAAAGACAAAATCTCAAGAACTTATAGAAAATGTATACACAAAGAAATGGAAGAAAGGAAAAAACCTGAAGTGAATAAGAAGATTAAGGAAGAGGAGCAACAATTTGATGTACCTTCAAACTTCAAAACCTAGCAAGTGGAAGACATATTACTTTTAAAAATGAAACCAAAAAGGGATAAGAAGAAGGGGGAGTCATATGAAAATGAGGAACAAACTAGGAAGGTGGTGATTACTCAGGAAGAGGGGGAAGATAGACACATTTTCATAGCTGATGACATGTCAAATCAAGAAGAGAAAGCATTGATAAATTTGGCCAAAACTTATAGGGATGTGCTTGCCTACAGTTATAAGGATTTGAAAGGAATTGATCCTAAAATTTGTGAACATAAAATCCCTATTACTCCTGATGCAAAACCAAGCAAACTAAGACATTATACATTTAATGACAAATACTCTGCTAAAATAAAGGAGGAGATTGACAAATTACTGGCTGCCAATTTCATCTATGAAATTGAGTACACTGAGTGGATATCTCCTATACTTGTGGTACCTAAGAAGAATGGAAAACTCAGGGTGTGTATTAATTTGAAAAAAGTTAATGCGGCAACTATAAGAGATAGTTATCCATTACCAATAACAGATCATCTCTTAGAAAGGGTTGCAGGCAAGGAGGTCTATAGCTTTTTGGATGGTTTTTCAAGATATAATCAGGTACCAATAGCTTTGGAAGACCAACACAAGACTGCCTTTTTCATAGAGTGAGGAATATATGCATTCAAGGTTATGCCATTTGGTTTAACCAATGCTCCAGCAACTTTCCAAAGGTTGATGTGTCACATATCCAAAGAATTTCTTAGAAACATCATGGAAATTTATGTTGATGATCTTTGCACTTTTTCATTAAAAAGACAAGATCATTTGAAAGATCTGGAGAATATATTCAAGAAATGTAGAACTTACAGAGTGTGTCTAAATCCTGAGAAATGTGTGTTCTTTGTGAGGCAAGGGAGAATGTTAGGTCATATAGTTTCTAGAAATGGAATTTCAACTGATCAAAGCAAAATTAAGGCCATAGTGGATCTACCAAAACCAACTAATGTGGGACACTGTGGATATTATAGGAAATTTGTGCACAAGTTTCCAGATATTGCAAAACCTCTGTATGCATTAATTACAAAATTTGAGTGGACCATAGAATGTGATCAAGCCTTTGAGACTTTAAAAACTTTTCTGGTGACAGCATCTATTCTAAAAACCCCATAGTGGAATCAAATTTTTCATGTTCATGTTGATGCTTCAAATTTTGCTTTGGGATGTGTTTTGGCACAACCGATAGAAGGGAGCAAATTAGATTTTCCAATTGCTTATGCTAGTAGGCAATTAAATCTAGCTAAAAGAAATTATACAACCACTGAAAGGGAAGGATTGGGAATGATACTTGCTCTAAAAAAGTACAGACATTATCTTTTAGCCAATAAGTTTAAATTCTTTGTGGATCACCAAGCCTTGCTTTACTTGGTGAACAAACCATGTCACACTGGTAGGATAGTCAGGTGGTTCCTACTATTGATGGAATTTGAGTTTGAGGTAGTGGTAAGACAAGGGAAAACTCATTTAAGAGCAGATCATTTGTCCAGGATACAAACCAAAGAGCCAAACTCACCTCTAGATGATGAATTACCTGATGCATATCTGTTCAAAATAGAAAGTATTCCTGATTGGGCAATGACTTTATTGCCTTTGTTAATTATTGGACCTTGCAGAAAACATGAAAACTACACATATTTGGTATTACAAAGTAGGAACTTTGTATTACTTGTTGGGCACTTGTATCATATAAATCACATTGGTATACTAGAATATTGCACTCCAGAAGATGAGCAGCAAGAATATCTAAGAAAAGTGCATTGTTGGAATCCATGTACTCATGCTTCCACAGTGGTCACCTTGAACAATCTCAATAGAATGGGTGTACATTGGCCTACAAAGATTCAAGATGTGGAGAAATATGTTTCCAATTGTCTTAAATGTCAATCTTTCCAAAATTTAGATATTATAACTTTGTAATGGTTTCAGAAAAATCCAGATTGGAGTGCACACATCATTGAGGAGTTAAGAAGAAATCAATCATTAGAGTCAGGAAAACTTAGTGCAAACTCTAGAAATCTATAGACAATCTCTGAGGAGTATCAAATGATAGGACACCAATCGTACAAAAAAGGAATGGATGGGTATCTAAGAATATGTGTTCTTGAAGATAAGTATATGGAAATGTTAGAGATGGCACATTCAGGAGTAGCTCGAGGACATGTTTCAAGTGAAAGGACAGCTAAACTCATTTTATATTCTGGATTTTAATGCCAACTCTTTTTCATGATGCAAGAACATATGTAAAAATATGTGACATTTGTCAAAGAGAAAATCAACCAAGTAAAACAGATGATATGCCAGTAGTGCCACTTATTTCAGCAAGAGCATTTAGCAAGTGGGGATTGGATCTCATTGGACCTATCCATCCTCCTACAAGACATTCTCATGCTAAATATATACTTGTAGCTATAGATTACCTGACCAAATGGGTAGAGGCTAAGGCTACAAAAAGAAATTATGCTCAAACCACTACACAATTTCTTTATGAAAATATTATCATGAGATTTGGTTTACCAATTGAATTGGTAAGTGATAGGGGGACTCATTTTATAAACCAATTAATTGAAAATATAACTGAGTATTTCATGATTAATCACAAAAAGTCAGCCCCTTATCATCCACAAGAAAATGGATTAGCAGAAAGCACTAATAAAGTGCTTTGTACTATTTTGTCAAAATTAGTAAATATAAATAGGAATGATTGGGATTTACAACTTAATCATGTCCTATGGGCATATAGAGTGGCATACAAAAGTGCTATTGGAACAACACCATTTAATTTGGTCTACAGACAAAATGCAATCTTGCCATTAGAATTTCTCATACCAACATTAAAGGTGGGGAATCAATTCAAGTGGACTGAACATGAATTATCTAAAAGAGTAGTTGAATTGGAAGAACTTGGAGCTTCAAGACTTCAAGCAATTATGAGCATATATGCAGATAAAAGGAGGCAAAAAGCATATCATGATGTTCATATTAAAGAAAACGATCTGCAAGTGGGGGATCTAGTGAAGAATGGCCTGATCATATGATTACTGAGAAAATGATCTTAGGACAACCTTGGATGAGGCAAGGTAAAGTAATTTTGAATTTTGAAAAGATGAAGCTTAATTTGAAAGTAAATGACAAAAGGTTTTTAATGTTTTTGTTGAGTAATGGAGAACAAGGAATTCAATAGGAAATATATGACTCAGAATGGAAAGATTTACCTTTCCAATAGAAGATACAAAGGACTCACAAAAAGAACTTCTCCATGATCAAATCAAATTCAGAGAAAAACAGAAGGAAATTGAAGAAATCAAATCTGATGGAAAAACAGTTGAAAGGTGGAGATTAAGAAATAACCAAAAAATTCTAGACATAAGAACAAAATGGATGTGGAGACCTAAGACATCTAAGTACTACTCATCAAAAGAAGATTGTTTGACCCCAAAGGTAGAACCATCAGAAATCAAGTATTACTGGGTGAAAAAATCAGATCCGCCTCAATTGATAGAAAACAAGGACAAATATACTGAAGCACTCCAAAAGCATGAAGAGTCACGGGCGAAGGAAAGTGCAATATCATCATCATATACACACTTGGGATTCTTACTTAAGACCTCAGAATTACATCATAGTGGATTCATGAAATTCTTGAAATTATTTCCATGCACTTTACCTCATTCTTTTTCTAGGAAAAAGAATAGGAGGGGAGAGAGTTTTTTGAATTTTCTTTAAAGTCAAAAGTTTCATGAAAATGAATATGGAAAAATCATTAAAAAAAAGGAGAGAGAAAAGGAGAAAATTATTGTTTAAAAAAAAAGAGAGAGAAAAGGAGAAAAAATAGATCTTCAAACCTACATCTATTTGTGTTAATTATTCTTTTATGCAAAGACTTTTTTATATAATTTATAAAGCACCAACAAGATATAGGTTACAATATGGGAAGAGCTATGGAATTATTGTTCAATTTTTTTTCTTTGACATTTTTTCTTTTTTCTTTTTTACTTGATTTTCTAATGTCCATTTATTATTTTCTTTTTTATCAAAGCTTTAGATATCTTGCTACACATGTGA
Source organism: Ceratopteris richardii (assembly GCA_020310875.1). Taxonomy (NCBI): domain Eukaryota; kingdom Viridiplantae; phylum Streptophyta; class Polypodiopsida; order Polypodiales; family Pteridaceae; genus Ceratopteris; species Ceratopteris richardii. Next base: position 146,345,554 of record CM035413.1, read on the forward strand.
TGATCACTCTAATTGTGTTACACCTGTGATGTAATGAGGAAAAGATTATTTATTTTCTCAAAATTATTTTCTTAAGAAAAAATGTTTTCTTTTTTATGTCTCTTGTAACTTATGTGGTGGGCGTTATTGGTGTGGTGTGTTATATTTCCTCCAGGATGGTGAATGCAAAAGAACTACCTATTCATGATTTCAAAGCTGATTCTGTAACATTGTCAAGAGGACATTGGTTTTCAGACAGTGAAACAATAATGAAAGATGTAGTATTGGAATCTGATGAAGAACAGGACCTTCCGGAAGCTGAACAGATAGTCAAAGAGCTGAGGGAAACAATCAACATCATTGGTCAGCACATCTTTACAGTGGGGGTTGGAGTCTACAAATATACTAGGTTATGCCAAGAATTCTATAAATTCCAAAAAGTGGCTGCTAATTACAAAAGATGGAAGGCACTGGGACTACATAGACTATTGGATGAACCTCTCTTCTTTATAGATTTTGAGAGAATTTCACAAGTCATGTCTAGTCTGATTGAAACTGGCAAAGGAAATGATGCATACTTCAGGTGTTCAGTTAAGGACAAGGACAACAAAGAGGTGTAGATAACCATTAAAGTAGAGCACATCAGGGAAGCTCTTCAATTTTATCCTATGGGAACCAAATTGGATGGTAGCTTTGTCAAGAAGAATGCAGCAACATATGCTGGATATTCCAAGTTTGTGGACTTAAAGGGGAAAGAAAATGAAGAATTTGCCACCAGAATGTTTCTTCACTATTTATGTTTTCCAAAATTGCCAAGATATGCAATGCCGCATAAACCAGTTACATTGATCATGTTCAACAACAAAGATAGGACTAAGCCATTTGGAGTAATGGATGTAGCTCCTTACATCATGACCAATTAAAAGAAGCAGCAAAACACTGGTAGCAGAGGAAGTTTGTGAATGGAGCACAGTTCTTGACGAGAATCATATATCATATTTTAGATATGGAAGATCAGTTGAAGCTGGCTCCAGAAGCTCATTACTTTAGGAGTTTGATGGCAGGAATTAAAAGCCCTTCAAAATTAATGTCAATAAGAGAAATAGAAGTCCAAAAAAACATGAGAGGGGCAAGGAGGAAAAGGAAAGTTGCATCAGAAGAAATAGTCCCAGTCAAGAAGAGAAGACTGGGTCCCAGTAGAAGAGCATTGGAGCAAGAAGAAGTGACAAAAGAGGAGTATGAAGCAGTTCAAAAGGAAGTCCAATCCTCAAAGGAATCCCATCCACCTCAAACAAGCAAGGAACAACTTTATTCCTATCTGAATCAAGGCAATGATAAGAAGGCAATTTATGAAGCTCAATATCAAAAGATGTTGGAAGATTATTCATGTAAAGCAATCGATTGGATACAAGAGGAGATGGAACATTATGAGGAGTAACATGACCAGATGATGGCTGCAGAAACTGAAGAAGTATTTGTAAAAAAAGAAGTAGAGTTATTGGCTTATTTCAAAGAGTTGCAAGGAACTCTAGAGACCAGAACCACGGTGGTGATGAAAAGGAAAGTTCAGAAAAATTCTGCTCAGAAAAGAAGCCAACCAAGAAGGATAAGGGTAAGGCAGTTGAACATGAATTGGTTGAAGAGTTAGTAAAGACACCATCGGCAGAAAAGAATAAGAAGGAATCAATTGAAAAGGAAGAACAAAGTGAGGATAAAGACAGGGAAAAGATTATAGATGCTTCTTCAAAATTCTCATCTGACTCAGAAAGTTATGTTGAGAATTTTCTTTTGAAAAGTTTAAACCTCTCAGTACCAAGTAAACCAGTTAAAATGGTACAAGCATCAGAAAAAAGTAAAACATCAGAAGAATTGAGACAAAGGTCAAAGGGAATACAAATCTGTGAAGAGTCAACAAAACAAATTAGTCCTGGGGAAGAAAAAGGAAGGTTAAAAGGAAAAGGAGTAATGTTGGAAGAAGATGTTGAAGAAAGTTAAGGATTCAGTAGTGGAGTAGTGGACACAAGATTCAAAACCATCTGGACAAAACCTTCACAACAACCTTATTGTCAACCATATGAGGAAAAGCAAGAATTGGAAGGAAGAGAAAAGTCATACAGCCTGTTGTATGGTGAAGGGGATAAAGGCAAAATTGAAGAAGAGGCTGAAGTACAAAAGGAGACAAAATTCAAGGAGTACAATGATGAGAATACAGAAATAGAAGTAAATCAAAGAATAGAGGAGGTACTCTTTGATTTGGGTCATAATGAAGATCACACAAATACAGATAATCAGGAAGGAGAAGTAGAAACAGATCTTATGGATATAGATGAACAGGTGATGGAAGGAAAAGAGCAGCAATTGAATGGTCAAATAGGAAATCAAGTGGAGAATGAATTATGTTATTACAAGAACAAGAAGATCAGGAAGAAGAGTTACAACTTGTACAGCAAGAACAAAAGTAAATTGATGAAAAGGAGGTAGAAATGATGAAAGAAGAAACAGACAATGAGAAGGAAGAGAATCAGGTGACAGATTATGAGGAAGAGGATGTAGAGAAAGCTGAATTTAAGAAGGAAAAACAAATAGAAGTAAAGCAATTAGAATGGGAAACTGTTCTTGAAAGAATACCTAAGGACATCAGGTCTGCTTGTAAAATCATCATGAGCAACATAGAGCAATTCAAGCCTTCTAGCAGGAATATGATCATATCAGGGATGGTTGCTGAATCAGAATTTGTAAAAGGTAGCAGAATTATTACAGAGTAGAAGAAAGAAAAAGAGCAGCTGGAAGATCAGATCAGGGCAATCCTTGAAAAGAATGAAATTTTGTCAAAAAGATTGTTTTCATTGGAAGCACAGGAAGTTCAAAGTCATAACAAAATCCAATTTCTTGAGAACAAATGTACTAAACAATTAGAGCATAGCAATAAGATAGAAATGGAATTAAAGAAATTGGAAGGAAGGTTTAGAACACTTCAAAGCTCATATCAGATAATGCTTAAAGTCAATGAGTACATAAACAAGTTATTGAAGGAGGAAGGTCAAATGAAGAGAGAAAGTTAGACTGTAAAAATGTCTCAGGAAAAGAAAAACTGAATAAGGAAATTCAGGGGTTACAAGAAGAACTCAAAGAAGTCAAGGAAATGAAAAAACAAGCTAGTGTGCATGCTACTAATGCAATGAGAGGATATAACAAATTAAATTTGGATATAGAAAAAGAACGGAGTGGATGGAGATCAGAGAGAGAATTGCTGATATCTCAAACAGGAATTAATGATGGTGGTTAAAGAGTTATAGAAAAATTTGGAATTTCAACAAGGGAAAGTTGAAGAGCAAGTAGTGACCACACAAGCAGAGGAACAGGAAGGAGGAGAAGATAATAGATTTCAAAATTTTAGTGATCAAGAAGACAAAAATGTTGAAGAATATTCAGATGAATTTGTCCAAATGCTTTTGACGAACAGGGAATCAAGGATGAAGTTCAGAAGGAAGATGCATGATGAGTATGAAGATCAGATTGTAAAATTTGCTCTAGATAATGGAGTAAATCCAGATCAACATCATTGGGCAGCAGATGGTTTAGGAATACCATTTTGTTTGTAGTGACATGCATAGAAACATTCACAGATACAAAAGTACGAACTCTTAATTATATTGGATTCAATTCACCTACAGATGCTCTACTTTTTGATCTAAGTGAAACCCCAGACAGAATCTGTTTAGTAGCATACTACAGCAGAATTGTATTTTTGGGAAGCCATTACCTTCAAATCTTTGAAGATGCTTTTGATTATGGATTTTTTGAGAGGGAATCTGAAATTTTTGGAAATCTATCAGTAGTTACTAAATCAAGACTTACTGCATATGAAGCTGCTTACACAGAATATTTGAAGAAAGATCTGATAGATAGACAAGAGGCAACAATCCAATGGAGAAAAGCCTTGTTCGAAATGGTGAATAACTTGAATGTTACAGAGAGAAAAAACCATGATTTGTTATCTCAGGTTTATCAAAGGAAGAAGAAATAAATGGAGCTTTCATTACTCTTCTGTCGGGATATTTTTTGTTAGGAGCCAAAATGTCTAGGAGGGGAAGGATGGTAGAGGAAGTATATTTTGGAGGAAATTATTTGTAATTTGACATTTTTTTGCAGATATATTTATCCAAATGATGTAAAAATTGGGAAGATTCTTCCCCATGTAAAGTAGAATCATATGTATTTTTTCTTAGAATTTTTGGAAGCTCTTTGATAGCATATTTTTAGATTGGAAGGCAAAGAAGATCAAATTTCAAGTGTGAAAAGGGACACTTGAAAAAGTATAAAAGATAGTTTCTTCTATTTTGGAGAGGTTGGTTGTATTATTTTCATGCTATCCAAGTAATGTGAAGAGCTTCTCTGCAGAAAATCATATTTCTACTTTTCATGATCATCTTCTTGATTTGTTGAGTCTTCTCATTGTGTAATCCATGGAATTTGTGAGCTTTCCTTGTGTATGGCTGAGTGAAGTGTATGAAGATAGGTTAGTATTAGTAGATTGAGAAAGACATTGCAAAAGTTCAATGCTGGAATTGAAATTTCTCAATTTTTACAGAATTGCAATTGTCCCATCTGTATGATACATGTACTGTTTTGGAAATATGACTTCATATTTGTATTCTATTGAAAAAATGGCACACTTTAGGCACAAAAATCATTGAAAATGCTGTTGTAGATCTCAAGATAATCAAAACCCTAGTTTATTTCCTTTCTTCTTCACAAACTTGTCAGAAAACAGTTATATCAATTCTCATTCTTGGATTCCATTAACTAGAAGGGGCTTTGGTCTTTGCATACTTCCCGGATTGACAACTTAAAGATGTGTAGTTAATCTTTTGTGCTATAATGATTGGAGAGGACAACTCCAAAGGTTAACAACAAATAGTCATTCTTGTACATTCCTTTTTATGTAATAGAAGAAGGAGAAGAAGATCATTCTTCCTTGCCTCAATTTGTGTGTGCGCTTCTTGAGAGTGTGAGTTTGTGTGTGATCTCTCTTCTTATCTCCTTCCTTGTGACAAATAAGAATGTGAAAACAAACAAAGCAGAAATTCAAAGATCACAAAAATATCAAATATTGGTAGGAAGCATGTACAAACAAGATAGAGGGGGTGTATTAGCTTGTTGTGTGGAGGATGATGAAAATAGTAGTTGGTTGCAACGAGCCCATGAAGGATTTCTAGGAAATCACTATTCATGCCAGGAGAGACCCCCAGTGGAGCATGCTACCCTTTACCATGTATCCTTAATCCCATATTGGAGTGCTCCATTGGTATAATTTATGAGATCAGGAACACTACCGAGCGAGGCTAGTCTAGCAAGAAAACGGAGCATGGAGCAAGAGGCTTACAGCTATGCCTTAGTAGGAGACAACCTATATCGAAGGGGCATAGATGGTTACTTAAGATTGTGTGTCCATGAATCAGATTATTTGAAAATCTTAGAAATTGCACATAGTGCTGTTGCAGGTGGACACTTTGGTCCTGACGGAGTAATTAAGACCATTCCGTTCTCAAGACTTTGGTGGCCAACTCTTCATATGGATGCACATACCTATGTGAAGAAATGTGACACATGCCAACCTGCCCAATATCCGATAAGAAAAGATGAGATGCCTTTGAGGCAAATGATGGGAGGATGTGCATTCTCGAAGTGGAGTATAGACTTTGTAGGTCCCATTAACCCCCCAGCAAGAAACTCCCATGCCGAATACATCATTGTCGCCATAGATTACCTTACAAAGTGGGTAGAAGTAAAAGCCATCACATTGCTCAAACGATGGCTAAGTTCTTATTTGAGAACGTGTTCACTAGATACGGGTTACCAATAGAGTTAGTAAGTGATAGAGGTATGCACTTCTTCAACGAAGTTACTGAAAATCTTCTCCAAGAATTCTTGGTAATACATAAGTAGTTAGCCCCCAATCATCCACAATCTAACTAACAAGCTGAGAGCACAAATAAGATCCTATGTAACCTATTGAT
>CM035413.1:146356552-146451552 GCA_020310875.1 Ceratopteris richardii
AAAAGGAAAGCTGACACAGGCAAGGGAAAAGGGCCAGTGGAGTCTTCGAATTATGTTGAGACCTAGACGCATCCCACTCCTAGAGCACAAGAGCAAGTTCCTACAATTAGAGTGGTGTTTAGGACACCGAATCCACAGGAAGGATCTAGTGCATCCATGCACTTTGTAGACACTAACCAAAGCAAGAGTTCATGAAAGGACCCTATTGTGACTATGGTCACAAGAACGCAAGAATACTTGAAAAGGGATGCACAAGGAAGAAGTGAAAATGCCGGCAAGGAAAAGGCATATGAGCATAGCAAAGTAGAGGAAAGAGCGGCAGGATTTTTGGAGCAACAAGAATTAGAAGAAGGGGACAAAGTGGAGATCCTTCCACCAGTAACTAAGAAGTTTATGCCAAGCATTGCTCCATTCCCTGAGAGTCTGAAGGTTCCAAAGTGTCTAAAAGAAAAGCAAAGCACGGAAGAAATTGACATTGTGCAGAAATTGGCCGAAACGGAAGTAACCTTGGATATTGGCACTTTATTGAAATATTCCCTTGGATGTATTAAGTAGTTTTACAATGAATATATCAAGAAGCCTAGAATATCCTAGGATAAGAAAAAACAAGAGAAAGATATCCAAGGCATCATTCAAAGTATCACAACATAGATCAATTCAAATGCTTCTGTTGTGATGGTTGAGATTAAGGGATATGGAGTCCTAGGTGCTCAGTTGGATGGTGGGGCAGCTGTCAATCTAATGATTGAGTACATGATGAAGGCTCTTGGCCTAACCCATATGGACGACATGCCAATGTCCCTAAGAATGGTGGATCAAACTCAAGTGAAACCGGCTGGTCTCCCGACGAATGTGAGCACAGTTGTTGGAGGATTAGATTTTAGCATGGACTACTTGACCAAGAACTTCAAAAGCCATGTTTTCGATACTATTTGGGTGGCCATGGCTAGTGCAAGTCAATTGTGTGCACGACTGGCACATGGGTTTCATTACAATCGGGCCAAAGTCTGACCAAATACAAATACAAGTTCCTTCAAACTCAAGTGGCAAGAGGTCAACAATAGAGGAGTTAGAAAAGAAGGAAAAAGAGAAAGTAAGGCAAGAAATGGCATGGGTAAGGTTTTCCTTGAACACGGATACTTACACGGATCTGCTTCAAGATGGGTTCAACCTGTAGCTATCCAAAACCCAAAACATGAAAATGAGAGAGTACAAAAATCCATTATTTTACAAGGATGATTCCAATCAAGAACTCCTAGGATGGTTGGCAGGTACAAACTAGGTCGAGTGCTATATGATGCACATAAACCCAAAGGAAGCCAAGAGTAATGATCATCTAGAGGGAACAATCCTAGGAATAGAATCAAACCTTGAATTGGCCACCATAGTGATAGCAGCATACAAAAAGAAAAATGTCGAAGCTTTGGAAGTTGAGCTTGAGGACATATGCCCCGAAATGGAGACAATGATGAAACGAACATCAAATACACAAGAGTTGAGTTGGAGGAAGTAACTCTGAAGCAGGAAGGCAAAGCTAGAAAATTGTTGACTAGTGGTGCATGCTATTATTAGGTCAAGAGAAAGCCACAACAGACAGAGGAGAGACAATAAAGGTAGGTGTTGCAAAGGAAGAGAAGGAAGTTAGCAAGCTTGCTGACTGCTTCATAAGGAGGAGAAACTGTTTAGATACTGGGAGCCATTATCATAAAGCTCATGATTAGGGATGTCATATAAAGCTGATGAGGAGGCAAGATGGTCATCGAGCTTCTAGCACAAGCAAAAGGCGTAACATAGTTCGAAGCATATTTGCTTTGTTGGGTTGGGTATGCAGAGGACCGCTATTTTTATTATGAAAACTCTCAGGGGATACCTAATGAGGCAAATGGAATTTGTTGGGCTTGGGCCGATCAGTTAGTTATAGGTAGTGACTCCTGAGGCAGAGCCTGACTCACTTCTAGAGAGCATTGATCATGTGCGGTAAGCAAGACTAGGTAAGGATTTTTTAAGGTTGCCGTGCTACATTACGACTGAGGAAGGGACTTAGAGGTAGGATAAGGAAATCCAGTTTGATAACTGTTGGAAGTGAGGTAGGCCCTTGGCTCTTATCACAGGTCCATGGTTCCATAGTATATACAACATTAATTCCAGCATTCTTCAATATTGACAAAACATGAACATACCACAACTTAATCATATAGATGATGAGAAAAAGATAGAGAAAGAATAAACGACATGTGTAAGGTGTTACGTAAGCCATCGCTTACTCATAATATCATATATACCAATGTTCAATGTACAATGTGGGAGCAAAACTCTCAACCACTTTATCTGATGAGAAATAGATGAATGAGTGAATGTACAAATGTAACAAACATATTCAGATGTATGGGCAGTAATCTGAATATACATGAGATGTGTGACCTAATAGGTTATAGAAGAGTGAATATGAGTGACTGAAAGAGGAAGGATCAGTGTGAAACTGATAATCAACAAACCCTCATCTAACCTTAGGCTATGGAAGACCCTAAGGCAGATACGTGTGTGAAAAGATCACATACTTAAAAACTAGCAATGAATGCTGACAAATTTGCTGCCGAAAATCCTCAAACTCATGTGAACACACCTTCTCAAACACGTCATCAATATGCATAAAGCATATATGTACTGATTCTCTTGTACCTATGCCGAATAGGACTCTTCCTGATATGAATGCTACTGCCTCCATAAAATTCAAGTAGTACATGTGTGCATAAAGAGAATATGTACATGAATACTTAACATAAGATGTAAATCTTATGTTAACCACCATCCAATGTCTTTGATGTAGCCCGACATCCTCTTGTAGAAGATAAACTTCAGCTACAACATGTAGATGGCCGATCCTCACCATCAAGTTGCTAATGAACAAGTCTTATTGCCATGAACAAGAGATAACCTCCTCTCCATGAGCTAGAGTGTGAGCACACCCTTCATCTTCTCCAAGAAGAATCATTAAGAATAACTCCATAGCTGCTCCTCAACATGCTTCAAGTGAGCACCATGGCTGCCCCATGTGCTAGACGAAACACCACCTCTATTGAGGTCCAAGCTCAAGGCTTGTGTTGAATATTGGGTGAAGGATGAATAGAAGTGACCCCAAGCACTTCTTATATAGTCTTTGTGTTCCTTGAAAAGCCTCTCCCAAAAGCTATAATAAATCATAAAGCTCCACGATCGCTATGCGATTAAAAAGGAACTCCGTCTGTCGCCTTCGCTATTATGAAAAGCTTGACATCATTCACTATTTGAAAAGCATGGTAAAATAAAATCTTCACGTGATGCCGCCAGGGGCAATCGAACTCAGGTGGGCAGTATGAGAGGCGAACAGCGTAGCCACAATGCTCACGCTTTTTGTTTGTACAAGAGCTAAATCAATTAGCTACACATGATGTAATCTAGATCAAACTTGACCAATAGGGACATGCACAATATGACATTGTTTCCAACAATCCCCCCTGCAATGTCATATTGGTACAATTTGAACTGGATCTGCAATCTGTCACAAACTGCAAATTATCACAAGCTTCAAGCTTGTACTCCCGCACTTCAGAACTGACCTTCAAACCTTTTCTTCAAAAATCCTGAACTTGCTGAATATGAACCATAATACTTGAGAAAATATGCAAACTAGATATCCAATAGTGTACACATCAAGCAATCACTACTTGACAACAAATATAGCATGAACTATCTCTGAACCTACTATCTCTTGTTTTCAAAAACCTGAAAACATACACTAGCATCCATATATTTCCATTTACCTTCCAAAAGGATTTCTCAATGTACTTCTGCTGCGTCATGCAAATACACTAAACAAGAATTGAATCCTGGAACCTGTGAGTGAACAGGAACATCCTAACAGGAACTTTCTCCAAACATTCTTCTTCTTCCTTCTTCTTTTAAAGATGGAACATAAAGAGAACGTGACAAAGGAAATATAGGAATACGTGAGGGTATGACTCTGCATTCTTTTATATATGGCTGAAAATAAGTCTTCATGTTTCATCACCCCCCTGGATGATTTAACACTAGTATCCAGTATTCTTCAAATTATATCAGACTTTATGAAATCTTGGACGTCCTCTTCATAAATCTGATCTTCAGTGATCAATACATGTATCTGAAACAAAATCTATGAACCCTTTTTATTAGCACTGTACACATGCCAATAGCTTTCCATGTCATTCCTCAGCTTTCCAAATTGTAGAATAAGGTTAGTTGATCCTAACATAACAAAACCTTGCTGAAAGCATTTTAGGATTCATAACCTTCTGTAACATAACAAGTATCTTCTATCTTTCTGCAACACAAATTTGATAGAATCTGAATCTTTGACTTACTTCTTCCAATGTTAAGAATCTTACACAAACAAAGGATAGACAACTGAATCATAAATACTCAAGATCATACATGATCATTCAAGATCAATGATCTCTCTTGTGTAGAATCTGCTCTTATCAAACCTTCATGTCTGAATGTTTGATTTGTTACCTGAATGTCTCTAAGTGTCCATGCTTCTCAAAAAGTTGTAAAACTTTTCTGCAAACAAATCCTTTCCAAGAATCTGTAACTCCTACTTGAAACATAAGTGGACAAACTTCTCACCTTGAGAACTCCAAAATCTGCAAGTTGATACTTCATAACTTTCATATTTTACCTGGGTGAAATGTGACAATACCTGCTTGATTTTCTTTTGGCTAACTCCACTTCTCAATCAAGTGATAGGATATGATGGAACACCTTTTCGAATACAAGCATGTATCCAAAAATCTAGACAATCATAGAAAGTAGATTCTCTATTGACTTGTACATCAAAAAGACTAAATTTTTTGAAGTTTCTGAAAATATTGAATATGAGGTAACCTTTTCCAAACATAAAACCTCAACCCAATTCTTCAATATCTGCTTAGATGAACTTTCTTGCCATGAAAGAGATCTCTCAAAACTCTCTAGAAAAACCTCTAGATACCTGTTTTGATGTAGCCTTTAACTTTCAAATGATGAAAGTGTATAAAAGCATTCCTTGAAACCTTCAAATCTCTTCATAGATTCTCTTCTAAGACATGACCTGCAAATGATAATCTTCAACTACATGTAGATGGCCGATCCTCACCATCAAGTTGCTAATGACCAAGTCTTCTTGCCATGAACAAGAGATAACCTCCTCTCCATGAGCTAGAGTGTGAGCACACCCTTCATCTTCTCCAAGAAGAATCATTAAGAAGAACTCTATAGCTGCTCCTCAATTAGCACCATGGCTGCCCCATGTGCTAGACGAAACACCACCTCTATTGAGGTCCAAGCTCAAGGCTTGTGTTGAATACTAGGTGAAGGATGAATAGAAGTGACCCCAAGCACTTCTTATATAGTCTTTGTGTTCCTTGAAAAGCTTCTCCCAAAAGCTATAATAAAGCATAAAGCTCCATGATTGCTATGCGATTAAAAAGGAACTCCGTCCACCATCTTCGCTATTATGAAAGCTTGACATCGTTCGCTATTTGAAAAGCATGGTAACTCCGCGTACGTAATTTTTTGTGTATTTTTTGTGTATGCATGATGTGTAGGATCGGTAGGGCAGATGCTCCTTTCTGCCTCTCCCTAACTCTTAGGACATGGGAGATGGGAAAAATTAAAAAAAAAAGAAGAAAAACAAAAACAAAAAACATGTATATATATATATGTGCCAGTGCGCTATGATGGGTTAGTAGGTGGGTGGAGTCATCTTGATCCGATGGTCAAGTCCGCGAGCTGATGTTAGCTTATTCATAGGCCTGGATGGCTACGTGTCTATATCTATTTGGTGCTTCACACCATAGCGGGTTGATAGGTGAGTGGAGCTGTCTTGGCTAGGCGATCAAGACCATGAGCCGCACCCAGCTTTGCTATGGGCTAGCACATATATATGTGTGTGTATATTGTGTATATGTCATTGCATGCTATGTTGTGTTGGTAGATGGGTGGAACCAACCTGGCCGGGTGGCCAAGGCCACGAGTCGCATCCAATTGAAACATAGGCAAAACATGAATTGAATTAAATAAAGAAAAAGAAAAAGTTCCCACTCCTAAGGGTGAGAGACAGTGAGGAGATGGGTGGTGATCGCCCGGATGGTTTTGTTTTTTGCAAGTGTATTTACAGAGATGAGATGTTTTCTGCTAATAGATTGATTAGCTTGAGTCCAATGCTGATGACGGCATAGCTAGTATATGTGCCTGGTTAGTAAGTTGTAAGCAACTTGTTGGATTTGACTTTTCCTATGTTACAGATAGGTCTATTCTGAAGGTTGGTAGAGGGCACATGCTCGTTGAAACGTCCTTACCTATGTCTTGTTCCATTGTGTGTGATCAGTTTTTTGGGATGTGAGTGAGGCTACATTTTTTACAGTCTCATTTTTGCTTATATACATGGCGAGTATAGGAGTTCTCAAATATAGATGCACGGTTATACATGTTTTTGTTGATTCCCCTTTGTATGTTTTTTGGATTGACCTTTTGGATGGGTTTAGAGGTGACAAGAATCCGATGATGGAGGATGATGGAGGACGACTTGCCAAGGTCAAGGTATACAAATGATTTTAGGTGATTGATAACATGAGTGTTGATTGATTGCAGGTTTACACGTCATGTTTTGAGAGCCGGTTCATGTTCATACTACTAATGTTTTTTCAAAGTCATTAGTTTGTTTGGTGTATTGTATTGATGATTTATTAAGTGAAACATGTGGATCATATGATTTTGGTTGAGCTCTTTTGTAGGTTGGTTTTGTGAGGATCAGACTTGTGATGGAGATTTTTGGTTTTGAACTTATGATCAGGATTTTGGGGCATGTTTGGATAACACGCTTTGTTGAGTTTTGTTGTAGGATAGAAAGAAATGTGGAAGGGATTTCACATGAACAAATATGAGTAGGTTGGAAGGCATCATTTGGCATTAATGCACTTATATAGGGCAAGTTCATGAATTGTTTGCTATGATTCACATTCCATGTGTGATGCTGATGAGGCTTTCGAAGTTTTTGATATAATGGTAGACGTTGTTTTTGGCTAACCATATTGTCTATAGGTCTACAACATGGATATCATAAGGAAGTCCTCTCTATGTTCAGATGATGAAGATGGAAGGAGAAGAGTATTGAGGCAATAGTTGTATTTTAAGCATCAAATGGATCTAACATCTTTGATGAGTGACAGGTGCGGCATGACAAGAGAAGCACAAGATCAATGAGACATGCAAGGTAGGATCGGAATTGGGTTGAATGATGGTACTAACCATATTGCATGCAGGTTGTAGTGATCAACAAAACCGTGATGAGTATGCACCAGTAGAGAGCTTGAGTATGTGCATATAGATACAAATGATGATGTGGATGGTAAGGTAAAAAGCAATGTGCATTAGTCGGATTCACTTGTCAAGGATGACTTCGCAAGTAGAAGGGGGGATTATGTTGACTATAAATATTGATGTTTTGTTACACTAACATGTCTTCGTTGTGTGAAATAGATGCTTGATTGCAGGTACTTTGAGGAGAAAAATGTGTGCTATGTGGAAATTGGTTGGGGCAGTGGTAGCATGCAATCTGGTAAAGATCAAGCCAATGGTGGATTTGAAGTTAATGAAGCTACAAAACATCTACATGGTGGATGGGGTGAAAATAGTAGAGATAATGGAAACCATAGCATAGATGAAGAAATTGATTGCTTTGGTTGGAATGTAGTAATGGAAATGAAATGGAATCACGCAAAGGTGAAAACTATTGTTGTCAAGGTGCTTCTAGTGAGAAGTTAATTGCAGAAAGAGGAGGACAGACACATGATCTCATAACAACTACACTTGATGACATGGCACAGAGTAGTGACTGATTTTTTGGGCTGTGCGGGGCATGCGTAAGTCTCCTTTGAAGTGTCAGAAAATGGGTTATGCCCCATTATGTACACACGTAGGGGTTGCTCCATTAACACATGCGGGGAGAATCGATGTCTTTTATTTTTCTAGGGATGTTCATGGCCCGGGGTGGTTTCTCTTCTACTATGATTATTGAATCCTGCATGGGTAGTCAAAAGAGGGAGTCGGGACTATGAGAAGTTTTTCACACAAGCGGTTTACTTTCGACTGAGTCGATGCGGTCTTGAGTACTTCCCTAGAATCTCCTTCGTTGATACAGCCATGTTTGTTACCTTGCTTTGAAGGAGCTAGCAGACTATATCTAGCTCTACATGCATCATTGCACTAATGACTGAATGTAGTCCTTCTTTCTCTCTCCCTAGTTCTTCTCACACATCAACAACACACTAGTAGCTTTTCTCTTCGATCTATACACATAACAGTTGAAGCAAGCACTGGTACTGCTCATTTATTTAGGCTCTTGGTGGCAAATGTGCATTTATAAACAACAATGTCCACGAGTCTGACAAAAGTCTTGTAGTTGAAGGTTGTGCACCACTATGGAAGGCTATTGGAACCCCATGTCTGTATAGAAATGATTTTCACAGTGATCGGTAACTTTGCACAGGTTTGTGTGCTATTTTATAGGTCGTGATCTTGCAACTAACTGCTTGCAATGATTTATGATCATGATTAATACGACTGGGATCATACGATTCCTTCAAAAAATCTATAAAATGTTCCAATATATCTCAGGCAAGGCGTCGTAAAGCTTCTTACGTTGAACATCTTGAATATGTGCTATTGCCGTTTCCATGGCGCTATTTGATATATATATATATATATATATATATATATATATATATATATATATATATATATATATATATATATATATATATATATATATGTGTGTGTGTGTGTGTGTATCTCAAGTGCTATAATCTAGTTGCCACATGTTATTCAAAGCCATGATGTGTTGTTATTTTACCTATTATATTTTGAAACAGAGTTTATGTTTCTTCAAAAGAAAAAAGAAAATCTATTTCAAAGTGACTCAGGTGTTTGCTCGTGATCGGTTATTCTCTCTCCATCAAACGGACATGCCGATTGAGATCGAATTTGAAACGGGTTATAAATCTTCAGCATGAGAAATTTGGAGATTGATAAATGGGCTGCTGATCAAACTCGTTGGTTGAAACAGAGCGTTAGGAGGAGGTCGTTGCTGTTGTAGAAAGAAAGTACGAGGTGCTTCTCCCTTCACTGTAGCTATTACCTAGAAGGTACTTGATCATTATGCTTTTGCTCTCTCGATGCGCAAATGATCTACTTCAGCTCGTCAAAATCGTAGTTGAAGTCTCTATGAGGGTTCAAGTGATTGTACAGGCGTCTTGTCCACTTAAAGGGCACGTTGAGCTTGCTTGTATGTGTTAGATTCAAGTCACATGTATTTTCTCTCTACATACAGACTGAGAGGCTGCTATACAAGAGTTGAGTATGACTGTATTTGCATAATCTCTATGAAACAACCATTGCATTTGGGTTGCCTTCAGTTGAAGAAAATAGTCGAGGATGTGCAGTTAACGTAACACTAGATACATTTAACTATTGCACTCGACTATAAGGATGAAAGTTTATGTTCATAAAGATTAGTCAACAAGTAGTTTCCAAGAAGTGACATGTGGGCAGCCACTTATGTAGAGAAAGAAACTTGTGATGTATGTTGATATGTGATACTTCTAGTCCACGACTCATACCGATAAGGTTTATGTAGGGAGTCATGTAAGGATAGAAATTGTGTATGAACACGCATGCTGAAGTATTTCATGTGTGTTTGTGTGTAGAAGAATTGTTACATTGTTACAATCTTGTTGATGCAAAGACGTGCTGGGATACGCTTGGCTGAAGTTGTTCAAACTCATGTTCATGTGATCATTTTATGTACATGAAGTAAAGCTTGTAATCTTCTGCGAAAGAGATAGGGTGTTAAATTTACCTAACAGCTATAAGAGCTTCAAATGAATGGCAGTTTACATATGAGAACAATAACAATACGTGCATGGGCGAAAGGTATGTGGGTATATGACACTACAACATATGAGGGGCATATCGACACTGCATATACTGACAGTCACACTCGGCATCGGTATGGGTGTTGGAAAATATCACTTAAAGATACCGACAGTCAAACGACAGTCGGTATGAACATTTTAAACAGATTGTCAGTGTGGCCCCCAGACGTCGGTATATGCATCGGTATAAGCATCAGTAATTTACTGAAAGTTATCGACGCCCATACTGACGCCCATACCAGCGCATATACCAACGTCGAGTTTTAAACATACCACGAACCCGAGAGCAAAACTTCACATTTTTGCACGTGTTTGACTATTGTTGGTCTTCTGTCGAACTTGCGCACGTGAACCGATTTGCAACCTGCATTGTCTTGTGCACACACACACACAGATCTCTCTCTCTACACACACACTCTCTCTCGGCTTAGATCTCACATCTTGGTAAGTGCTGCGCGTACTGTTAGCATTTGTGTTTCTCTATGCTTTAGGTTTTATAATTTCTCTTTTCTTTGATTTTGCAGAAGTTCTTTGGCGTCGATTGTTTGGAATTGGACAATAGGCAACATACATTACGCTTTGACGACAACGATCCAAAAGAGGGACATACTTGTAAGTGATTGTTTTATTCTCTATTGATAGAGTGAGAAGGAGAGAGAGAAAGAGAGAGAGATGAGAGACAGAGATAGAGAGAGAGAGAGAGAGAGAAAGAAAGAGAGAGAAGAGAGAGAGAGAGAAAGAAAGAGAGAGAAGAGAGAGAGAGAGAAAGTGAGAGATAAAGAATAATGAAAGAAAAGAAGATAGAGATAGGAAAATACAGCATACATACACACACACATTTACACATGCATACATACACACATACGTGTACACACATGCATGCTTACATACACACACCTATACACACATGCATGCTTACATACACACACATATACACACATGCATGCATACACATACATCATACAAATTTACACACATGCATACATACACACACATACCTACACACACATATATACACATATGGATACATACACATACACACACACATACATACACACACACATATATATAGACACATATACACATGCATGCATACATACACACACATATACACACATGCATGCATACACACATATACATACATACATATACACACATATACACATGCATGCATACATACACACACATATATACACATGCATGCATACACACATATACATACATGCATACATACACACATGCATGTATACATACATACACACATGTACACACATGCATACATATACACACATATGTACATACATACTCATATACTCACACATGCATACATAGACACACATACACATATACACACATGCATACATTCACACACACACATACATACACACATGCATATATATACACACACATAAGCTAGTGTTTTAATTAAATATATATAATTAAATATATAAATTTTTTATTTTGAAGTTTTTTATACATCAAATATATAAAAATAGGATTAGGGTTTTTAGGCTATTTACACATACATACACATAGACATATAATATATATATACATGTATATACACATGTATACAAAAATATATATATTTAGGGTTTTAGGGTTTAGGCATACATATAACTCAATTATATTTATATTATGAAAAAATATAGAGAAAAATAAGAAAAAAAATCTGAATATATAAATAAATATATATATAAAATATGATTAGGGTTTTAGGATTAGGGGTTTAGATTTTTATAGGTGTTTAAGTATTTAGGTTTTAGTATTTCAGATTTAAGTCTAAGTCTTTCTGATTAGGGTTTTAGGGTTTTAGTACCTACATAAAATATATACACAAACACACATATACATATAATACATACATACATGTAGATACACATGCATACAGAAATATACATATTTTAGGTCTAAATCTTTAAGATTAGGGTTTTAGGATTTTAACACCTACATAACATATATACACACATACACATACACATATAATACATATATACATGTAGATACACATGCATACAAAAATATACATATTTTAGGTCTAGATTTTTAAGATTAGGGTTTTAATTAAATATATATAATTAAATATATAAAAATAGGATTACGTAAGGAAAAAATCTGAATATATAAATAAATATATATATAAAATAAGATAATTATATATATAAATAAATATAAAAAGAACTAGTGTTTTAAATAATTTAATTAAATATATATAATTAGATATATAAAATTAAATCTATAAAATTACGATTAAGTAAGGAAAAAATCTGAATATATAAATAAATATATATATAAAAAATAGGATAATTATATAGATAAATAAATATAAAAAGAATTAGTGTTATAAAAAATTTAATTAAATATATATAATTAAATCTATAAAAATAGGATTAAGTAAGGAAAAAATCTTAATATATAAATATATATATAATAAGATAATTATATACATAAATAAATTTAAAAAGAACTAGTGTTTTAAATAATTAATTTAAATATATATAATAAAATATATAAAAATAGGATTAATTAAGAAAAAATCAGAATATATAAATAATATATATATATAAAGTAGGATAATTATATATATAATAAAATATGATAAGAACTAGTGTTTTAAATAAATAAATGAAATATATATGATTAAATATATAAAAATAGGTTTAATTTTAATCATTTTAAATAGAGTGAATATATATACACATACACAAACACACGTACTTATACACCTATCTATATTCACATATATATACATATACACATATATATACACATGCATACATATATATATATATATATATATATATATATATATATATATATATATATATATATATATATATATATATATATATATATATGTTTTAGGTCTAGGTCATTTTGATTAGGGTTTTAGGGTTTTAACACCTACATAACATATATACACACATACACATACACATATAATACATATATACATGTATATAGACTTGTGTATAGAAATATACATAATTTAGGTCTAGATCTTTAAAATTAGGGTTTAGGCATACATATAACTCAATTAAGAGGAAAAAAATCTGAATAAATATATATATATATATATATATATATATATATATATATATATATAATAGGATCAATTAAGAAAAAATCCGAATATATAGATAAAATAGGATAGCTATATAGATTAGGGTTTTAAAATTAGGGTTTTAGTTTTTTTAGGTATTTAAGTATTTAGGTTTAGTATTTCAGGTAAGTCTTTAAGAGTATGATTTTTAGGTTTAATAAAACAATTTAAAATATCCATATTGTAGCAGATGGCTTCTTTGGATCCTGAAGAGAGAATGGCATGTTCTTGCACACAGTGCAAGTATCAAATTAATTGGAAACGATGGATTTGTACTGCACATGTTAGAGAGTATGGATCCTTTGATAGGAGTCGACTGGAAAACCTACGCTATCATTCGCATGGTCCCCCAGGTGAGCAGATGGACCCAAACGACATTGCACCGGTAACATCTCGTGGACAAAAGAGAGCAAAAAGCGACTTAGACGTACAAGCAAGTACTAATAATATTACACAAAATGAACATATGGAAGAGATGCTTGAAGCATTTTATGAGATGGACGAAGATCATGATGATGGAGAAGGTGTCGAGAGTTTCATGGACACAATAGAAATTCCACGATCAGAATTCGATGAAGAATATGAAAACATGCGAAGACTAGCTCGTTTACCACTTTACAATGGAGCAAAAATATATGTACTATGTGCATCACTCGTGATGCTCAATCTGCAATCCATTTATGGATGGTTAGATAGTAGTGTCACTAAATTTTTCAGGTAAGTGGAGAACAAATTGGCTTTCATTGTTGTATCACAATAACTTTATTTACTAATATCGTTTTAATTGAGTATTGCAGGCTTCTTAAAGATCAATTTTTGCCAGAGGGCAATGACATGCCTCCAACACGTGGAGATGCAAAAAAACTTTTACAGTCCATTGGAATGGATTATACTAAAATTCATGCTTGTCTGAATGATTGCATTCTCTTTCGTAATGAGTATGAGCATCTCCACGTATGTCCAAAGTGTGGAGCAAATAGATTTAGAGAAGACGTTGTAGGCGAAGCAATCCCTGCAAAGGTTCTTTGCCACTTTTCTATCATTCCACAAATTAAAAACATGTTTAGATGCAAATCTATAGCTGAGTTAATGTCATGGCATACAAAGAGCAGGTCTACAGATAATGTAATGCGAGTGCCTGCTGACTCTGATGCTTGGAAGCACATAGATAGTAAGTGGCCAGAGTTAGCTAGTGAGCCTCGGTCCATACGTCTAGGCCTAGCTATGGATGGAGTAAATCCATTTGGATTACGCAGTTCTTCATGGAGCACATGGCCTGTATGTTTGGTCAATTATAATATCCCACCATGGTTGGCCACAAAGAAAGGTCATTTATTATTAGCTCTTATTGTACCAGATATACTAAAATTCATGCTTGTCCGAATGATTGCATTCTCTTTCGTAATGAGTATGAGCATCTCCACGTATGTCCAAAGTGTGGAGCAAATAGATTTAGAGAAGACGTTGTAGGCGAAGCAATCCCTGCAAAGGTTCTTTGCCACTTTTCTATCATTCCACAAATTAAAAACATGTTTAGATGCAAATCTATAGCTGAGTTAATGTCATGGCATACAAAGAGCAGGTCTACAGATAATGTAATGCGAGTGCCTGCTGACTCTGATGCTTGGAAGCACATAGATAGTAAGTGGCCAGAGTTAGCTAGTGAGCCTCAGTCCATACGTCTAGGCCTAGCTATGGATGGAGTAAATCCATTTGGATTACGCAGTTCTTCATGGAGCGCATGGCCTGTATGTTTGGTCAATTACAATATCCCACCATGGTTGGCCACAAAGAAAGGTCATTTATTATTAGCTCTTATTGTACCAGATAAGTATAAGGTAAAAAAACATGGATGTATATCTTGCACCACTTGTGGAAGAACTGCGCATTTTATGGGATGGAATTACTGTGTGTGACATGTCTCAACCTATAAGAAGACGAGATGTGTGAGTGCAAGGCATACTTATGTGGACAATGCATGATTGGCCTGGTTATGGTGAATGTTTAGGTTTATCGATTTCGGGTTACCATGCTTGTCCTTTATGCGGACCACGACTCGAAGCACGCTATTCCAAAGCACTACGTAAAACTGTCTATGAAGGACATCATAGATATTTGCCTGATGGACATGTTTTATGTGAAGGACAAATTGGTCGACAAGCGCAACACCAAATGAAAGCTAGCGATTGGAAACAACTGTGGGATTCAGAAAATCCTGTTGCTGGCATGAAACGGTTGTCCATTTTTCATGAACTCCCTTATTGGAGTGAATTGTTGATCAATCATTTGGTGGACCCGATGCATATTTTTAAGAATGTGGGAGAGATTCTTTGGAAAACTTTGATCGGAAAGAAATAAAGCAAAGCACAAAGGGAGGACTTAGAAGAGTGAGGTTGTATGCGAGATTTGTGGGCAATTACTAAGCCCAACGGAATAGTATCGTTAGCAAGAGCTCCTTGGGTGCTTCGCAGGATGAGAGAGCAACAAGTGAAGGAAACAACTTCAGAGTTTTGAACACCTACTGGATGCATGAGGTGTCTAAAGACTGCTTTCACACAAAATGACAATCTTGTAGGACTCAAGTCTCATGATTGGCACAAGTTTTTACAGTTTGTGCTCCCTGTAGCCCTAAAAGATTGTCTTTCAGAGGATGTACAAAGAACCATTTATAAAATTAGTTCTTTAGTACGGTGGATATCTTCTAAAGAGATAAATAGAGATAGCATAGAGAGTGCGAAACTCAATGCTATCGAGGCTATTTGCATGGTAGAGAAATACTTTCCCACAATTATTCTCACTATTCAACTTCATTTACTGGTTCATGTGGTAGATGAAGTTGCAATAGCAGGAACTGTCCATAGTCGATGGATGTTCTTCTTAGAGCGCTTATTATGTGCATGTGTATGTGTATGTGTATGTGTATGTGTTTGTATGTGTATGTGTTTGTATGTGTGTGTATGTGTGTATGCATGTATATGTGTATGTGTGTGCATGTATATATATGTGTATGTATATTTAAAATTGTTGGTTAATTTTGCCTAGTTTTTAAACTTAGAAGCTTCTGAAATTGGCCACCATCGCTGTCATCCATGTTTGACATGCAAGATTTTGTAATCTGCTAGCAAAGCATCTAAAGTTTGGAGACTTTAGTACATGTCAATTGGAATTTGGAAGTTTGGTCATATTTTGTAAATTTGTAAATCTCAATTGATGTGGTATAGCCAATGTATTCATGTGAGATCTATTTGTGTTTTCTGATACATTGTTGCATTTAGAAAATAGATATAACAATAGTAAATTGTTTCATTGTGTTTCTAATTTTCGTTTCAGTTACTGAGGCATGTAGGCTACCGCTTGTCTCGCTTGTAATAGAATCATCATACTTCTTTGTCTCGACTACTAAATCTCTTCTAATAGAGTCTTCATACTTTGTATCTAGTCTTTGCTATCTTTTTCCTAAGCATTCCACACTCATCCCTCCATCCATGGCTAGCTCCTCCTCTTGCATGCAACCATGGATGGAGGGATGAGTGTGGAATACTTAGGAAAGAGATAGAAAAGACTAGACAGAAAGTATGAGGACTCTATTAGAAGCAATTTAGTATCCCGAACAAAGAAGTATGATTACTCTATTACAAGTGATTTATTTGTTGATATATTTTGGTAGTGATGTGCATGAACACACTTAGGACAGCCATGAGCACTTTTTCCCTCTTTAAGAGCTTTTTTCCTAGGCTTGTATATATATGCCTATAACCCTAACGGGTTACTTATCTTTGAACATTGACTTGGTAATACATTAGTATTGTGTATTGTGTTCCAAGCTTCTTCTTCTTCCTTTTTTTGTGCGCATGCTTCTGTAGCCTCAAAATCCAACAATCGGTATCAGTGTGTTGTTGCTTCATGTAGGGCATGGTTGACACCCCTCTGATCACAGTCTCAGAATGGCACAAAATTTGGTGAGAATCCTCAAGGTGATTAGGAGTTCAAAACAACCTTGTTGTGTGGTGTTGAAGTTTTGATCTGAGGTCCTTTTGGCCTCCAAATGCACTATTGCAATGCCTCTACAAAAAATTATTTCCTTTTGTGACAAGCATATATACAATTTTTGGTTCACCGGTATAAGCGCCTCGAAGCCTACTACAGGTGTAGTAGAGATTAACAAGCTAGTTCTGTTCAACATTTTGAGATACAGTCATTTTTTTTGCACCAAGGTATTTTAGCCAATGGCCATGGCTGAAAGCAGTGATGTATTCCATATGTTGGTTGTTGAGGACAAGTTGGATGGTACCAATTACCCATTGTGGGCATATATGATGTGGCATGTATTGGCTGCAAAATAATTATGGATTATTGTGTAGGGTGTTGAAAATGACCTAACACACCTGCAAATATAGTTATTGAAGGTGATGTAGATGGTGTTGAAGATGATGACCTTCAAATTCCTATTTGTGTTGTGATTCTTGTTGCACGCACTATAGAGCAACTTTGTTAGCGAGCAATCATATAGTGATTACCCCAAAAGTTTAAAACCTCTCCATCTAAAGGAAGTGGTCTTCTATGCCATCCTCCATATCTTCTTCTATTATATGTTTGTACTAGAGGACAATCACGATTTGGAAATTGATAATCTCAAACCATTTCAATCTGTAAACTAGGAGGTAGAGGATTTTGAGAAACATCGGCTTGTATTTGATAAACAGTATGTGTGTGATGTGTACAAGGAATATAATCATATTAGTAGGAAAATCATCATTATCATCATCAAGAAAATAATTATGTATATTAAGTATAATTTTATTTTGTATATATGATCTTGGAATAAAATAATGACATTAATTTTTGGAATATACCCAAGAATTATCACATCGATCAGGTGGTGGTGCACACTCAAAAATACCATAATCTACCTCATGTTCAATACATGCCAATTGTGTTCTTTGATACATGCCATAGCAAAGATTATACAAACATATAATATGCTCTTGATAGTAAATATCACCATCACTACAACATACCAAGGTATACTGACGTTCGGCATACCGACGATCCGCGTCGGTGTTGGTAAGACCCTCGGAAGATTTGGGAAAGCCGCTTAGCTTCGGAACAACTGCATCGGTATGAGCATCGGTATAGGCGTTAGTAAGTTACTCGAATGTACCGACGCCCATACCGACGCTCGGTTTTTAACTGGGCCCGGGAGCAAACATTCGACATTTCGAGCGTTTTGAACTTAGATCTTCGACTGTCGACTTTGCGCACGCGAACAACATATCTCTGTTTGTCATTGTTTCTCTCTTTCTCTCTCTCTCTCTCTCTCCTTCCCTCTCTCTCTCGTCTTCCCTCTCTCTCTCTCCCCCTCCCTTCTCTCTCTCTCTCTCCCCCTCCGTCTCTCTCTCTCTAGATCTAAGCACACCTCTATCTTTCTAGATTTGAAGTTTTGGTAAGTATATCGCATATCGCACATACTGTAGCACTCTTTTTTCTTTCTTTATGTTTTTGCTTTTCTAATATCTTCTCTCTTTAATTTTTCAAGAGATTTTGGATCAAGTCTTTGGAAATTCGACGAAAGACAACTTCAAGTGGACTTTGACGACCATGATTCAAACAATTACATCGATGTAAGTGATTTTTTTGTTTTTGATTGACATAGAGAGAGAGAGGGATACATATACATACACACATGCACACATTCATATGCATACACACATGCGCACATGCATATGCATACACACATGCACACATGCATATGCATACGCACATGCACATGCATACACACAATGCATATGCATACACAAATGCATATGCATACACACAATGCATACGCACACACACAAATGCATATGCATACACAAATGCATATGCATACACACAATGCATATGCATACACACAAATGCATATGCATACACAAATGCATATGCATACACACAAATGCATATGCATACAAACAAATGCATATGCATACACACAAATGCATATGCATACACAAATGCATATGCATACACACAAATGCATATGCATACACACAAATGCATATGCATACACACAAATGCATATGCATACACACAAATGCATATGCATACACAAATGCATATGCATACACAAATGCATATGCATACACATATGCATATGCGTACACAAATGCATATGCATACACACATACACAATGCATATGCATACACACATAAACAATGCATATGCATACACACATACACAATGCATATGCATACACACATTCATATGCATACAAACATGCATATGCATACACATGCATATGCATATGCATACACATGCATATGCATATGCATACACATGCATATGCATATGCATACACACATGCATATGCATACACATGCATATGCATATGCATACACATGCACATGCATATGCATACACATGCGCATGCATATGCATACACATGCACATGCATATGCATACACATGCACATGCATATGCATACACACATGCATATGCATACAAACATGCATATGCACACACACATGCATATGCATACACACATGCATATGCATAGACATGCATATGCATATGCATATGCATATGCATACACACATGCATATACATACACATGCATATGCATATGCATACACACATGCATATGCATACACATGCATATGCATACACATGCACATGCACATGCATATGCATACACACATGCATATGCATACAAACATGCATGTGCATACACATGCACATGCATATGCATACACACATGCATATGCACACAAACATGCATATGCATACACATGCATATGCATACACATGTGTATGCATACACATGCATATGCATATGCATACACACATGCATATGCATATGCATACACAAATGCATATGCATACACACATACACACATGCACACATGCACACATACACACATACACACATACACACATGCACACATACACACATACACAATGCATATGCATACACACATTCATATGCATACAAAAATGCATATGCATACACACATGCATATGCATATGCATACACATGCATATGCATATGCATACACAAATGCATATGCATACACACATGCATACGCATACACACAAATGCAGATGCATACACAAATGCATATGCATACACAAATGCATATGCATACACAAATGCATATGCATACACAAATGCATATGCATACACAAATGCATACACAAATGCATATGCATACATACATACATGCATATGCATACACATACACAATGCACACACACATACACAATGCATATGCATACACACATGCATATGCATACAAACATGCATATGCATACACATGCACATGCATATGCATACACACATGCGTATGCATACAAACATGCATATGCATCCACACATACATATGCATACACATGCATATGCATATGCATATGCATACACAAATGCATATGCATACACACATGCACACATACACACATACACACATACACAATGCATATGCATACACAAATGCATATGCATACACACATGCATATGCATACACATGCATATGCATATGCATATGCATACACAAATGCATATGCATACACACATGCACACATACACACATACACACATTCATATGCATACACACATGCATATGCATACACATATACTTGCAAATGCATACACACATACACAATGCATACACACATACACAATGCATATGCATACACACAATGCATATGTATACACAATGCATATGCATACACACATACACACATGCATATGCATACAAACATGCATATGCATACACACATGCATATGCATACACACATTGGATCAGATGGGATCTTCACATTGGATCCGATGGGATCTCCACGTACATCTCGGGGAGTGCATGACCATGACAACTCCAAAATATATCACATACGTAATGGAGCTCCAGTCATGGATTTAGCCAGGAAGTCAATGCATCAGCGCATTCGACAACTTTGCTCCATAGAGTTTGGACATTCTGTAATGCTAAAATGGAGCGAACAGGATAGGGATTCTAAAAACAATATCACACAATCGATATATGAAGAGTATCGGCTAGCACAAGGGAATCCTATTGTGAGTTCGGAATGGATTCAGCATACGGCACACAAGGTGATGTCTCATCGACGGTTGGAAGCTCGCGTTGCTTTTAGAGAAGGCTTACCGAAGCTTGTGTAGTTAGATTTTGAAGAGTGGGAATCGATTCAGGATGAGCATCAACATACTCCTGATCGATATCCTCAACAGAGAGATGCGGCGGCCACACGTTTGGATACGGTTGGAACATCGCATTTAGGTAGCGGCGGATACAACAGTATGCGCTACCAATTTGTAAGTATCATGTTAATTATTGAGTTTTTTTGTGTTCAGCACATCATGTTTGTTCATCTAACATTTTGCATATTTATTATAGGAGTTGGGAGTGGGTCGTCCTCTGACACGAACAGAAGAATCTTACGGATATCCGTATGGATTGGCTGCACTGTTGCAAGACTTAGAGGGATGCGGTGCAATCATTTCATGGGAGAATATTCTATGATTAGGTAAACTTATAGCTTCGTTTCGTATTTTTAGTTATTGTTTATAAATGTCATGTCAATTTGTCTCATTTTACACATGCTTTGTTGCAAGATTGCAGGTGTAAATGGTTTGATCCCCTTATGTATATGCTTTGCCACAATTTTGTATTACACTCTTATGTGGCAATGATGTACTATAATTTTGTATTCGATTCCTATATGGAAGTGCTTTTTCACATTGCCACGATTTTGTATTAAAATCCTATGTGGCAAAGATGTACCATAATTTTGTATTCGATTCCTATATGGAAGTGCTTTGTCACACTCTTGTAAATCTTTCATTTATGGAATATACAACTTTTTGTACATGATTCATGGTTCATTTTTGCTCATATAAAATCATGTTTTGGTTGCCATTAGAGTACATAACACATGTACTTGGTTTAGAGTTGGGTAGAGTGTATTGTCTTTTGCTAAACAACATCATGCTGTAGCAATAGACAACACACTCTGCCCAAAAAAAATTTGTGTAGCTATGGTCGTCGGTATGGGCGTCGGTACGCCCAGTAGAGTCGTCGGTACAAGCGTCGGTACACCCAGCAGAGCCATCGGTATGGGCGTCAGTATGAGCATTGGTAATACCGACGCCCATACCGGCGTTATGTTTTCGACGTGCATACCGACCATAACACCGACGTCGCGGAGAAATTGTGTCCGTTCATTTTCCTCGGTAGCAGCCTCGGTATACCCTTGATATGTTGTAGTGCATAATTCCTATCAAAGGACACGTGTGAAGCCATTGCATGGGTAGGAGGTGGTGGATTACCCTTTAATTAATCAAAATATGATTATAATATCAAAATAAAAAACATATATAAATCATGTATGTATCTATAGAATATTAGAATTTTTAGTAATTCATCCGGGCATAGTTAGAAGAAGGTGGTGTTCCCTCTGATTGATCAAAAATCTAATTGTGTAGCAAAAAAAGGTACTAGATATTATGTGTGTATGTGTGTATGTGTATTTGTTTGTATGTGTGTATGTATTTGTGTATGTTTATTATGAGTTGTTGTTTTTAATAACATTATAACATAAATTTTTTATTCATTTTAGTAGCATTGATAGCTAAGTATCTTCCTATATCTCTTGATTTCTACTGCTCTCTATACATTTGACAACTAAGTATCTTCCTACATCTCTACTCATGTATGGTGATTCATGACTATTTTCACACTCATGTATGTGTTTGTATATGTATGTGTGTGTACATATATGTGTCTATATATGTGTGTATATGTGTATGTATATGTATGTGTATGTATATGTATGTATGTGTAAGTCTATGTATGTGTAAGTGTATGTATGTGTGTATATGGTCAACTTCAAAATACTAAATCTACAATTTCAGCTATTATTTTTACTATAGCCAGTCAATTTTTTTGTAGTACTCGAAATGAGCTTTCCAACGAACCCAAAATCACAAAAAATGGATTTCGTATGAAGAAGTTATGCTAGTTCAAGGTTTGGGGGGTTAAAACAGGGAAACAGGATATCTCAGGGAGTACTTCAAAATAGATGAGACATGATACTTAGGAAGTACCGGTAATACTTGGGAGCAAATGATACATGATACTTACTCCAACACGATACATGATACACAGGAGACACAATACCATACTTGGTTTCAGACGATACACAATACTGACCTTTTGGTGATACATGATACTTTGGAAGTATCATGATACACAACCCGATGATACATGATACTGGTGTAGTATCGGGATACACGATATGGCTCTCCACGATACACGGTACTTAGTGGGCAATGATACACAATACCAAATTTTGGTGATACACGATAACTAGGGGGATGATACGATACCTGGCTCCTGCATGATACATGATACTTGAGGTTGGTGATACTTGGACTTCACGATACATGATACTTAGAGCTTCACGATATGATACCGGCCTTCGTGATACACGATACACATGAGGTATCATGATACATGAGAAACGATACATGATACCTGACACTCTCGATACTCAATGTGCTGATACATGATACTTGTGCAATATCACGATACATGGGGAGACGATACACGATACTCAACAAGTATCGTGATACACGGGAGTTCTAGCATCATGATACCTGAACTCAACCGGACACGATACTTGGAGTTTTTGAAGTCCAAATTAAAAACCTTTTGCAAATATGTGTACCTTATGTCCTCCTTGTCACTACTATGTGCTTGTAGATGCAAAGTCACTCTCCAAACCCACGATACTTCACTCGCGATACTTGACGCACATCGTTTCAGCCCCCAAGATACTTCACTCAAATTTTTGGCATTTTCAGAGTGTGAAACTCAGTATTTCCTCCACGCGTCAACTCTAAACTCTCTTTGAACTCCTCGCATAGCCAAGAATGAACAACAAAGTGAAAATGTAGTGAATGTACAGTTGAAAACGAAAAACTGAGAAGATGAAGATGGGAGGGGATGGTGATGATGATGGTGGTGGAGAAAAAATCAGAAACTGAACACAAAATGATGATTTTTTTTACCTTCCAACATCACTACTCTACGTCTTACTGTCACAATGCTCCTCCTCGAAGCTCTCTCCCTGGCAATGGTGCCAAATTTGGTGTCACGCTAGCACAACGGTAAGTACCAATGTGAGGAGATTCACCTCATAAATGTCAATCCATGGAGACATGAGGACCGGTATGAAGACCATGAGCAAGTGCAGGCACAAGTGCATGAGTAAGAAGCACACAAGCATGCACACACATGCACACACAAGGTAAGAGCAAAGAGTGGAACAATGGAAGGAATTCAATTACAAAAGATTTCTCTTACAAAAGCTCAAATCTACAACAAGCTAACCTCAAAAATGAGCTCTCTAGATCTTTTTATAGTTTTTTGAGTGGTTTTGGTCCTGTTTAGACCTAGTGTCCAGCCTAGTTAAAAATTAGGTCCTAGGGCTTATTTGGGGGCCCAAATGAAGTCTAAAAATTATGAAATTTGGTAGGATGATACTTCTAATACTCCTCAAGCTCAGGGACTCCTTGGCTCGAACAAAATGGAGTTGCACAAATAGAAACTGATATTTACAATGGTTTTTAGTGATGAAAATCACTATTTTTATGGGGATTTCTTCTAAAAATTCGACATGTGCTTCCTAGAGCTCCCCACATGCTCCTTCTTCTTGTGTGCCCACTTCTTGGATGTGCTTCTATGCTTTGTGCTTGACCTTGAGTGTCAACATGCATTTTCATAACTAGGTGGTTGTGCCATATAGACTTCTTCTGAAATCCATCCACTGAGAAATGAATTTTTTACATCTAATTGATAGAGCTTCCAATTCCTAGATGTAGCAATGCTAACAAGTACTCTAATGGTAGGCATTTTAGCTACAAGTGTCTTATCTCCCAATTTTCATCTCAATAGATTTTGATATCCAAATTTGAAGAGTATTCCATGGGTTTGAGCAAACCCCTTGGCTACTAAACTAGCTTTATATCTATTGATACTGCCATCTGGATTTCTTTTAACTTTATAAATCCATCTGATCTGATTACCTTCATTGATGGTTTGCTAGGAACAAGTTCCCATGTGTCATTGTCCATAAGAGCTTCCATTTCTTCATCCATTTCTTTTGTCCACTCCTTCTTGCTTTTAGCTTCTTCATAAGATGTAGGTTCTTCATGGTTGAGATCCTTAGCCATGTAGATTGAATGCTTTGTGACCAAAGATGTATCAAACCCATATCTCTCTGGCTTCATCTTTTCCCTCATTGATCTTCTGATTGGTTGAAGATAGCTTTTTGAACCTTGAGCTATGTTTTGCACCTTAGCTTTCCCTTTGTTCTTCCATAGCTTCAATTTCTCCAACTCTATCATGTCATCTTCAGAATCACTATCTTCATGATGCTCGGGTTCCTTTGTTTGAAGAGATGGGAAGTCTTCTTTCAAGTCATAGGGTAGCTTCACTTTCCTATCATCATTAAATCAAGATTTATTTTCATCAAAGACTACATCCCTACTTACTAAGAAGCCTTTGTTAGTGGGATTATATAATTTGTAACCCTTTTGATTTTGATCATATCCAATAAAGACACACTTCTTTGCCTTGGGATCCAATTTCCCTCTTACTTGAGAAGGAATATGAGCATAAGCTAAACATCCAAAGATCTTGCAATGCTCTAGGCTTGGTCTTCTTACATTCCACACTTCATATGGAGTCATAACATCTAAGGATTTAGATGGAAGTCTGTTTACAAGGTATGTGGTTATTGATACAACCTCTGCCCAGAGATACTTAGGTAGACCTTTCTCATTTAGCATAGGTTTGGTTGCTTCTACTATGGTCCTGTTCCTCCTTTTAGCTACTTCATTGAGTTCAAATGTGTACCTAGTTGTTACCTCTCTTTTGATGCCTCTTTCTTGAAGGAAAGCATCAAATTCATTTGAGAAGTATTCTCCACCACCATCTGATATGATTCTCTTCAGACATTTACCTGTTTGATTCTTTTGAAACAATTGAAAACTTCATCTTTATTTTTCATAAAGTATAGGACTTGTCCATCTACTGCAATCATCAATAAAAGATACATAATATTTTGAACCTAAAATGGAAGCTTCTTTGCTTGGACCCACACATCTGTGTGTACAAGATCCAATAGCTCCTGATGAATATAGCCTTTCCTATTGAAGGTTTGTCTATGTGCCTTGCCAAATTGACAAGCTCCACACTTGTAGATCATATGCTACTTTGTGATGTTGGGGAATCCAAGTACACTTTGATCCTTGCATATTTGTTTCAAGATTCTTTCACCAATTTGAGCAAGTCTTTTATGCCATACCTCTAACTCAGAGAGTGTTTGAGATCCATAGCTAAACAATTCTATGTTCTTGGTGTCTTCCACTTCAAAAGTGAAGAGTCTTGTTGTCTTATCTCCTTTAGCTATCCATCTAAATCCTTGTTTTGGGTCTTCCACATATGCTCCATGTCTTGTGAATCTAACTTGCAATCCTTTCTCCATAATTTGTCCAAAACATATCAGATTCTTGGCTATTGTAGGTACATACAATACTTTTCTTAGAAGATTCATATTGCCATCTGATGTCTTGACATTACCTATCTTTTCCACTAAATGCCTTGTATCATCACCTATCTGCACTTCATGTTTGTTCTTGGGATCTTCTAAGTCAGAGAGCAATGCTACATTTCCTGATACATGATTGGAGCATCCAGAGTCAATATAAAAGGCATGATCATCATCCTGATACATTACCTATCTTTTCCACTAAATGCTTTGTATTATCACCTATCTACACTTCATGTTTGTTCTTGGGATCTTCTAAGTCAGAGAACAATGCTACATTTCCTAATACATGATTGGAGCATCTTGAGTCAATATAAAAGGCATGATCATTATCCTTAGCCTGCCTCCTCTATATCCACTTTGATAGTTGTTATCGTTGTTGTGATAGTTCTTGTTGTATCCTCCATTATATCTGCCTCTATTTGATCCATAGCAACCTGTATTGAATCCTCTTCCTCTAGAATTTCTTGGATCCATGTAACATTCTTCAGTAGTGTGATTAGAATAACCACATATAGTGCAAGGTATAGATTTTTGGGGTCTTGCGCTGCTTGGCTTTCCTCCTCTGCTTCTATTTGTAGCTTTTCCTCTACTTGTGAAGTTGGCTTGGAAAGAACTTCCTTCATCTTCATTCTTCTTGGACTTTGACTTATCCTTAGTTTTAGCTTCATCAGAGTATAGGGTAGAAGATTGATTACCTCTTCAGGATTCACCATTTCTGTTTATCTTTGCTTCATGTGTGAAGAGTTAGCCTATCAGAGTGTTGAGGTCAGGTACTTGCATGTCCATGTATAGATCCATGGCAGTTATGAAGGACTCCCACTTATCATTAGCTTTAATGCCATTGATGATTTGCCTTATGATTTGCTCTTCTTCAATCATCTCTCTAATGCTTCCTAATTGATCAGAGATCTCCTTCATCTTGGTGACATAATCAGTCACACTTTGCTTGGGAATTTTCTTCAAGGTAGTGAACTCCATCCATAGCTGGTTCTTCCTTGCTCTAGTATTTGAAGAGAAGAAGGTAGCAAGTGCATTCCATGTCTCCCTTAAGGTCTTGCATCCCTTTACATGGGGTAAGAGAAAATCAGAGATTGAGTTTAGAATATAGGAGCTGGCTAATGAATCCTTTGAACACCAAGTTGTAAGTCTCCCTTGCTCTTTATGTGATGGTTGCCCTTTGCTTCTCATTGTTGGCATGACTTCATCTTCAAATATGTATCCAAAAAGATTTCTTTCTTGAAGGTAGGCCTCCACCCTTAGAGACCAATCTGGGTAGTTTTTCCTATCCAATTTTTCAATGGTAGAGGGAAAACCATCTCCCATGTTGATTCAACTATGTTGTGATACCACTGTGAGAAGAGATGGTGGACACACTCCAAGGATGAGTCTAGTGTTGCAAAAACCTGCTCTAGACTTACCAAAGTGACTTCAAAGATGCTAAGTAGACACTTTGAGCTTGCTAATGATGCATTAACACCTCCTTAGTACCTTGAAAGATCAATCTCAAATTCATTTATCAAAACAAATGGATTGATATAAAAAAAATGATAAAAAACTTGCTATTTTGGGATGGAAAGCACTATGGAATTCAACTCAAAGCTCATAGTCTCTTGAGAATTGATCAAAGATACTTTGCACACTTTCAATTAAATATATGATGAACCTAAAGCAACAAATTTGATGAAATACAATAGACTATACTGAGAGAAATCAATTTAGGAACATTGAGGTGCCATCCTAACTTTTCAGGAATACTCTGCCTACATACATAGGTCACTTTAAATAGATGTAGTTCATAGAATTATGAACCAAATATGATGAAAATTGCGATGAAGCAAATGGACTTATTAATTACCTATATCAATTTAAATCTCATCAAAAGAATAAGTACACACAGAGAAATCAATGTCCATAGTTGATTGAAAAAGGAGATATGGGCAGTTTGTGGCAGATTTCCTAGATGATATTCTAGTCTATAGTGCATTAGAATAGGAGCACTTTGGAATAATTAAGAAAAGTATTCTAAGTGCTAAGGGAAAATTCACTCTTTGTTAAGGAGTCAAAGTGTGAATTTTTCAAAATAGAGGTTAGATACCTTGGGCATATAGTCTTCCAGAATGGAATCCAGATGAATCCCAAAAAAGTAAGGGCTATTATGGAATGGCCACATCCCAGGAACCTAGAAGAGCTGTAGATCTTCCTAGGTTTATCAAGTTTCTATGAAAGGTTCATTAACAATTATGCCGAAATTGCTATCCTGATGATGGAACAGCTTAAAGGGAAAGGGAAAGTCGTTCGTTGAG
Organism: Ceratopteris richardii; assembly: GCA_020310875.1. NCBI lineage: Eukaryota > Viridiplantae > Streptophyta > Polypodiopsida > Polypodiales > Pteridaceae > Ceratopteris > Ceratopteris richardii. The sequence continues at coordinate 146,385,554 of CM035413.1, forward strand.
GAGACGAACAGAAGCAAAGTATGGAGAAATTGAAAGTAGCAATTGCTATAGCTCCACTTTTACATATAGCAGATCCCAATAAACCCTTTGTGGTTGAGATTGATGCGAGTGATTTTGCTATAGGAGCAGTTTTAGTTCAGGATGGTCAACCAGTAGCTTTTGAGAGTAAGAGACTAGAACCAGCGTAGAAGAATTACTCTGTCTATGAGAAGGAGTTGTATGCAATTGTTTATGCTTTGAAGAAGTGGCCTCATTATTCATATGGTGCCAAAGTTATGATAGTGTTTGATCAAGAGAGCATTAAGTGGCTCTCTAATCAAATAGACCTTAAAGTTCATAAGTCCCGATGGGCAAGGACCCTTCAAGAATCTGATTATGAGCTTCGGTATAGGAAGGTAAAGTTTAATGTAGTGGCTGATTCACTTAGCCACATGCCTATGCTCAATGGACTGAGTCTTACTCAGATCACTAGTGAGCTACTTGAGTCCATCAAAGGGAAATGTAGGCTTGATCCTGCATCTTCTAGGATTTGGAAATCCATAGAGAATGGGGATCGTGATACACAAGTTTCCAATGAGGTTGGAGTATCGATGAGTACTCAAGAAGGATTCAAGTGGAAGAATTACATCATGCATGATGGATATCTATAATACAAAGGTAAGGTGTGTGTCCCTAGAGATCATGAGATGAGACAGCACATTCTATATGAGTGTCATGAAACACCTAGTGCGGGACACCGAGGAGTTAAGAACACTTATGATCTTGTTAAGAGGCAGTTTTACTAGCTTCAACTTCATAAGGACGTATAGAGTATGTGCTTAAGTGCACTAAATGCCAGGTCAATAAAGCTAAAAGGTTGAGGATTGGAGGACTACTCCACCCATCGAAAATTCCCAATGGGAAGTGGGAGACTATCTCCATGGATTTTATAGTTCAATTACCTAAGACAGAGAGAGGGCAAGAATGTGTCTGGGTAATTGTGGATAGGTTAACCAAAATGGCTAGGTTTATTCCAACACGTACTATAGTGAAGACACTTGAGTTGGCTAGACTTTGTGTAGAGAACCTATATCAGTTATATGGTCGTCCTTTAGATAGTTTCTGATCAGGATAGGAAGTTTACTAGCCACTTTTAGAGAACGATCTTTAAAAGGTTGGATACAAAACTTAGCATGAGTACGGCCAAGCATCCGTAGTTGGATGGGCAAACAAAAAGGGTTAACCAAAATCCTAGAGGATAGCTTCAAGCATATGTGAATGAAAGGCAAACTAACTGGGAAGAGTACTTACCTATAGTAGAGTTTTCATATAATAGTGCCAAGCACTCTTCCACTGGGTATAGTCCATTTATGCTTATGTATGGGTTTCAACCAAGAGCTCCTTATGTAATAGGATTGCAGAGCTCCTTATGCAATAGGATTGCAGAGCTCCTTATGCGTAGGCTTGCTAAGGATAGTATTAGGAGAGCTCAAGGCATAGTTACAGCCTATGCTGACCCTGAAAAGAGAGATATCAACTTTGAGGTAGGAGAGCAAGCCTATCTTAGAGTTCCATCTAGATCTGAAACCATGAAGACGAGGGGCCTTGTCCAAAACTATCTCGTAGGTATTATGGACCTTTCCAGATACTTAAGAGAATAGGAAAGATGGATTACCAGCTCCAACTTCCAGAGAATAGCCAGATCCATCGAGTATTTCAAGTTAGCCGACTTAAGAAAAGGCTGGGTGAATCTGACAACCTCATTCCAGACAGTGAGGTAGTAGAGCCTATTTCTATCAAATTTATTCCACATGAGCTTCAGAGTATACTACACACTCGAGAGAAACAGACAAGGAGTCACTTATATAAAGAGTGTCTAATAAAGTGGAAGGATAGTTCAGAAGATAGTGCCACATGGACATCTAAGCCTACATTGAGCATATAATAAGCTCGAATAGTAAATCGGAGAACTCCAATACTGATCATGGCATACACCATGCCTTAATAACCGAAGATAGGTTTTCTGAAGAAAATGGAGACAACGTAGCTAATGATACCAAGTCCAGACAGAATAGAGGTATGAACCTCTAGATAACCAGGGAGCCAAGGAGGATGCTAGTATGAGATAGAGTCCCCTCCTCCTGCTAGGTCAGAAGAGGTGATATTAGAGTTTCAATTGGTTGATGACATGGTAGTTGCACCTATTGGGATGGGAGGGGATGGTAAGTAGGAATGCAGGTAAGCACTCTATAGAGACGGTTTCCCAATTTCAGACTACCTTCCCAAGAGTCTTATTAAGGGGAAGGATAAGGGGAAACAACATGGAGATATGACCATGTATTGAAATACATGGGAATATAGTGGGAGTGTTTCTTGTATATATTTTCTCTTTCTCATAGGCCTTCCAATACCATTTTTGAGGACAAAAATGGAGTTAAGGGGAAGGAAATGTAACATGGAGTATTCTTCATGTGATTTGAGTAGGAGGGGTGAATCACCTCTTTGAACTTTAGAGTAGGGTACTCACATGAGTGCCAAGTGGAACTCATATGAGAGGCCATGATTATTGCCCCTTGTGGGTAATGAGAAAGAGAGAGAGAGAGAGAGAGAGTATATTGAAGTCATCACGCGACTGGGTGGCAAATTTAGACATGGATCTCTGTGTGGCATCTCTCAAAAAATGTATTGTCAAGGTGGCAAAATAAGGAGGATCATTGGGCATCTACAATATGATTCAACGCAGATGGGTTACAAGTTCTAAAATCCCTCAACCAAGAAATTCACTACAAGTAGGGATGTTATTATTGAAGAAAAGAGGTCTTGGTATGATGAAGACAAAGAAAAGGTAACTCTACCATATAATCTTGATTCTAATTTCCATCAATTAGGAAGCAAGCAATGATACATAGGTGTAGGATCCAAGAAGTGATACAAATGATGAAAAAAATGAAAGGGAAAAGATTACAGCTATGGAAGTCAAGAGGCAAAGCAAAAATGCAAGAGTGTGGAGAATACTCCAAGCAAGCACCTAGAAGATCAACAAGGGAGAACATAAAACCAAAAAGGTATGGATATGATTCCATGTTTCTTACAAAGCATTCAATCTACTTGGCAAAAGACTCAATTTTAGAAGAACCATCAAGCTATAAAGAGGCAAAGGGAAATCCTAATTAGTAAAATGTTATGAAAGAAAAAATAGATGCTTTGAAGGAGATGGATACTTGGTAATTGGTTCCAATGTCATTGAGTCAAAAGGTAATTGGTTGCAGATGGATATATAAACTTAAGAGGAACTCAGATGGATTAATATGCAGGTAGAAGGCTAGATTAGTTGCCAAAGGATGTTCACAAACCATGGTATTGTCAGGGGAGCACTAGATCATGCTCTCTGACTACAATAGACAAGATTTTGGAAATGTACTTCGATTACAAGAACATCCACGAAGGGAAAACGATATAAGAATATGTGGCTGATACAAGATGTCCCACAACCCAGGACCGATAGGTATGGAAAACTAGACTAGAGATGATACAGGAGATCCCAAAACCCCGGACCGTAGGTATGGAACAAGATATCTCGATCAGAAGAATTCCCTTCAGGGATATGAACTAGATACAAGAAATAACTAGGAAGGATCTCGTACTACGAGATTACAAGAGGACAAGATAGGATGTCCAAGAACTAGACTAGAACAAGGAACAAGACAAGAACTAGAACTAGAACTTGAAGAGTACTTACTTGGTGGTCACGACTCCTTGAGCTCCCAAGACTGGTATTGGCAAGACTGAGAATGAATGTGGCCAACCCCTCCTTTTATAGGTGTTCAAAGGTGGTGCTATATGGTGGTACGATTTGATGATGTCATCGACTTGAAACAAGACCTCTTGGTGTCAGAATTCAGCAAATAGACAGTCGATCTTGGGATTTTAGCACATTTTGGATGCAATGGAAGCATTAGTTTTTCCAAAATCTAAAACAAACATGAGATATAGGAAATTCACATGGAATCTAAGGTTTAAGATGGTTTTCTTTGAGTCCATGACATCACCTCCCCCTCAAGCAACGAGTTTCACGAGGAGCGGCCATGATCTCTAGCTTGGGTTTCACTGGATTCTTCTTATGGAATTCACGAACCTTAATTTTTGCTCTCTAAAGTTTTTCTATTGGCTCCAAAGTATGATCACTGATATTATACATTTTCCAAGGAATAAGGCATTCCAATCTTCCTTGAGAGATCCTTGAATTTAACACATGTACGACCTCAAATTCTTCATGATCCTTAATCTTGAAAGATGGTGAAGGACTGGGTCTCCCTTGAGCTTCCTTGAGTTCTTCATGCGATAGATCCTTTGAGCTTTTGGTGGAATGCTGTGGTGTTTCCAAGATCTTTGATGGAGAGCCTTGAGTAAGCACACCTCCTTGATTGAACATGAACTGCTTGTCCTTTACCTTCTAATCATCTTCACAATGTGTATGCTCCATATCATTCGTAATGACTTCTTGGCCTTCAAAGATTCTTGATTTAGATTCTTGAGGAATAGTGTCTTCATTATTCAAGACTTCAAGGAACAAGACAAGAACTAGAACTAGAACTTGAAGAGTACTTACTTGGCGGTCATGACTCCTTGAGCTCCCAAGACTGGTATTGGCAAGACTGAGAATGAATGTGGCCAACCCCTCCTTTTATAGGTGTTTAAAGGTGGTGATGATGTCATCAACTTGAAACAAGACCTCCCGGTGTCAGAATTTAGAAAATAGATAGTCGATCTTGGGATTTTGCACGTTTCAGATGCAATGGAAGCATTAGTTTGTCCAAAATCTTAACCAAACATGAGATATAGGAAATTCGCATGGAATCTAAGATTTAAGATGGTTTTCTTTGTGTCCATGACAAGTATAGACTATAAAGAGACATTCTCACGGGTTGCAAAGATGACTACAATCAAAACATTGATATGTGTAGCTACTGCAAGAAATTGGAAACTTTTCTAGCATGATGTGAAAAATGCATTTCTAAATGAATTTGATAAGTGAAGAGGTATAGATGTCACAACCTCTAGGTTTTGAAAACCCTAATCATACATATTATGTTTATAGACTTAAGAAATCATTGTATAGATTGAAACACGATCCTAGAGCTTGTAATTATGGGTTGGTTACATATCTTCAAGATCAAGGGCTCATACCTACCAACTCAGATCCGTTTTTGTTCATAAAAAGGGATCCCAATGAGGTTATTTATTTGTGTGTGTATGTTGATGACATAATTGTGACAAGTGATGACTTGAATAGCATTCAAAGGATCAAATGACATATTCAAGAGGAGTTCATAATTAGTGACTTAGGTGAGCTTACATATTTCCTAGGTATGCAAGTGATTTATACAGGTGAAGGGATGTATCTAACTCACACAAGATACATTCAATAACTTCTTCTCAAGATTAGAATGGAGAACATCAAGATTGTAGGTACTCCTTTGGAAATGAATCATAAACTAAGTGTTTATGAAGGTAATGAGCATATTGATGATCTTAAAGAGCATTAAAGCTTAATTGTTGGCTTGATATATGATACTCACACAAGACTAGACATATCCTATAGTGTGGGAGTGCTTATCTAGTTGATGCACTTACCTAGAACACACATCAATGTTGCAAAGAGAGCACTCAAGTACCTCAACGGAACACTTAAATGAAGGTGTCTTCTATCCGTACTCTTTAGATTTGGATATCAAAATCTATTCAAATGCAGATCGGGCAGGATCAAATGATGATAGAAAAAGTACCTTTGGATACTTGGCATTTGTAGGTTCAAAATTGGTTTCTTAGAGTTCTATGAAGCAACAAACAATTTCTTTACCTTGAATGGAAGCAGAATATAGAGATCTAACTATTGCAGTTGAAGAACCAATATGGCTCAAAGAGTTGTACTCAAATTTGGGACTTTTGAGTTCCAAGCCTCACATGCTTCGAGATTGTTGATATATTTAGGTAGTGATGTGTGTGAACACACTAGGACCGATGGGGCACTTTTTTCCCTCTTTAGGAGGTTTTTTTCCCCTGGCTTGTATTTATGCCTATAGCCTTAATGGGTTACTTATCTTTGTACATTTTAGTGGTAATACATTCAGTATTGTGTGTTGTGCTCCAAGCTTCTTCTTCTTCCTTGTGTTGTTCGCGTGCTTCTGCAGATGTCTAACTCCAACAATTGGTATCAGAGCAGGTCATCGCTTCATCTAGGGCATCATCGACACCTCTCGAGTTGTAGTCGCAAAATCGCACGAATTTTTGTGAGCATATTCAAGGTGTTTCAAAGATCAAAACGGCTTCACTCTGTGGTGTCGGAATCGCGATTTGAGCTCGTTTTGGCCTCCGAACACACTATCATAGCACTTGTGCAGGCTATTTCATCTTTTTGTGCCAAAGGTATATACCACTTTCGGTCCGCTAGTATAAGCATCTTGAAGTCTACGTAGGTTTAGCAGAATTCGTTTAGGCAGTTCTATTCAACTTTTTGAGATATAGATAATTTGCTGCATCAAGGTATTTTAGTCATTGGCTATGGCTGAAAGCAATGATGTATTACGTATGTTGGCTGTGGAACATTGTGCAAGGTGTTGAAAAATGTCCTATCACACCTGCAACTATTACAACTACAGGTACTGAAGTTGATGCAGAAGGTGTCGAAGATGGTGATATTTTGCAGATTCCTATTCATGTTGCGGTTTTTGCTGCATCTACTGTAGAGAAAATTTTTTGGGATGGCAGAGATGCCCAGACATATGCATTGATAGCTTTTGCTATCAAGCATGCCATTATTCCTCACATTCACTCTTACAGAACAACTAAGGATGCTTGGGATACACTTACCACATTGTACCAGGCTAGGAATGAGGCTCATGTTTCTTACCTCCGAAAACAGTTAGAGAGTGAGCACATGAATGAAGGTGATTTTATGGATAGTTTTTTGACAAAGATCAAGGATTTGAAGGAACAATTGATTTCTGTTGATGAAGTCCTTCTGGACAATTCACTTTTGCAGACAATTCTGAATGGTCTTCTTGACTGATACTAGAGTTTTGCTTCTACCCTTTGTTTGATGATGAAAGGCAATCCAAATGCCTTAACATTTGAAGAGTTAGTGTTTTTTCTATTGCAAGAAGATCAGTCTAGGCAGAACATGTCTATTATGTGTATTGTAGATCAAACTTTCCTGGCTAGTCAGAAGGGCAAAGGAAAATGGAGCTCTTCAACTAGTAAAGAAAAATCTGCTAATTCTGCACAATTGAAAGAGGGAAGATGAAGATGACAAGAAATCAAAAAAGCATAAATTGTTTTGAAAATACTATAAAGCAAATGATCATGTCATTAGGAACTGTCCAAAACTAGCTGCTAAAGAGGCAAAAAAGAAAGAGGCGAGAATGGTTGTTGCGGAGGACCCTACACCGAAAACAGAGGCCTCTACATCAAAAATAGAGTCTGCTAATCTTGTGCAGGAACAAGAATGGGCATTTACTACTGTTTGCAACTTTGACCCATCTTCTCATGAGCAATGCATGTCTGCAGTAGACTCAGATGTTTGATACTTTGATAATGGGGCGACCAAACATATTACCTCATAGTGTAGTTTGGTCTCTTCACTAGAGCCTGCCCCTACAGTGTCATGGGATTTAGTAAGATCATTTTGGCTACTACGAATGGTAGTTCTTTCACTTTGTCAGATGCTTTATTTGTGCAAGGGATCAAGAAGAATCTATTATCAGTTTCGCCTTTAGCCAAAATTGGCTTGGTTGTGAAGTTTGTTGATGACAGATGTACAGTTCATGATCTCTCAAATGGCGAAGTGATTATTGCTTCTGGCATTTTATCTCATGGGTTGTATAAGATCATATATTATGAAAAATCTATGAATGATTTGGCATATGCAGTACATGATTCTCAGGCTATGTCAGATGCAAAGCTTTGGCATGCACGCTTTGGTCATCTGAATTTTACTAGTTTGCTATGCTTGCAGAAATGTGAAATGGTGTCCTCTTTGCCCAAACTTGAGGCACCCGGTAAACATGTATGTGAAGGTGGTATTTTGGGAAAAATGTAGCGTTCCTCATTTCCAAAAGATGGTTCAGTTCGAGCTATGCAGAAATTGTCACTTGTTCATAGTGATGTTTATGGTCCTATGCAGACTCCCTCTTTTGGAAATTATCTTTACTTTGTGACTTTCATTGATGATTTTCCCAGGCATGCATGGGTATATCCATTGAAAGCAAAGACCAAAGTGTTATGTGCTTCAAACAATTTTTGGTTTTGGCTGAAAATCTATCAGCATGTAAAATGGGCACCCTCCATTCTAATCGGGGGGGATATATATCTTCCAACTTTAGTGCAGTTTTTGCTGAATGTGGGATAAAACATTAGTGTACAGTGTCGTATACACCTCAATAGAATGGAGTTGTTGAACGGAAGAATGGGTCACTCATGGAGATGGCGAGGTATATGGTCAAGAGTGAGGCTTTACCACATAGTTTTTAGCTTGAGGTTGTTATGTGTGCAGCATATGTACTTAACAGGTGTCCCACTAAAGCACTGTAGTCTATCACTCCATATGAGGCTTGGCATGGTCGCAAGCCATCTGTTGCCCATCTGCATGTTATTTATTGTCTGGCATATGCATTAGTGCCTGAACAACATCGCAGAAAATTGGATGATAAAGTAGTAAAATGTATTTTTGTTGGGTACAGTTCTGAAAGTAAAGGCTATCGTCTATATCATCCATAGACTAAACACATTCTGGTTAGCCATGATGTTGCTTTTGTGGAAGATGCTATTCAGCCATTGTTTTCATGTACTAATGAGACATCTATTAGCTTCAAAGACATGTATGATACTTTGTTGCCTCTTTTTACAGGTGGGCAGTCTAGTGCTCATCCTAATGAGGTAACTTCTCAGCCTTTGCAGGTTTCATTTGATGATGCAGATCATTCCATTTCTGATGCAGATTTACATGATGCACTTGTTGATGAGAGAGCTGCTATTGAGAAGGCAAAAACTATGCCAAAATGGCTAGTGGAGACTTTGCATGACAGCAAATTAGATGCACCTCTATCATATCGTAATCGATCAGGTTCTCATAGTACCTCTTTTGCATCAGATTGCTATGCTAGGGTTGCATCTAGTCTCTGTGATGAGAATGAGCCTGTTTTGTTTGATGAAGCACAAAATTTAGAAAATTGGATGGCTGCTATGCAATTTGAATATGATGCTATAATGAAGAATGGTACTTGGTCTTTATGTGACTTGCCTCCTGGCAAGAAGGCCATTGGCACTAAGTGGGTATACAAGCTGAAGCGTAAGCCTGATGGAACAGTTGACAGGTATAAGGCTAGGTTTGTTGCAAAGGGTTATGCACAAGAAAGAGGCATTGATTTTGATGAGACCTTTGCACCTACTTGTCGAATGACTACTTTTCATAGCATCTATGCACTTGCAACTCATCATGGTTGGAATGTACATAAGTTGGACATTAAAATTGCATTTCTGAATGGTGAGTTGCATGAAGAAGTGTATGTTTTTCAGCCCCATGGCTTTATGCAGAAGGGGCATGAAAACAAGGTGTGCAGGTTAAGATAAGCTTTATATGGTTTGAAACAAGCACTACATGCTTGGTATGAAAAGATACATGCCTATCTGATTACACATGGTTTTGAGAATAGTCCAACTAAAAGCACCTTATATGTTAAGTGTGCTAATGATGTACTTCTAATCATTGTGGTGTATGTGGATGATGTACTACTCACTAGTCCTCATGAGAAGCATATTGCTAATTTTAAGGTTGATTTACATGCCTCATTTGAGATCTCCGATTTGGGGCATTTGAATCATTATTTGGGCATTCAGTTTCTGCAAGTTGATGGTGGAATGGCTTTGTGTCAAATGAAATATATTGATACATTATTGAAGACTATAAACCTATTGCCAATCCTATGGATGCAAGTTTACGATTGAGTCTTCATGATGCTGGAGATGCATTTGATGTTGTTCTCTATCAGCACGTTGTTGGATGCTTGATTTACTTATGTATTACTCGGTCAGATATTCAGTTTGTTATCTCACAGATGAGTAGGTTTATGCATTGCCCAGGTGTCAAGCATTGGCAGGCGGTTAAGTGCATCTTTCACTACTTGAGTGGTACCCGGCTACTTGGGTTGTTTTTGTTGAGAATATGAGAGTGCATCTCCCTTTTGTATCTTGGAGTCACTCTATTTCCATTTCATTTCCATTACATTTCCTTGTATTTCCTTTGTACTTGGGTACCTTGCCATTTGCTTCTACCAGTTGTATTCATTCTCCTTTCAAGGGAATTATCCCACATGAGATGTATTTTGGAGAGCGCCTCACAAATCTATATAAGGAGGGCCTCTCCCCCATTTGTATTTGGTTAGAAGCTTGAGGAGCCTACTCCATGCTCTTGGCAAGCTCATTTCTAATCCACATGAGTTTACCCATTTCATGGTCTACTCATTTTGAGTCTCACACACTCTTTGTTTTGTGAGTACACTCTTCTTTTCATTTTTCTTCCGCGCGTGTACCCTCTACATGGTATCAGAGCGTTAGCTGAAGGTCTTGGTGGTGCATTTGACGGTCATTTTGGTGGTGGTGGTGTTTGAGTTTGGTGGTGTTGCTCTCCACTCATTTGGTGGAGCATTTTTCCATCATCTTACTCTTTGGGGTTTCATTTTGCCCATTTTCCCACCCTCCCACCCATTTTCGTCCTTGTTATGAACACCCTTTAGCCCCTTTTCCCTCCCACCCACCCTCTATTGTAGCAACATTTGCTGGTTTATTTCATTATTTCGTTCATGATTGTGGATTTTATATATCCTTCTTTTCATTTCGCATGAACATTATGTTGGTAAAGCATCTCTATGGTTAACGTGGCCATAATCACCTAGTTGAGTTTCTCAAGCTTTTGTAACATGTTCTGAGACATTACAATTGAATTCTGCTATGAGAGATCACACATGTTTTCTCTGTGTCATCACCTTGGTACCACTACTTTATGATATCGAATTCTTGAATAAGCAGATCTTTGGCATTCAAGACATCTCCTGTTGTGGAAGACGTGCACTCACACTTGATGATTTCGAAGGATGGAGATGCCACAGTTGAGGCATTGACACAAACAAGGCAAGACTCTTGTTTCTACAACCGCAACAATCAACTCGGAGCAACAAACATAGTATCTTTCAGAGCAAAGGTGGAGTGCGACTGGCATGCACCATTGTTGGCTTCGATTTCTGGCTGCTCCAAAATCAGTTGGAGAAGCTAGCAAAGAAGAGCGCTTCTCCTAACATCGACTCCCAACAGACCTGCTGTTTGCGGGCCTCTCTCTCGGGCTTGGTACTGCACCTTAACCTCTCTAGCAGCCGCCTCCACACCACGCCTCTGTACGTTCGACAAGGCAACACACTCAAGTGACTTGAGCAGATGACCATCTTCCTTGCACATGAACACCAGATGCACTTTGCCATTGCCGGTCCACTCCAACTAGCCTGTCAGGCGGCCATTCACTTAGGAGCCCAAACTCATCCCTGAGCCTATCTCAACAGTGAAAGTCTTGGACCTGCTTTGATCTCTCATCAACCGAGAGAAGAGAGAGAGAGAATCAGTTATGTGATGTTGCGCCACCCCTGTGTTACACAGAAAGAGAAAGAGAAACAGTGAGAGAGAGAGAGAGAGAAACTAGTCTCCTCTCTGTAATCGCATGCACTTGTCAGCCTGCTCGCAAAGAGTGGCGAAATATTTTCCAGCTCAAACATGATCTTCATGACTTTGTAGTTGGTTCCGCCAAGCTCACCTGCGCCTGCCATATCTCATAGATAGAGATAGAGTTACTATAATCTGCATCCATTGTAACTATTGACGATTTTTTTTCGAAATGGTCATCCTGCACGACTGATATAGGTGCCTCGTGAATTGATGATTTCAGCTCATTAGACGCTCCTATCTAATTGAGATGTCGTGACTCGTGATATGCTCTGGATTCTAGATGTCGTGAGTTATTTCTGCATCTTTGGTAGTGATGCCTACATCAAAGGCCACGGTGATGATCAGCCTAAGCAGTATATTTTCATCGGGTACAATGAGCACCAGAAGGCATACAAACTCTATGACCCAAAGACTCACTCAGTTATAGTAACCAAAGACTCACTCAGTTATAGTAACCAAAGACTACACCTTTGATGAATACTCTAAGTATTCATCCCTTTTGGATCCTCCCATTTCCACTTCAGATGGGGATCATTCCAGTTTTGAACAGTCACACTATGTGGAGCATGCTCTCTTTGTACATGACTTTCCGGATCATGATACAATTTTGGAGGAGGAATCAGAGATATCATCTCAGCTTATACCTCAGATGGCTACAGCTCCTATCGTACCATCAAAGGCTTATATTTCCCCTCAGCTTCAGTTGGGCATTACTCCAGGATCAATGACTCATCATTTTCCATCCTTATCTTCAAGAGTTCACATACCTCGTCTACAGCAGAATTTTGAGCATGTACTCTTCCATTCATGGAGACCAACATCCTTTCACTTACCATAGGATACTCCTACATCTACCTGGATTCATCACTCAGTTGGATCCTATTCTGAGCCAGCTTCTCGGTTCAGAGGGGGCCTCCATGGTCCTACCGATCCACAGCAGGAGTTTGTACACTCCATGGAGGACTTCAGCATACAGATGTACTACCATGTGACTATGATTTTATGCTTCATGCTTTATGTTTCACTCTTGCAGGACCTACTTCTTGGCCATACACATCTCGTGGTGGATATTGTCAAAGCTTTGAAGGTTCCTATATACCATCTGGAGTCATCCTACCTCTCTCGCATGGAGATGATCTCGTCCAGTGAGATCTTGTTTCGTTCCTATACCTCATTGATGGCGTACCTCTGGAGCATCCGCTTGATCCATCTGGTGGACATATTATGGAGTACCTGGAGATCCCGCATGGTTGATACCACTTGGAGGCAATGGATTCCTAGAAGAAAACTTCCTATTTTGTGCTCGTGCTGCTCCTGCTGATACATTCTTGGTGGACCTTTCTCTCATACCCTAGCAGCCTCCATACACTACAAAATGGATCTGCAAAGGGGGTGTTGAGAATATGAGAGTGCATCTCCCTTTTGTGTCTTGGAGTCACTATATTTCCATTTCATTTCCATTACATTTCCTTGTATTTTCTTTGTATTTGGGTACCTTGCCATTTGCTTCTACCAGTTGTATTCATTCTCCTTTCAGGGGAATTATCCCACATGAGAGCCCCTCACAAATCTATATAAGGAGGGCCTCTCCCCCATTTGTATTTGGTTAGAAGCTTGAGGAGCCTACTCCATGCTCTTGGCAAGCTCATTTCTAATCCACATAAGTTTACCCATTTCATGGTCTACTCATTTTGAGTCTCACACACTCTTTTTTTTGCGAGTACACTCTTCTTTTCATTTTGCTTCCGTGCATGTACTCTCTATAGTTGTATCCCAAGGGGGGATCCCTACTGCCACATTTGCATGCTTTTTTTGACTTTGATTGGGTTGGCTACTATGACACCTATGTGTCCACTAGTGGTTTTTTCTTCATGCTTGGTAGCTCATGCATATCTTGGCTGAGCAAGAAGTAGCCTACTGTGGCCACTTCCAGCTGTGAGGCTGAGTATAGGGTAGCTTTCACTGCGACTATTGAGTGTGTGTGGCTCAGACACCTTATGGTTGATTTGGGTGTTGGTAAGTCTTTTGCCACCACCATCTTCACTGACAGTCAAAGCGCATTGGCAGTTGCGAGGAACCCTGTGTTCCATGCTCGCACTAAGCACATTGAGGTGCATTATCATTATGTCAAGGAGAGGTTCTCTACTAGAGAGATCAGCTTGGCATTTGTGCCCATGCAGGAGAACATTGCAAACCTTTTCACAAAGCCTCTGCCTTGAGAGAAGTTTAAAGCTTTCCACAAAGCTTTAAGCTTATTTCCTTTTGTGGATTGATTCCACATAGCTTGGCACTTCCTTATACATGAGTGCCAACTCCTTGTTCACTACATCACTCCCAGGGGGGATTTGTTCATATATTTAGGTCGTGATGTGTGTGAACACACTAGGACCACTGGGGCACTTGTTTCCCTCTTTAAGAGGTTTTTTCTCTCGGCTTGTATATACACCTGTAGCCCTAACGGGTTACTTATCTGTGTACATTCTAGTGGTAATACATTCAGTATTGTGTGTTGTGCTCCAAGCTTCTTCTTCTTCCTTGTGTTGTTCATGCACTTCCGTGGATGTCTAACTCCAACAGAGATAATGTAAATTTCATGCATCTAGTTACAAATCCAATTTTCCATGCAAGGACAAAGCACATAAAAATACATTACCACTTTGTCAAAGAAAAGCTTATGGCAAAGGGAATTGACTTATCATTTGTTCCTATTGAGAAGCAAATAGCAAACGTGATGACAAAGGCATTTGATGGGATAATGCTATGCAGATTCAAATCTATGGCAGGTATGCCAATAGCACTAGATGGATGGACAAGTTGTCAAAAGAAGCCATTGATTAATGACATGGTGATACGTCCAAAGGGAAGCATGTTTTTGGAGGCACTCAATACTTCTCTTAAGGAGAAAATTTCAACTTTTCTTGCAAAGATATATGAACATGTTATATCTCGTGTGGCTAGTCCAAAGAATGTCACTATGAGAGTGACTCATAATGCATCTAATTTTTGAAGTGTTGGAATTTCCATACAAAACAAGTATGAAGGCATTACTTGGGTTCCATATGCGGCTTAGATGCTAAATCTAATATTGAAAGATAGATATGGATTATCCTTCATTAAACAGAGTTTACTCAATGAGAATCATGTGTTCAAGTTTATCTAACAGCATCAATTTTCATATTTTCTCTTTCGTTCAAGATCTCCCAATAAAGCACTTCATATCTTTTGTGCTACATGATTTCCAATAGCTTATATTGTGTTCAATGGACTATGGGAAGCCAATCCAAAACATATATAAATGATTGCACATCAAAGATGGGAGGCATCACTAGATAAGTATCCTTCTTATCAAGTTGGATATTCGAAGTGCATCTCTATGATATAATCACCAAAATTTTGGCATAATATTGAAAAACATATCGGTATCCATAAACCTTTTGTGGAACTTCTAGAAATTGTTGATACTGATAAGTTAGTGACAAGAATATCTTATTGGATTATGTCAAAAGCTATTCAAAAAGTGAAAGACTTTAATCATTTCTCAACACCAAAAGAAATACAACTTGTATCATTAGCAGAGAAATCATGGATGCAAATGCATACTCATTTACATGGAGCGATGTTTATCTTGGATCCAACATTTCATCTCAATGGTCAAGTGTTAAACAAAGAATTCATGGTAGATTTCAAAACCACATGTCATATACTACTTCCAGGCATAGATGGTTGAGATGCATTCCATCAAAGGGTAGCTTATTTTTATCATGATGGAAATTTTGGAGATCTATGACACATTAAAGTGATTCAAAATCATGGACGTACTATATGGTGGAAAGAGTACAAAGGAAGAAGATTGAAGATGCAATATATAGCTATAAGAGTGTTTTTGGTAACAACTTCAAGCAGTACTTGTGAATATAACTGGAGTGCATATGATTTTCTTCATTTGAAAACAAAGAAATTGCTTAAGTGTATCATGTGCAAATTATTTGGAGTACATGTCTTGTAATATGAATTTTTTACATGTTCCAACCAAGATAGCGCCTACATTAGTGCAACAAACTTTTGGAAATTTTCAAATGCATGAAAGTTTAGCAAATGATTCATGGATTGATCATGAACTAGATCTAGACCACAATGATGGTTAACACACGAAAGAAATAGATGACATGGTACTTGTAATAGATGATGATATTAAAAATTAGGAAAATCATGTATTCTAAATAATCTGATTAGATTCAATTTCAAAAATCATGTCTTTATCATAAACTGATGATTTGAAATATTACAAAAAGTTGCTTGCCTATTTAGTGATTTTGTGAATGTAATAATTCATCGATATTGAACCAATCAAAAGATGATGATGCCTTTGATAGTCTTCCATACTATTCTCATATGCATCAAAATATATCTGTAAATTTTTCACTTGATTTTCTAAATCATCAATTTGCATTTGTTGATCATCAATTGTTTTGTGTAAACTCGGAATTGTTAATCACCCATTGTATAACTCTACTCCTTGTGATGATAAATCATGCATAAGGTTATCTTCTTCAAGTAGCAAAATATATGGCCACTTTTGAGGAAGAGGGCCGTTTTGTGTCCTTGGTTACAAAAGTACGCATGATTTTGAGGACAACCCAAACATATACTTGCATTCTTTGGGCGATCATTCCAATCTACATGTCAATGAAGGATATCTTGTATGGGAACTTTTTGAATGAAATATGATGCAATTTTATTCTTTTTTGGTAACAATCATTCAACTTGAACAAAGTGTCGAAGTAAAGTTTTGTTGAAATAAAAAATGTTGACCTTGATTTCTAAAATTGAGCCTTTTGTTCCAACAAAATCCTTTTTGATTTAGCATGATAGTGTTCATTATTCGAATTTGGCATTATTGCCATATTTTACTTTGAAAGCGTCAAAACAAAAACATTACTTTTAAATGATTGACATCATTCAATCAACATCGTTTACTATTTGTCTCCCACATCATTCACATCATTTAGTCCACATAATCACATCATTCAATTGAATTCACATCATTGAAATCATTCAATCCACATAACTCAAATGAATCCACCTCATTCAATCCACATAATCTAATCCATGTGATTCAATTGAATAAACATCATTCAATCCCCATAATTCAATTGAATCCACATCACTCAATCCACATCATTCATAAATAATTAGATAGATATATAAGTATATAAATAGGTAGATAAATAGATGGATACATATATATATAAATAGATAGATTGATTGATATATTTATAGATAGATAGATGCATATCAGCTAAAAAAAGAAATAGATGGAATGATGGATATGTAGTTAGTAATATACATAGATAGATTGATTGATCGATTGATACAAGATAAATATATAGATGCATCCATCATGGTCACTTTAGGTAAAAATCCTTCATAATCACTTCATAAGCAAATCCATAATAATTACGTGATATTAAAATCCACATAATACTTCATGTATCATAAGAACACTTCAAGTCAAAGTAAAAATTATATAACATTAACACAACAATTGAATCAGACACAATGGTAAAAAATGATGCTTGATTAATAAAAGTGTTTGTTGATAAAAATCCACTTTAATATGGTCTTAATCCATCACTATTGGATGTCTTCAAACCATAATGAACAAGATTCAAGAATACCTTAAGCAACTCATGGGTTTCCAATCATTTCAATACATCTTTGTCTATAGCTAGGTGTGTTGGAGTTTGAGGTCTACAGTAACACACAAATAGCACAAGGAAGAAGAGGAAGCTTAGAGCACAAAACAATTTTAAATGAATGACCAATTGAATGTTCCAAGATAAGTAACCTATTAAGGTTATAGGGCTATATACAAGCTGGGGCAAAAAACCCTCCTCAAGAGGGGAAAAAGTACCCTCGTGGTCCTAAGTGTGTTCACACATATTACTGTCGAATATATCAACAAGTCCCCTTAGGAGTGATGTGGTGAACAAGGAGTTGGCACTCATGTATAAGGAAATGCCAACCTATATGGAAAGAGATAAATCCACAAAAGGAAGTAAGCCCAAAACTTTGCAAAAAGCTTCAAACTTCTCCCTAGATAGAGCCTTTGTGAAAAGGTCTGCAATGTTATCTTGTGTGGGCATATATGCCAAACTGATCTCTCTAGCAGAGAACCTCTCCTTGAAATAATGATAGTGCACCTCAATGTGCTTTCTGCGATCAAGGAACACAAGGTTCCTCCCAATGGCCAATGCACTCTGACTATTAGTGAAGATAGTGGTGGTAGAAGATTGAGCAACACCCAAATCAGCCAAAAGGTGTGTGAGCCACACAGACTCAACATTCACTCTGAACAATGCCCTATACTCAACCTCACAACTAGAAGTGGCCACAATAGTCTTCTTGTTTCTCAACCAATATATGCATGAGTTACCAAGCAGGAAGCAAAAACCACTAGTGGACATGTGAGTGTCATAGCAAACAGCTTTACGAGGGTCAAAAAAATCATGTAGATATGGCGGTAATGATCTCGCTAGGGATAAAATAATCCAATTCTTTACAAGAGTTACAGTTCAGAGGCCCATGGGAATCTGCTCCAGATCAGAGCTCCCACAATATTGATAAAAAACGAAGACTCCGTGGTTCCAAGAAACACTGGAGTCATGAAGAACACTAAGGTTCAATGTCATCTCACTTTAGAAGAGGTGCTCAAAGTAAAACCTCAGTTATGGAATCATGTGGCAAATCAAGTTCTAGAACTTGATTCCACGATCTCAAAAGCATGCTCTAAGCAAAAAGTTCCAGAGATACCTCTAGACAAAATAGGGGACATGAGTGAAGGTGAAGAAGGTAATACTTATCTTCCGATCACCTACCAAAGTTACACAACCAAAGCGACCATAGATTCAGGTGCTGGTGTTGCTATTGCGACCACCTCCCTGTGGAAGCAATGGGGTAAACCTACATTAAGACCAACTAGAATGAAGCTTCAGATGGTTGATGGCCATGTTGAAAGACCTCTAGGATTGCTAGAAGGAATAACTCTAACCACTTGTGGTGTAGATTTTGAGCACACCTTTGCTATATGTGACTTTGGTAAAACTAATACCTATGAAATGATCATGTGAAGACCTTCCTACGGCAATTGCAAATAGTATAGGATTGGGGAATCAACTTCTTATACTTGTAGCACTTAGAATCATATCAACAAGGAGCAAGAAGATTCAATCTTTGTGCATTGTAAAAGTTCATCTGATACATCCTGGATGCATGAAGATACTCATTTGTGGATGTGCAAGCTCACAAAGGAAGAGGAAAACCACCTAAAAGCAAGAGAAGAAGGAACTTCTCAAGGAGATAGACTAGTTAAAGACCCAACCTACACACCGATGATCTTCCCAGATGAGGAATTTGAGCCTCATGGCTGGGCAGAAATCTTAGCCACCATGGACATTGCTATCAATGAAGAACAGTGGACACCTCATTGCAATGAGGAGACTTATGATATTTCAGTGTTCATGTGTCAGCCCTTTCTAGAAGAATGTGACCCTAGTGACTTCATAGAAGAAGAGGAGAATGACGACAATCTGGAGTCCATTGTGATGGATAGTTTCTTTATTTCAGAGGAGCACTATCTAGAAGACATAGGAGTATGTACTCAAAAAGAAGAAGAACCTCTCACAAGCATCAAAGCTGTAAACTCAAACGATGGAAGTGAGGGTGGTCAAAAGAAGAAGAAGAAAAGAAAAGTAGTGAAACAAGAAGAGGAGGAATCATTGTTTGAAGTACCAGATAATTTCAAGGAATATGAAGTTGAAGATCAAAAAATTTTGGTGTACGAATGCCTAAGAGAGAGGCCATTACAGGAGAAGCATACGATAACAAAGAAAAGACCAAAAAAATTTCTTGTAACCATTGAAGGGAACGAAGAACAATGTACGTACATAGGAGAAGACTTAAGTGCCGAAGAGGAAATAGAGCTTGTAGCCTTACTAAGAGAATATAGGGATGTGTTTACGTGGACCTATAAAGACCTGAAGGGGGTAGATCATAAAATTTTTTCTCATACAATCCCCATGATAGCGGATGCCAAGCCCACCAAACAGAAGCCCTACACATATAATGACACTTATGCAGCTAAAATAAAAGAAGAAATCGACCGGTTCATTGAAGCTAGATTTATCTATGAGATTGAACATACTGAATGGGTGTCCCCCATTGTAGTGATGCCCAAAAAGAACAGAAAGTTACGGGTGTGTATTAACCTTAAAAAAGTTAATGCCACCACGATAAGAGATAGTTATCCGCTTCCACTCACTGAACATTTATTGGAGCATGTTACAAGCAAGGAAGTTTATAGCTTCCTTGATGGATTTTCACGTTACTTCAAGTATTCATTGCCCCAAAAGATCAACACAAAACAACTTTTTCCATAGAGTGGGGAGTCTTTGCATTTTGTGTGATGCCGTTTGGACTCACCAATGCACCTGCAACATTCCAAAGGCTCATGTGTCATGTCTTCAAAGAGTTCTTGCGAAAGAGCTTAGAAGTATATGTGGATGATTTATGTGCTTATTCCCAACAAAGAAAATACCACATCCCTGAGCTAAGACAGATCTTCAACAAGTGTAGATAATATCGAGTTTGTCTGAACCCAGAAAAGTGTGTGTTCATGGTACGACAAGGTAAGATTTTAGGTCACATTGTTTCTAAGAATGGAATATCAACAGATGAGGACAAAGTAAGAGCCATTGCAGAGCTGCCCAGGCCAAGGAACATTAAAGAGGTACAAGCCTTCATGGGTCATTGTGGATATTACTGCAAGTTTATCCACATGTACGCAATCATAGCTAAACCTTTTTATGCCTTGCTGACAAATTTTGAGTGGAATGATGAATGTGAAAAAATCAATGAGCCAAAAAGAAGTTTGTCCACAGCACCAATGTTGACCACTCCTGATTGGACTAAACCATTCCATGTCCATGTAGATGCATCCAACCATGCAATAGGATGTGTGCTAGCACAACCCACAGGTGAAGGCAATCTAGATTTGCCTATAGCATATGCGAGCAGACAAATAAACGCGGTAGAATGAAATTATACAACAACCGAAAGAGAAGGCTTAGGTATGGTATATGCAGTGAAGAAGTTTAGACACTACTTGGCCAACAACTTCAAGTTTTTCACTGATCATCAAGCCTTGTTATACTTGGTCAATAAACCTTGCAATACAGGATGCTTAGTAAGATGGTTCCTCTTACTAATGGAATATGACTTTGAAGTGGTTGTTAGGAAAGATAAGACCCACCTTAGAGCAGATCACCTTTCTTGCATCACTTCAGGAGAGCCACCGCAAGGAGTGTCTGATGAATTGCTCGATGCTTATATGTTCAATCTAGAAGTTATTGTTGGAGTTAGACGTCTGCGGAAACACGCGAACAGCACAAGGAAGAAGAAGAAGAAGCTTGGAGCACAACACACAAGACTGAATGTATTACTAGAGAATGTACAAAGATAAGTAGCCCATTAGGGCAATAGGCGTATATACAAGCCGGGGGAAAAAAACCTCCTAAAGAGGGAAAAAAGTGCCCCGGCAGTCCTAGAGTGTCCACACACATCACTACCTAAATATATCAACAAATCCCCCCTGGGAGTGATGCGGTGAACAAGGAGCTGGCACTCATGTATAAGGAAGTGCCAAGCTATGTGGAAATCACTCCACAAAAGGAAGTAAGCCCAAAGCTTTGCGGAAAGCTTCAAACTTCTCCCTAGGCAGAGCCTTCGTGAAAAGGTCTGCAATGTTCTCCTGCGTGGGCACATATGCCAAGCTGATCTCCCCAGCAGAGAACCTCTCCCTGACATAGTGATAATGCACCTCAATGTGCTTAGTGCGAGCATGGAACACAGGGTTCCTCGCAACTGCCAATGCGCTCTGACTGTCAGTGAAGATGGTGGTGGTAGAAGACTGGCCAACACCCAAATCAGCCATAAGGCGTCTGAGCCAC
Source organism: Ceratopteris richardii (assembly GCA_020310875.1). Lineage (NCBI taxonomy): Eukaryota > Viridiplantae > Streptophyta > Polypodiopsida > Polypodiales > Pteridaceae > Ceratopteris > Ceratopteris richardii. The sequence continues at coordinate 146,407,306 of CM035413.1, forward strand.
ACACACTCAACAGTCGCTGTGAAAGCTGCCCTATACTCAGCCTCACAACTGGAAGTGGCCACAGTAGGCTGCTTCTTGCTCAACCAAGATATACATGAGCTACCAAGCATGAAGCAAAAACCACTGGTGGACACACGAGTGTCATAGCAACCAGCCCAATCTGAGTCAGAAAAAGCATGCAAATCTGGCGGTAGTGATCCCCCCTTGGGATAAAACAACCCAAGTAGCCGAGTACCACTCAAGTAGCGAAAGATGCGCTTAACCGCTTTCCAATGCGTGACTCCTGGGCAATGCATGAACCTGCTCATCTGTGAGACAGCAAACTGAATATCTGGCCGAGTAATGCATAAGTAAATCAAGCATCCAACAGCCTGCTGATAGAGAACAGCATCAAATGCATCTCCAGCATCATGAAGACTCAATCGTAAACCTGTCTCCATAGGAGTGGCAATAGGCTTACAGTCTTCAAGGCCAAAACGCTGCAATAATGTGTCAATATATTTCGTTTGACACAAAGCCATTCCACCATCAACGTGCATAAACTGAATGCCCAAATAGTGATGCAAATGCCCCAAATCAGACATCTCAAATGAGGCATGCAAATCAGCCTTAAAATCAGCAATATGTGTCTCAATAGGACCAGTGAGCAGCATGTCATCAACATAGACAACAATGATCAGAAGCACATCATTAGCATGCTTAACATATAAGGTGCTTTCAGTTGGACTGTTCTCAAAACCATGTGCAATCAGATAGGCATGTATCTTCTCATACCAAGCAGGTGGTGCTTGCTTTAAACCATATAACGCCTTCTTTAACCTGCACACCTGGTTTTCATGCCCTTTCTGCACAAAGCCACGGGGCTGAAAAACATACACTTCTTCATGCAAGTCACCATTCAGAAATGCTGTTTTAATGTCCAACTGATGTACATTCCAACCATGATGGGCTGCAAGTGCACAAATGCTCCGAACAGTAGTCATACGGCATGTAGGTGCAAAGGTCTCATCAAAATCAATGCCTCTTTCCTGCGCATAACCCTTTGCAACAAGCCTAGCCTTATACCTGTCAACTGTACCATCAGGTTTACGCTTCAGCTTGTATACCCACTTAGTGCCAATGGCCTTCTTGCCAGGAGGCAAGTCACATAAAGACCATGTACCATTCTTCATTATAGCATCATATTCAGATTGCATAGCAGCCATCCAATTTTCTGAATTTTGTGCTTCATCAAAAGAAACAGGTTCATTCTCATCACAGAGACTAGATGCAGCCATAGCATAGCAATCTGATGCAAAGGAGGCACTATGAGAGCCTGAACGAGTATGATATGACAAAGGTGCATCTAATTTGCTGTCACGCAAAGTCTGCACCAGCCATTTTGGCATAGTTTTTGCCTGCTCAATATCAGCTCTCTCATCAACAAGTGCATCATGTAAATCTGCATCAGAAATGGAATGATCTGCATCATCATATGAAACCTGCAAAGGCTGAGAAGTTGCCTCATTAGGACCAGCACTAGCCTGTCCACCTGTAAAAAGAGGCATCAAAGTATCATACATGTCTTTGGAGCTAACAGATGTCTCCTTAGTACATGAAAGCAATGGCTGAATAGCATCTTCCACAAAGACAACATCACGGCTAACCAGAATGCGTTTAGTCTATGGATGATAGAGACGATAGCCTTTACTTTCAGAACTGTACCCAACAAAAATACATTTTACTGCCTTATCATCCAATTTTCTGCGATGTTGTTCAGGCACTAATGCATATGCCAAACAACCAAAAACACGCAGATGAGCAACAGATGGCTTGCGGTCATGCCAAGCCTCATATGGAGTGATAGACTGCAATGCTTTAGTGGGACACCTGTTCAGTACATATGCTGCACACATGACAGCCTCAAGCCAGAAACTATGTGGTAAAGCCTGACTTTTGACCATGCACCTCGCCATCTCCATGAGTGACCTGTTCTTTCGTTCAGCAACTCCATTCTGTTGAGGTGTATACGGCACTGTACACTGGTGTTTTATCCCACGTTCAGCCAGAAATGCATTAAAATCTGAAGACATATATTCCCCCCCTCGATCAGAACGGAGGGTGCCCATTTTACATGCTGACAGATTTTCAGCCAAAACCAAAAACTGTTTGAAGCACATGAACACTTCGGACTTTGCTTTGAGTGGATATACCCATGCATGCCTGGAAAAATCATCAATGAAAGTCACGAAGTAAAGGTAATTTCCAAAAGAGGGTGTATGCATAGGACCACAGACATCACTATGTACAAGCTGCAATTTCTGCATAGCCCGAACTGAACCATCTTTTGGAAAGGAAGAACGCTGCATTTTGCCCAAAATACAGCCTTCACAAACATGTTTTCCAGGTGCCTCAAGTTTGGGCAAAGAGGACACCATTTCAGATTTCTGCAGGCGTAACAAACTAGCAAAATTCAGATGACCAAAGCGTGCATGCCAAAGCTTTGCATCTGACATAGCCTGAGAATCATGAACTGCACATGCCGAATCATTCACAGATCTTTCATAGTCTATGAGCTTATACAGCCCACGACATAAAATGCCAGAAGCAATAATCACATCGCCATTTGAGAGATCATGGACTGTACACCTGTCATCAACGAATTTCACAACCAAGCCAATCTTGGCTAATGCAGAAACTGATAACAAGTTCTTTTTGATCCCTGGCACAAATAAGGCATCTGACAAAGTGAAAGAACTACCATCAATAGTAGTCAGAATGATCTTACCAACTCCCATAACAGGATAAGAGGAGTTATTGGCGCATGTGACAGTATTCCCTGTAGGGGCAGGCTCGAGTGAAGAGAAGAAACTGCGCTGCGAGGTAATATGTTTGGTCGCCCCACTGTCAAAGTACCAAACATCTGAGTCTACTGCAGACATGCACTGATCATGAGAAGATGGGTCAAAACTGCAGACAGTAGTAAACGCCCATTCTTCTTCCTGCACAAGATTTGCAGACTCTGTTTTTGGTGTAGAGGCCTCTGCAACAACCATTCCAGCCTCTTTCTTCTTTGCCTCTTTAGCAGCCAGTTTTGGACAGTTCTTTATAATATGATCATTTCCTTTACAGTACTTGCAGAACAATTTTTGCTTTTCTGATTTCTTCTCATCTTTATCCTGGTTCTTCGATTGTGCAGCATTTGCAGATTTCTGCTTACTAGTAGAAGAGCTCCATTTTCCTTTGCCCTTCTGACTAGCCAGGAAAGCTTGATCTGCAACACGCATAATGGACCTGTTCTGCCTGGACTGATCTTCCTGCAACAGAACAGAGACTAATTCCTCAAATGACAAGGCATTCGGATTGCCTTTCATCATCAACCGAAGAGTAGAGGCAAAACTCTGATATGAATCAGGAAGACCATTCAGAACGGTCTGCACAAGTGAGCTATCTGGTATAACCTCATCAGCAGAAATCAATTGTTCCTTCAGGTCTTTGATCTTTGTAAGAAAACTATCCATAGAATCACCTTCATTCATGTGCTCACTCTCCAACTGTTTTCGGAGGTAAGCAACACGAGCCTCATTCCTAGCCTGGTACAAAGTGGTAAGTGTATCCCAAGCATCCTTTGCTGTTCTGCAAGAGCGAATGTGAGGAATAATGGCACGTTTGACAGACAAAGCTATCAATGCATGTGCCTGGGCATCTCTGCCATCCCAACGAATCTGCTCTGCAGTAGGTGCAACAGAAACAGCAGCACGAACAGGAATCTGCGGAATATCATCTTCGACACCATCTTCATCAGCTCCAACACCTGTATTTGCAGTACCTGTCGTTACAGGTGTAACAGGATGTCTTTCAACACCCTACACAATGTTCCACAATCCTTTTGCAACCAGTACATGTCGCATCATATAAGCCCATAATGGGTAGTTGGTACCATCCAACTTATCCTCAACAGCCAACATACGGAATACATCACTGCTTTCAGCCATGGCCGGTGACTAAAATACCTTGATGCAGAAAATTGACTGTATCTAAAAAAGTTGAACGGAACTGCCCAAACGAGTTCTGCTAGACCTGTAGCAGACTTCGAGACGCTTAAACTTGCGAACAGAAACTGGTATATACCTTTGGCACAAAAGGACGAAATAGCCTGCACAAGCACTGCGATAGTGCGTTCGGAGGCCGAAACGAGCTCAGATCGCGATTTTGGCACCACACAGCAAAGCTGTTTTGATCTCGAAAACACCCTGAGTATGCTCACCAAATTTCGTGCAAATCTGAGACTGCAAACGGAGGAGTGTCGACGGTGCCCTAGAAGAAGCGACGACCTGCTCTGATACCAATTGTTGGAGTTAGACGTCTGCGGAAGCACGCGAACAGCACAAGGAAGAAGAAGAAGAAGCTTGGAGCACAACACACAAGACTGAATGTATTACTAGAGAATGTACAAAGATAAGTAGCCCATTAGGGCAATAGGCGTATATACAAGCCGGGGGAAAAAAACCTCCTAAAGAGGGAAAAAAGTGCCCCGGCAGTCCTAGAGTGTCCACACACATCACTACCTAAATATATCAACAGTTATTCCTAAATGGCCAAACAAGTTGGTATGTATCCTAACCTTTGGACCTGCAAAAAGGAATGTGAAGACGGACAAGGATGAAATTGTAAGATCACAAAATTATCAAATATTGGCAGGCAGCATGTATAAATAAGATATGGATGGTGTATTAGCTTGTTGTGTTGAGGACGATGAACATGGTGGTTGGTTTCAACAAGCCCATGAAGGAATGCTACGAAATCACTATTCTAAACAACGAACACTGCAGAATCTAAAATGTTTAGCATGGACAAAGAAATACATGAATGGATTAAGCATTGCCCAATGTGCCAAGAGAGACCCCTAGTGGAGCATGCTACCCTTTATCATGTGTCATTAATTCCAGATTGGAGTGCTCCATTGGTAGAATTTATTAAATCAAGAACACTCCCTAATGAGGCTAGTCTAGCAAGAACACGAACCATGGAGCACGAAGCTCAAGCCTACGCCTTAGTAGGAGACAACCTATACCAAAGATGCAAAGATGATTACTTAAGATTCTGCGTTCATGAATCAGATTATTTGAAAGTCTTAGAAACTGCACATAGTGGTGTTGTTGGTGGACACTTTGGGCCTGACCAAGTAATTAAGACCATTCTATTCTCCGGACTTTGGTGGCCCACTCTTCATATGGATGCACATACCTATGTGAAGAAATGTGACACATGCCAACATGTGCAATCCGATTAGAAAAGACGAGATGCCGTTGAGGCCAATGATGGGAGGACGTGCATTTTCAAAGTGGGGTATAGACTTTGTAGTTCCCATTAACCCCCCAGCAAGAAACTCCCATGGCGAGTACATTATTATAGCCACTAATTACCCCAAAAAGTGGGTAGAAGTCAAAGCCATGAAAAAAAACAATGCTCAAACTATAGCAAAGTTTTTATTTGAAAACGTATTCACTAGATATGGACTACCAATGAGTTAGTGAGCGATAGAGGCACACACTTCTTGAATGAAGTCATTGAAAATCTCCTCCAAGAGTTCTTGGCGATACATAAGAGTCTGCCCCTTATCATCCACAAGCTAATGGACAAGCCAAGACCACAAACAAGATCCTATGTAATGTATTGACAAAATTGGTAAATAATATGCGCTCTGATTGGGATAAACAGCTTCATCATGTTGTTTGGGCTTACTGAGTTGCCTACAAAATGGTACTCAATGCCACCCCATTTCAGATGGTCTTTGGATAGAATGTTGTGCTACCATTGGACTTTCTAATCCCAGCTTTAAAAGTAGCACAAGAGCATGAGTGGAATGGACATGAGTTGTCCAGGATCTTTGATCTAAAATGCTTAGGTGAGACAAGGCTACGAGCAGCAGCAGGCATCTATGCTGCAAAGAAAGGGCAAAAGGCATACTTCGATGCACATATCAAAGATAATGGATTGAAAGAAGGAGATCTAGTGCTAGTCTATACATTAAAGTTGCATGCCCGTAAATTAGAAAAGTGAGGATATGGACCCATGATCATTAATAGAATTTCCACTAGTGGTGCAGTTCAATTGGCCACACTAGAAGATGATATCCTACCAAACTATATCAGTGGATGTCGAGTCAAGTTATATCAAGAACCTCTTACAGAGGATATGCTAATGAGACTCAACACTGCTAAGAAATGAAAAGAAGAAGAGTTAAGGGTTAGAGAAGAAGCACAGGCAGAGGCTATAGAACGCATTAGGAGAAATAAGTTAAGGCACCTAGGCCTGGATGTCAATCTTGAGGCCCCAAGATACCACATGGCCATGTGTCAAACATCAAGTGCAATTGCTTCTCGAATAATTGATCTACGTCCCTTTGTGACCATAGCGGTGGGACAAGGGAAGAATGCACGGACTGTGAGAGCATTGGTTGACTCAGGTGCAGCAACTAGTGCAGTTAGACTTTCATACTACCAAGATCTACAATTGAAAATCCATTCCATTGAAGCCTATCTCATAGGATTTGGAGGTGTGGAAACCCCCTGTTTAGTTGAGGTAGAGCTTCCCATATACATTCAGGATGTCGCAATGTCAATACTCCCATGTAGATAATGCTCCTTGCTTGAGCATCCTTCGTCATCCATGTCTTCAAATCTGTGAGCTCCTCCCTAGTTGGAACACTAGGATCTTTAAATTCTGGTTTTTCTTCTTCACCTATAATTTATCCTATCAAGTCTTTGCTCATAAGATGAGCTTCCACCCCATAGACGAAGCAGGATAGTTTTCTCTATCCAATTTCTCTATATGAAGAGAATCTCCCATCTTTTCTTCACCTGTGTATTAAATTCTTCAAGCTTTGTGAGGAATAAGTGTACCTTTACTTTTGAATGTAGTTCCTTTTGGTCTTCTTGATAACTTCAGGCTTCCTTCTCTAGCTTTCACTTCAATCTTTCACCTTTTGAATCTTCAAAGGTTGATTTCTGTATAACTACAATAGTCAGGGTCCTCCTTTCTTCAATTTTGATGATTCCTACTCTGATACTAGTGATGGAGAGTGTTATCCTTGATGTTAGAGCACCTCTATATCAAGAACAACTCAAAACCTCAACCAATTTTGGAATACTAATGCCACATTACCAATATTTGCACTAACTATGAAGAGAGTGATTATTCAGAAAAGTCTGCTGCACTCAATTCACTCATTGAGTAATCAAATGTGTAAAGTTGTCAATGAGTAATCAAATTCACTCTTTTGGAGGTAATGTGTAATGCCACATTACCTCCAAAAGAAAAAGTTATCCTTGATGTTAGAGCACCTCTATATCAAGAACAACTCAAAACCTCAACCAATGAGTAATCAAATGTGTAAAGTTTTCAATGAGTAATCAAATTCACTCTTTTGGAGGTAATGTGTAATGCCACATTACCTCCAAAAGAAAAAGTTATCCTTGATGTTAGAGCACCTCTATATCAAGAACAACTCAAAACCTCAACCAATTTTGGAAGACTAATGCCATATTACCAATTTTTGCACTAACTATGAAGAGAGTGATTATTCAGAAAATTCTGCTGCACTCAATTCACTCATTGAGTAACCAAATGTGTAAAGTTTTCAATGAAACTTTGTATGATATGTTTCCTAGTGCTTTCACACCTTCTCCAAGGTAAACTCTCTCAAAAGGTTTAGTAAATATTGAGTTTTACTCCAAATAGTTCACCTATGTCTAAAACTATACTTCTATACAATCGACGTTGACACATGCAGCTTCTTGTGCATAGTTCTCTTAAATTAAAACTCGTTTATTCAAAAGCTTTTAGCCATAGGTGGCTTACCCTCCAACTTAAAGAATGAATGCTTGGTTGCTCAAAATTTTACACTGTGGAAGGAGAACTGACCAAAACATTATCATTGAATTTGTGTGTGCTAGAGTCTTCTTTCCTTCACATTTACACATGTAAATGTTCCTACTCTCAATTCTCTCAACGTGATCACAATTAGGATCTCAAAATTTGTACAGAGGCCATTCAACTATAGACTTAGATTTTTACAAAAGCATTTCACAAAGTGATAAACACACAAGGAGCACTAAGCAAAATATCGGGCACAATTTTTCTTCTATTCAGGAAAACATTACATCTGCTTGATGAGCTATATTCTCATCAGTTCTAAAGTGTCTAATGACTCTTAGAACTTGTCTTTCATCATCTCTCTTACATGCCCTGACTTTCTACTTGTATATATAGGATATATGTAAAAACGTGTAACCATAACAAAGGTATAAGTGAGTTAATTACAAGTTTAGTGTACATGTATATACAAGTCTTCATTCTCTGATCATGCACTAACTTCAAGCTTCATATATTGGTCTTTGCTTCATACTTTGACTTCAAACCTTTGTCAAAATCATCAATTGATGGTTTTCATGCACCAACATGGCCTCAAGGTCCTAGTGTGTTCTCTAGGCCTTGGTAGAGGGAATTCATCTACATTTCTTTGATGCCTCGAGTCTTCGTGTCTCTCATTGTCCATTCTATGCATCTCTGTTCTTGTTCTTTCCCTTCCTAGTGGGTTAGCGAAGCTCACCTCAGGTCTGTCTCTACTCCTGTCTCTCTAAGTCCCATGAGCTTGAGATGTTCCAGCTCCTTGGTGATTGTAAGAGACATTGGATCTCGGTTGGGGAAAAATGAATTCACGTTTCCAAGTATAGGCATGCCTACCATGCTCAGATACCACAAAGACCCTCTCTGAGGTATTGTCTAAGTAGGTCACTTTTCCTGGGGAATCCGGATCTTTGAGTTCATATATGGTAAGCATTCCTACTTCATTAGGCTGGTCAGGTTTATACCTCCAAAAAGCCTCGTTTGTTTCTTGGTTTAAGAGCAAGTCTATGCTCTTATTGTCCTAGGGAACCCACTCTCGAGTGATCACTCTGGCCAGGATAGATTTGCCTCAAGGGGTTCTTGGCTCTCTTCCTAAGTTCCCTTGCTAATTGTCACATGTTTTGGGCTCTGAGATTATGTTGCCAAACTCATCTGTCCTATCTGGTTGGTTGATGACCACATACATCGTTCCTTCTTTATCTATGTATGAACCATTTTCAAACTTGATGACTAGATGTTCTAGTCCAATGGGTTGATCTAGGTTTTTAATCTGGACAATAGATCTTCTCAAATCATCCTCATAGTTGCAAGCACCTAAGCGGTTGGTCTTGGTAAATTTCAGTTGAGTCTTGTAAGGACCCTCTGTTTACCTTGAATATGGATTTGGGCCATGGCCTTCGGTGCGGTACAAGGCAATAACATGGATTATATTTAATATATAAGCTTGCGTTGGACCACATTCGCATCATTTTTGGATAGGACGAGACTAATCATGCATGCCAATTAGGTTGAAATATGGTACCTTTTCTTGTAAACTCGAGAAGGTCTTTAGGCTCAAATTGAGTTGAAAAAGTTGGTTTGTTGTCCAAACCCTTTTTATTGTTGCATTTTAATCTACAAGAAGTAAAAAATAAGGCATATATTGCAATTCTAATATGATGATAAGCCGTCAATAAGAGAGGTTCTAAAAATAGGCAAAGTTGAGTATTGTTTCTTCAAGATTTATCAGTGATTGGATCTGAAGAGTTACTTGGTCATCATGTGTCCATCCTATTTGTTCAACCCTTTTTAGCCATTCAGGTGCTTCATTTTTAAATGTGTCTTGTCCCTCCTCTATAGTGCATCCACCTAGTACTGGTACTAGCTCATATGGGTCCTCAAATGTTTCTTCCATAGGGATTTCGACATCTTCGGGTTCGGGTTCTACTAATAGGGAAGGTGGTTCTTCATATTATAGTAATCTTGCTTGAAGTTCATCTACTTGTTTCTAGATATTTTTGGGAAGAGGGATGGCCTCTAGTACTTGTGTGATGGGCCTTGTGATGTGCTTCTTGAGATCTTCACATTCCTCTTCTAGCTTGGTGTATGACTCCAAAAATTTAGCATCATCTTCAAGTAGTATGCAGATGCTATTTGAAGGGATAGTTTGAAATCCGGTTGGACTGATGGTGGATCTGGGAGTTCTTTCCATGATAGCTTCTAGTTTGTCTTGATTTTGCTACTGCAACCTCTTGTTCTCCTCCATTGTTGTTGACATGTGTTGTCATAGAAGGCCTAAGTTCATTTGTAGCTTGGAATTCCTAGCATTTTGTTCAGGCAACATCTCTTCCAAATTCTTAACTACTTCTATATCCACTCCTTGTACTTTGGTATTTAGCTCGTCATGCACTTGTTGGAGGGTAAGGTTCTCAACTTGTAGTCGATGGTTATCTTCTTCTAGTATTGTCATTCTGATATGTAATTGTTGAGACTCACTCACTAGGACCACATTTCTTTCTTGTAATTGCTGACAGTCCTGTTGAAGATGTGTTATAAATTGAATCATAGTATTGAATGTATTATGCACAAAAGTAGATGCAAAAGTGGTAGGGGTGAATGTAGGGGGAATGGGAGGGGGTATGGGAGTTGTGAATGCTATGCCTGCTAATGGTGATGTTGGTGGAGGGGGGATAGGGGATTGTGGAAGTGTAGGGGGAGGGATTGGTGCTATGGGCGATGATATGTCTATTGAATCCAACAATTTCATGCATGTCAGTGCTACCATGAAAGTAGGGATGGTAGGTCTGGTGCACATGGTGTTTGTGAAAAGTGATGTTACAAAAGGGTTCAAACCCATAGAGAGTGATGCAAAAGATCAAGAGAGGGCTTCCATGAAGGGAAACCAGAATGGGTGTACAATAGGGGAGTTTAGAGGGTCGATTACTATGGATCAATATTGAAGGGGACCTGTGTGTGAGGGGATGTGGGGTATCCAATGATGTCGTTGGTGGGTCGAGGGTGACCTACTACACTAGTTACAACGGGATGGCCAACGATAGGTTTTAGAAGGTCAATCATGGTGGTGTAGAGAGGGTTAATAATGGAGGAAAATAGGTTGGCTTGGGAGATTGGTTGGTGGAAGCTAAAAGATGATGTGGAGGCAACGGGTTCGATATGGGGTGGGGAATGGGGAAGATTCTAGTAAATGGGTTCTCTAGTTTCCATGGTGATAGTGGTTTCAGTGGTGGTATGTACATTGATCATGGCAGAAGGGGATGGAGGTTGTTGAAGTGAGATCGTAGATGTTTGAACAAATGTTTCCACTATCAGATCAATAGTCACATTTAAGATTGGAACGTCATAAGCAAGGCACCGATAGATGATTCCATTGAGGGTGCAACAACCATAGCTTATGTGGCATCTCTTGTGTGCCTCATGAATCTGATCAATAATCCAATGTGGAATATTGATCATCATGTTTTTTGTATCGGTGAGATGCAAGCTAAGCCAAACCTTTTTATGAGGCATCATGAATTTGTCTTACCCGGGGAATGCGAAATGTTGCATGCACATCCTAAGGTGCACTTCAATATTTGGTATCATGGCCACCATGTCGTTGAGCTTCATCAGTTTCATATTCTTCATGTTTTTTGGGACCAATCCTTCTTTCTCGGTGGTAATATGCATCCCTCTCATATCTAGGACTTCTTGCACTAAGTTATTGGTTAGATGATATCTCTTTAACTCATTCCCTTGTGTTAATGATGGAACTACAAAGTGTAGAGAGGACACACATAGAAGCAAAATGAAAAGAAGAGTGTACTCACAAAAGAAAGAGTGTGAGAGACTCAACGTGAGCAAACCAAGAAATGGGTAAACTCACATGGATTAGAAATGAGCTTGCCAAGAGCGAGTAGGCTCCTCAAGCTTCTAACCAAGTACAAATGGGGGGGGGATCCTTGTATATATTTGGGAGGGGCTCTCCAAAGCACATCTCATGTGGGATAATTTTTCTCAAAGGAGAATGAATACACTGGTAGAAGTAAATGGAAAGGTAAAGAGATACAAAAGAGATACAATATAAAATGGAAATAAATCAAAAATGGAATCCCTCCTAGATACAAAATGGAGATGCACTCATCCAGATACAAATGTAGATGATGTAGGAGAAATCATGTCGTCAACACCCCTCTATAGCTCCATTTTGGAGGAGTTGAATGTTACAAAGAGGTCCTCCAAGCACTAGAGTGGAATTGCAGGTAGAGCCTTCGTGAACATGTCCACCAGGTTTTCTTGAGAGGTAAACTGCTCCAGAGTAATCTCTTGAGATACGAGCTTCTCCTGAATGAAATGATTTTGGATCTCGATGTGCTTCGTCCAAGCATGGATCACTGGATTCTTGGTGACGATGGCCAAGGCTGATTGGCTGTCCATACGGATGCATGTCGAAGTAACCTACAAAACACCAATGTCAGATAATAAACATCAAAGTTAGATGGCCTCACATGCTGCAAAGTTGGATGCTTGGTACTCGACCTTGGTGTATGACAGAGCAACTATAGGCTTCTTCTTATTTGCCCAAGAGATAGGCCTTAAGCCAAGCAAGAATATGTACCTAGAGGTAGACCATCAAGAATCACGATCACCAGTCAAATCTGAATCTGAATATCCAACAAGTTTGATGCCCCCTTTGTACCAAAGACCATGATGTTGGGTGAGGGAAAGGTATCCAAGTCGTCTTTGAGCAATGTTCCAATGAGTTTGATGAGGCTGATGTGCAAACTAATTGAGTATACTAATTGCATAGGCAATATCTGGTATGGTGTTCGATAACTAGAGTAATTGATTCAACAAGTTGTCGATAAGTATGCACATCCACAAGTGATGATGAATCCTCTAGTGTGAGCAGTACTTCTTTTGTGATAGGAATATGCCTTCTTTTGTTTGCCAAACTTCCGTACCTAAGAAGTAGTGAAGTAGACCAAGATCTCTCATAGAATACTCAAGGTGGAGCTGTGTGATGATGAATTGGATGCGTTCTTCACCTGAACCTATCAAGATCAAGTCATCCACATAGAGGATGATGATGGCAACTAAGGACTCTTTCTGATAGATGTATAATTTTGCATTGGCACTACTTCTTTGAAATCCTTTATCTTCGAAAAACTTGTGAATCTTTTCATACTAGGCCTTGGGTGCTTGCTTAATTCCGTAAAGTGCTTTGTGAAGCTTGTAGACTTGATCTTCATTTCCTTTATTTGAAATGTGCACTTAGTGCTAGAATGATTCTTATGGTGGTAAACCTTGTAGTAGGGGCAAAGGTTTCTTCATAGTCAATGCCATACTACTGGTTATATCTTATAGCTACAAGTTTTGCTTTGTACTTGTCCAATGTGCCATCTAATTTATACTTAAATTTATATAGCCACTTAACTCCTATGAGTTGATGATTTGTGGGCTTAGGAACAAGTGTCCAAGTGTTGTTCTTCTCGATTTGCATCCATTTTGACTTGCATAGCTTCTTCCCACTCAGGTTGTCCTTGAGCTTCTTTGTAGTTGGAAGGATCTAGAATCTATTGGATCTGATACATCAATGCATAATTTACATAATGACTTTGTTCTTGCTACTGCTTTTCAATGAGCCTTTGTGATCTTCTTGGTTGATTTGGAGTACAAGCCTCTAAGTGGTGTTTTGAAAAGATTGTGTCCCCCTCTGAAGTGTAGATGGGCAGACTAACACTTGTATTTGGATCTTTGGTTGAGTATCTTGAAGCTTCATTAAAGACGACATCTTTTGAAATTATGATGGAGTGGTTCTCAAGATCATACAATCTATATGCTTTTGATTGTTCACCATAGCCAATGAATATATGCTTTTTAGACTTGGACTGTAGCTTACTTTGGTCTTTTTTTGGTGTTGGAGTTAGACATCTGCGAAAGCACGCGAATAGCACAAGGAAGAAGAAGAATCTTGGAGCAGAACACACAATACTGAATGTATTGCCACTAGAATGTACAAAGATAAGTAGTCCGTTAGGGCAATAGGCATATATACAAGTCGGGGAAAAAACCTCCTAAAGAGGGAAAAAAGTGCCCCGGTGGTCATAGAGTGTTCACACACATCACTACCTAAATATATCAACAAATCCCCCCTGGTAGTGACCAAAGCTTTGTGGAAAGCTTCAAACTTCTCCCTAGGCAGAGCCTTCGTAAAAAGGTCTGCAATGTTCTCCTGCGTGGGCACATATGCCAAGTTGATCTCCCAGCAAAGAACCTCTCCTTGACATAATGATAATGCACCTCAATGTGCTTAGTGCGAGCATGGAACACAGGGTTCCTCGCAACTGCCAATGCACTCTGACTGTTAGTGAAGATGGTGGTGGCAGAAGATTGACCAACACCCAAATCAGCCATAAGGCGTCTGAGCTGCACACACTCAACAGTCTCCATGAAAGCTGCCCTATACTGAACCTCACAATTGGAAGTGGCCACAGTAGGCTACTTCTTGCTTAGCCAAGATATGCATGAGCCACTAGTGGACACACGAGTGTCATAGCAACTAGCCCAGTCAGAGTTAGAAAAAGCATGCAAATCTAGCGGTAGTGATCCCCCCTTGGGATAAAACAACCCAAGTAGCCGAGTACCACTCAAGTAGTGAATGATGCGCTTAACTGCCTACCAATGCTTGACACCTAGGCAATGCATAAACCTGCTCATATGTGAGACAACAAAGTGAATATCTGGCCAAGCAATGCATACGTAAATCAAGCATCCAACAGCCTCCTAATAGAGAACAACATCAAATGCATCTCCAACAACATGAAGACTCAATCTTAAACATGTCTCCATAGGAGTGGAAATAGGCTTATAGTCTTCAAGACCAAAACACTACAATAATACGTCAATATATTTCATTTCACACAAAGCCATTCCACCATCAACGTGCATAAACTAAATGCCCAAATAATGATGCAAATACCCCAAATCAGACATCTCAAATGAGGCATCTAAATCAACCTTGAAATCAGCAATATGCTTCTCATGAGGACCCATGAATAGCGTGTCATCAACATACACCACAATGATCAGACATACATCATTAGCACGCTTTACATATAAGGTGGTTTTAGTTGGACTGTTCTCAAAACCATGTGCAATCAGATAGGCATGTATCTTTTCATGCAAAGCACATGGTGCTTGCTTTAAACCATATAGTTGTTGATATATTTAGGTAGTGATGTGTGTGAACACTCTAGGACCGACGGGGCACTTTTTTCCCTCTTTAGGAGGTTTTTTTCCCCCGGCTTGTATATACACCTATTGCCCTAATGGCTACTTATCTTTGTACATTCTCAAGTAATACATTCAGTCTTGTGTATTGTGCTCCAAGCTTCTTCTTCTTCCTTGTGATGTTCACGTGCTTCCGCAGACGTCTAACTCCAACAATTGGTATCAGAGCAGGTCGCCGCTTCATCTAGGGCGTCGTCGACACTCCTCCGGTTGCAGTCTCAGATTCGCACAAAATTTGGTGAGCAAACTCAGGGTGTTTCAGATATCAAAACAGCTTTGTTGTGTCGAGCCGAAATCGCGATCTAAGCTCGTTTCGGCCTTCGAACGCACTATCGTAGCGCTTGTGTAGGCTATTTCTTCTTTTTGTGCCACAGGTATATACCTGTTTCGATTCGCCAGTATAAGCATCTCGAAGTCTGCTACAGGTTTAGTAGAACTCGTCTGGGCAGTTCCGTTCAACTTTTTGAGATACAGTCAATTTTTTGCATCAAGGTATTTTAGTCACCAGCCATGGCTCAAAGCAGGGATGTATTCTGTATGTTGGCTTTTGAGGATAAGTTGGATGGTACCAACTACCCATTATGGGCTTATATGATGCGACATGTATTGGTTGCAAAAGGACTATGGAACATTGTGTAGGGTGTTGAAAGACGTCCTGTTACACCTGCGACTACAGGTACTGCAAATACAGGTGCTGAAGCTGATGGAGATGGTATCGAAGATGATATTTTGCAGATTCCTATTCGTGCTGTTGTTTCTGTTGCAACTATTGCAGAGCAAATTCATTGGGATGGCAGAGATGCTCAAGCACATGCATTGATAGCTTTGTCTGTCAAACGTGCTATTATTCCTCACATTCGCTCTTGCAGAACAACAAAGGATGCTTGAGATACACTTACCACATTGTACCATGCTAGGAATGAGGCTCGTGTTGCTTACCTTCGAAAACAGTTGGAGAGTGAGCACATGAATGAAGGTGATTCTATGGACAGTTTTCTAACAAAGATCAAAGACTTGAAGGAACAGTTGATTTCTATTGATGAGGTTATACCAGATAGCTCACTTGTGCAGACCGTTCTGAATGGTCTTCCTGATTCATATCAGAGTTTTTCTTCTACTCTTCGATTGATGATGAAAGGCAATCCAAATGCCTTGTCATTTGAGGAGTTAGTCTCTGTTCTATTACAGGAAGATCAGTCCAGGCAGAATAGGTCCATTATGCGTGTTGCAGATCAAGCTTTCCTGGCTAGTCAGAAGGGCAAAGGAAAATGGAGCTCTTCTACTAGTAAGCAGAAATCTGCAAATGCTGCACATTCAAAGAACCAGGATAAAGATGAGAAGAAATCAGAAAAGCAGAAATTGTTTTGCAAGTACTGTAAAGGGAATGATCATATCATAAAGAACTATCCAAAACTGGCTGCAAAAGAGGCAAAGAAAAAGGAGGCTGGAATGGTTGTTGCAGAGGCCTCTACACCAAAAATAGAGTCTGCTAATCTTGTGTAGGAAGAAGAATGGGCGTTTACTACTGTTTGCAGTTTTGACCCATCTTCTCATGAGCAGTGCATGTCTGCAATGGACTCAAATGTTTGGTACTTTGATAGTGGGGCGACCAAACATATTACCTCCCAGTGCAGTTTCTTCTCTTCACTCGAGTCTACCCCTACAGGGAATACTGTCACATGCGCCAACAACTCCTCTTATCCTGTTATGGGAGTTGGTAAGATCATTCTGACTACTGTTGATGGTAGTTCTTTCATCTTGTTAGATGCTTTATTTGTGCCAGGGATCAAGAAGAATCTGTTATCAGTTTCTGAGTTAGCCAAGATTGGCTTGGTTGTGAAATTTGTTGATGACAGATGTACAGTTCATGATCCGTCAAATGGAGATGTTATTATTGCTTCTGGCATTTTATGTCGTGGGCTGTATAAGCTCATAGACTATGAAAGATCTATGAATGATTCGGCATGTGCAGTTCATGATTCTCAGGCTATGTCAGATGCAAAGCTTTGGCATGCACGCTTTGGTCATCTGAATTTTGCTAGTTTGCTACGCCTGTAGAAATCTGATATGGTGTCTTCTTTGCCCAAGCTTGAGGCACCTGGAAAACATGTATGCGAAGGCTGTATTTTGGGCAAAATGAAGCGTTCCTCCTTTCCAAAAGATGGTTCAGTTTGGGCTACGTAGAAATTGCAGCTTGTACATAGTGATGTATGTGGTCGTATGCAGACACCTTCTTTTGGAAACTGTCTTTACTTCGTGACTTTCATTGATGATTTTTCCAGGCATGCATGGGTATATCCATTGAAGGCAAAGTCCGAAGTTTTTTTGTGCTTCAAACAATTTTTGGTTTTGGTTGAAAATCTGTCAGGATGTAAAATGGGCACCCTCCGTTCTGATCGAGGGGGGGAATATATGTCTTCTGATTTTAATGCATTTCTAGCTGAATGTGGGATAAAACACCACTGTACAGTGCCGTATACACCTCAACAGAATGGAGTTGCTGAACGGAAGAACATGTCACTCATGGAGATGGCGAGGTGTATGGTCAAGAGTCAGCCTTTACCACATAGTTTCTGGCTTGAGGCTGTCATGTGTGCAGCATATGTACTAAACAGGTATCCCACTAAAGTGCTGCAGTCTATCACTCCATATGAGGCTTGGCATGATCGCAAGCCATTTGTTGCTCATCTGTAGGTTTTTGGTTGTTTGGCATATGCACTAGTGCCTGAACAGCATCGCAGAAAATTGGATGATAAGGCAGTAAAATGTATTTTTGTTGGGTACAGTTCTGAAAGTAAAGGCTATCGTCTGTATCATCCACAGACTAAACGCATTCTGGTTAGCCGTGATGTTGTTTTTGTGGAAGATGCTATTTAGCCATTGCTTTCATGTACTAAGGAGACATCTGTTAGCTCCAAAGACATGTATGATACTTTGATGCCTCTTTTTACAGGTGGACAGTCTACTGCTGGTCTTAATGAGGCAACTTCTCAGACTTTGCAAGTTTCATGTAATGATGCAGATCATCTCATTTCTGATGCATATTTACATGATGCACTTGTTGATGAGAGAGCTGATATTGAGGAGGCAAAAACTATGCCAAAATGGCTGGTGCAGACGTTGCGTGACAACAAATTAGATGCACCTTTTTCATATCGTACTCGTTCAGTCTCTCATAGTGCCTCCTTTGCATCAGATTGCTATGCTATGGCTGCATCTAGTCTTTGTGATGAGAATGAGACTGTTTCTTTTGATGAAGCACAAAATTCAGAAAATTGGATGGCTGCTATGCAATCTGAATATGATGCTATAATGAAGAATGGTACTTGCTCTTTATGTGACTTGCCTCCTGGCAAGAAAGCCATTGGTACTAAGTGGGTATACAAGCTGAAGCGTAAACATGATGGTACAATTGAAAGGTATAAGGCTAGGCTTGTTGCAAAGGGTTATGCACAGGAAAGAGGCATTGATTTTGATGAGACCTTTGCACCCACATGTCGTATGACTACTGTTCGGAGCATCTGTGCACTTGCAGCCCATCATGGTTGGAATGTACATCAGTTGGACATTAAAACTGCATTTCTGAATGGTGACTTGCATGAAGAAGTGTATGTTTTTCAACCCCGTGGTTTTGTGCAAAAAAGGCATGAAAACCAGGTATGCAGGTTAAAGAAGGCATTATATGGTTTAAAGCAAGCACCATGTGCTTGGTATGAGAAGATACATGCCTATCTGATTGCACATGGTTTTGTGAACAGTCCAACTAAGAGCACCTTATATGTCAAGCGTGCTAATGATGTGCTTCTGATCATTGTTGTCTATGTTGATGACATGCTGCTCACTAGTCCTATTGAGAAGCATATTGCTGATTTTAAGGCTTATTTGCATGCCTCATTTGAGATGTCTGATTTGGGGCATTTGCATCACTATTTGGGCATTCAGTTTATGCAAGTTGATGGTGGATTAGCTTTGTGTCAAAGGAAATATATTGACACATTATTGCAGCGTTTTGGCCTTGAAGACTGTAAGCCTATTGCCACTCCTATGGAGACAGGTTTATGATTGAGTCTTCATGATGCTGGAGATGCATTTGATGCTGTCCTCTATCAGTAGGCTGTTGGATGCCTGATTTACTTATGCATTACTCGGCCAGATATTCAGTTTGCTGTCTCACAAGATGAGCAGGTTTATGCATTGCTCAGGTGTCAAGCATTTGCAGGCGGTTAAGCGCATCTTTCGCTACTTGAGTGGTATTTGGCTACTATTTTATCCCAAGGGGGGATCACTACCACCAGATTTGCATGCTTTTTCTGACTCAGACTGGGCTGGTTGCTATGACACTCGTGTGTCCACTAGTGGCTTTTGCTTCATGCTTGGTAGCTCATGTATATCTTGGTTGAGCAAGAAGAAGCCTATTGTGGCCACTTCCAATTGTGAGGCTGAGTATAGGGCAGATTTCAGAGCTACTGTTGAGTGTGTGGGGCTCAGACGCCTTATGGCTGATTTGGGTGTTGGTCAATCCTCTGCCACCACCATCTTCACTGACAGTCAGAGCGCATTGGCAGTTGAGAGGAACCCTGTGTTCCATGCTCACACTAAGCACATTGAGGTGCATTATCATTATGTCAGGGAGAGGTTCTTTGCTAGGGAGATCAGCTTGGCATATGTGCCCATGCAGGAGAACATTGCAGACCTTTTCACGAAGGCTCTGCCTAGGGAGAAGTTTGAAGCTTTCCCCAAAGCTTTGGGCTTACTTCCTTTCGTGGAGTGATTTCCACATAGCTTGGCACTTCCTTATACATGAGTGCCAACTCCTTGTTCATCGCATCACTCCCAGGGGGGATTTGTTGATATATTTAGGTAGTGATGTGTGTGAACACTCTAGGACCGCCGGGGCACTTTTTTCCCTCTTTAGGAGGTTTTTTTCCCCCGATTTGTATATACGCCTATTGCCCTAATGGGCTACTTATCTTTGTACATTCTCAAGTAATACATTCAGCCTTGTGTATTGTGCTCCAAGCTTCTTCTTCCTCCTTGTGATGTTCGCGTGCTTCCGCAGACGTCTAACTCCAACAATAATTCCTTCTTTAACCTGCACACATGGTTTTCATGTCCTTTCTGCACAAAGCCACAGGGCTGAAAAACATACACTTCTTCATGCAAGTCACCATTCAAAAATGTTGTTTTAATGTCCAAGTGATGTACATTCCAACCATGATGAGTTGCAAGTGCAGAGATGCGACGAACAGTAGTCATTTGGAAAGTAGGAGCAAAGGCCTCATCAAAATCAATGCCTCTTTCTTGTGCATAACCCTTTGCGATAAGCCTAGCCTTATATCTATCAATTGTTCCATCAGGTTTACGCTTCAGTTTGTA
Source organism: Ceratopteris richardii (assembly GCA_020310875.1). NCBI lineage: Eukaryota > Viridiplantae > Streptophyta > Polypodiopsida > Polypodiales > Pteridaceae > Ceratopteris > Ceratopteris richardii. The sequence goes on from CM035413.1 coordinate 146,427,841, forward strand.
TACCCATTTAGTGCTAATGGCCTTCTTTCCAGGAGGCAAGCCACATAAAGACCAGGTACCATTTTTCATGATAGCATCATATTCAGATTGCATTGAAGTCGTCCAATGTTCAGAATTTTATGCTTTATCAAACCAAACAGGCTAAGTCTCATCACAGAGACTAGATGCAGCCATACCATAGCAATCTGATGCAAAAGAGGCACTATGAGAGCCTAGAAAAGTACAATATGACAGAGGTGCATCTAATTTGTTGTCACACAAAGTCTACACCAGCCATTTTGGCATACTTTTTGCCTCCTCAATATCAGCTCTCTCACCAACAAGTGCATCATGTAAATCTGCATCAGAAATGGGATGATCTGCATCATCACATGAAACCTGCAATGGCTAAGAAGGTACCTCATTAGGACCAGCACTAGACTATCCACCTATAAAAAAAGGCAACAACTTATAGGTGGAAACTTAATCATCTTTTGGAATGGAGGAGCACTGCATTTTGCCCAAAATACAGCCTTCACAAACATGTTTTCTGGGTGCCTCAAGTTTGGGCAAAGAGGACACTATATCAGATTTCTGTAGGCGTAGAAAATTAGCAAAATTCAGATGAGCAAAGCATGCATGCCAAAGCTTTGCATCTGACATAGCCTGAGAATCATGTACTACACATGTGGAATCATTCACAGATCTTTCATAGTCTATGAGCTTATATAGCTCACGACATAAAATGCCAGAAGCAATAATCATCTCAAAAAGAATACCCAAATGTATCATGAATGGTCATTTACTAGAAGAAAGAAGTAGATTGATCCACTAAGGGAAGGAGAATTCATAGTTCCATGTGGATGAGGGCTAAAGGGTTCCTGGCTCATGTGGATACTTCCTTCGGAACGGGAGCCCTATGTAGCTTGCCTTGGGTGCAAGCTTTGCCAACATCGTTGACTTGTTCGACCTTGGGCAATCCTTTAACTATCTGAGATGAGGAAATTCTTGGTAAATATGAAATGTGGCCATACCTTTGATGCTAAAAGCTAGAAATTGAATCCTTAGATAGAAAGCAGGAGAGTTTGTAGAGCCCTTTTTCTTCTATGCCTTGTGCAATGTTGTCTTTGGTTTTAGGTTCAGTCACCTTAACTGAAGTGTTATCAAATAACACTTGTTTATCACGGTCAATGATTGCCTTAACTGATAATAAATTCATGCACAAGTTAGGAACAAATAATACATTGGATAATGATTTTCACTCCAATGTATTATTGGAGTGAAAATGTATTATCCAATATATTATTGGATAATGATTTTCACTCCAATGTATTTTCACTCCAATGTATTATTCGATCATTGGTGATTTTTACTTTGCCTTTCCCTTCAATGGGTAGACTCTTATTGTTGCCTAGGTAAACTTCGCCAGTATGGTCCTCAATTTCTTGAATCCTGATCTTTACACATATACGATGTCGCTCCACTGTCAAAGATCCATTCTTGAGATGAACTTGAAGTTATTAGTTCATTGGCTTCTGTTGAAATAAATAGGTCTTGACTGGAACACTGAGACCTATGTTGAGAGGGTTTTGATGGGTTCTTCGAGCTAGAGGGCTTTGAGGTGTGCTTCTCCTTGTAGCAAAATTTCTCCAAGTGCCCTGTTTTCCCATAAAAATTACAACTAAAATTTTTTGACGAAGGATCCTTGCTTGGATGCATTGCTAGTATTATGACTAGCATGTTTTCCCTTGTGGAAGGGTCCCTTAGCCTTCATGGTTGCCTCTTGTGAGGAAGCCGATTTTTCTCGTGAGTTGTGGAGGAGTAGAAGTCGATGAACCTCTTCCCAAGTTAGAACTTGGCCCCGATTATAAAGGGTGGTTACAAATGTCTCATATGATCTAGGGAGCTTATTGAGGAGGCAGATGGCCATATCTTCACTAGAAACTTGGCAGCCACATAATACTAGTTTACATTGATAGTCCTCAAATGTGGTGATAACTTTGGAAATAAGATCCTGGGGCCTAATGGATAGGTTATGAAACTCTGCCTCTCGGGTGTAAATCTTGGAGGGATTTTTGTCTTCATACAAGTCTTGGAGGATCTTCAAGCCTAAGAGGAAGTTTTACAAGAGGTTCTATGGCTTTTGGTTAACTCATCGCAAGCGAGAAGTAATTTGGCTAAGGCTCACTTGTCCTTTACATTCCCCACATTCCAGGCTCCTAGATCGCTTTCCTTATCTGGCTCTCATTCGGTTCCTTCAACTATCTCGTACAAAAGGTTTGTATAGAGGTAGGCCCTAATGGTATCCTTCCATAGATTGTAATTTGTGTCATTGAGTCTTTCATCTTTTGGCATGAATATTAGTTTAAACAAGGGTAAATACAATTAACTTGGATGTTGTGTTTGAAATTGTTGACATGGTCGTTGTCGAAATGAAGTTGCCACACTTGCAAAATTTGTACAAAGATTGAGATGGGGTAGGGGGGCTTAGAATAGCCCTACACTTGCGAATGAGATAGACACCTTGGAGGGGGGGCTTAGAATAGATCTACACTGGATAATGCAAGAGAGATGCCTTGGAGAGGGGGGAGCTTAGAATAGCCCTACACTTGATGCAAGAAAGACACCTTGGAGAGGGGGGGATTAGAATAGCCCTTTGCACATAGAGAAAGGCACACTTGGGGGCTTAGGGTAGCCTCCCAAGGCACACACACACACAATACTCCTATTTATTATATTTTTGGGTTACAAAAGGGGCACTTAGTGCCAAATAGTGTCCTCAAAAGAGGGTTGAAACCTTAGTGAGGGAGAATGTGAAGACCCTCATGGGAAATGCAAATGAAGATCTTAGAATATGCCAATGGACCTTTAAGAAATAGAAAATGTAGAGTAAAGATGTACCCTATGGTAATACAATGGATAATTTTGTAAGTAGAACGGTAAGTACTTAATGCAAAAAAACTCCATTTATGGAGAGAAACTTGGCAAAAAAAATAGGTGAAAGAGAAATTATTGCCTTGATGTAGAGAGATATTATCTAGTTTTTGTGTAGAGAGATGTTGGTTGTGGCAAAAAATATCATCAGAAAATGACTTGACTTGCAAGCTCTAAGACTTTTCTCGTAGACTCATAGAGAGAAACCACAAATGACTCATAAGAGTCAAGGCTCATGAATGCAATCACTATGTTTGTTGTGAGTAAATCGGTGAGCATATACAAAACATAACTAGGTGATATCATTGATGATGCCAACCACTAAGCAAATGCATATTTCATGTGAATCGTGTGGCTAGCTTTGTTAATGCAAATGTGCACTGTGACGGATCAAGCCTTTGGCGGTGATGGACTGATACTATTTAAAGTACACACAATCAATTGAATTACCAATAGGGATGCACAATATGGTAAAAGTTCATTGCATGGCATATTTACGTGAATGTTCATTTCCTGTATACGCACGAATGCTCATTCGCTATCATTCTTCAACAATGGGTGCAATGGCTGAGTAGAATTGTAGGAACTTGAAATGGTTCGATTTTTATGCTCCTCAGAGAATTTCCAAGATTGTTCTCTTCTCTCTCTCTATTTCTCTCTCTCTCTCCATCTACTTTTCTCTTTCTCTCTCTCTCTCTCATTCTTCTTCATGTTGTGTAGGTGATATCCAACACAACCTCGATGCACCTACCCCATGCAGGGAGAACAGAAACACCTCAAAAGCCCTGTTTAGCATCCTTCCTCTCTAGTATAACGATCACATGAAGATCAACTCAATAGAGATGAGGACCCTCTCTGTCTCTCTTTCTCTCATCCCAGAGGGAAGGCTCAGAACACTCTATCAGAGGATTGTGAGTGTGCTATAGAGAGGTGCACTATAGCTTCCACAATTGCCGTCTCGAGCTGCTGAAGGTTGTTGCTGAGTGATGGCTTATTAGCGCTCTCTATTAGCGCATCCAGGCAAATGAGGTGAGTCCATCTTGCAGAGAAAACTATGGAGTGATCTCCTTCTCAGTCGGGTCCTCTAAGACTCTGTGCACCCTTGTCTTGCTATGTTGAACTTGATTGAAGACTTGCTCTCAGTTGAATCTACAGCATGCACAAGAGAAACAGAGCATGTGTTTTCGTTGCCACAGTGCTCCGTGGAGAGCAAGATACAGATGTGTCAGCCAAGGCTCTTGGGCAAGTGGAGGTCAAACATTGAATGCAACAACTTCAGGACTGCTCATTTCACAATTTGGCGACTGCTTCTTGCACCACTCTATGGAACAGAGCCATAGGAGAGTGCAATATAAACAAAACAATGTATCCAATCTTAATTGCGAATCACCTTATGGATCAATCCAAAGTTTCCAGTTCTAATCAGAAGTGATCCTGGGTAATCGAATGCTTGTTTTACATTAAGCGAGGAATCTAGACACGATTTTCTATAGATGAGAGCAAATGATCTCGTGAAGAGTGTTGAGAAACACTTCAGTACTAAAGAAACATCAAAACTCATGAAAACGTTTTACAAACAGTGTTACTAAACACTTCACCAATGTGATATTTGTTAAGAACTCCTTGAACGATGCTACAGGGATTAATGCTCAATGCTCAAGAATGTGTATAAACACTTAGAGAGTAGAAGATGCATCATAAAGAAAATATGAAGACCATACAACACCTCCAAAACCATGAAGTAAAAGGGTGGGAGGGTAAGACACAAAGTATAAGGGTGGGAGGGTAAGACACAAAGTACAAGAGTGGGAGGGAGGGAAAATGGGATGGGTGGAAGAATAATGAGGAAATGGGTTGGAGGGTGGGAAAATGGGGAAATCGAGGTTCAAAAATCATAAAACTGATGGCAAAAGCTTCTTTCGATGAGGACAAAACAAAACCACCAACACTCAAGCAGCAGCACCACCAAAACGACCACCAAACACACCACCAAGTTGTCACTATGAAGGAGATAAGGAAGAGAGCTCACACTCAAAGAGGAGCACACACACAGATTGAGGCAAGGAAGAATGATCTTCTTCTTCTTCTTCTTCTTCTTCTTCTTCGGCTTCTTCCATTACATAAAAGGAATGTACAAGAATGACCTGAAACAAGAATACAACAAGTGCAATATATAAAGAACAGTACATAAGGAAAATCCTAATGTCTACGGATGAGTGAGCTGGCAAGAAACAAATGTGCCATCACTCTTGGTAGATAAATCTAATAAAGCTCAAATGAAGTATCCCTAACATATACCAGTGTGACCACTATACATGTCAGATAAATGAAAAATGATATGTGTCATCTTGGATCATCACATGTTGAGCTTGATATCTCAACACTCCCCCTTAAGCTCAATGTCATATCCTGTAATCCAAGCATCTCTCGAAACTTCTTCAACTTCTCAGCTCCAAGTGCTTTAGTGTAACTATCAGCAACCTGCTCATCTGTCCTCACATAAACAAGATCAATATCACTTGTTAATACCGTCTCTCTAATGAAGTGATAATGTACCTCAATATGCTTTGTTCGAGCATGAAAAATAGGATTCCGTGCTAAGTGTATGCTGCTAAGATTATTGCAATAGATGGTGATAGGCTTTTGCACTTCCACACCTAAATTTGCAAGTAGCATCTCAAGCCATGATGCTTCACATGTTGCCATTGCAACACCTCTATACTCAGCCTCTGTACTTGACAAAGCAATAGTGGGTTGCTTCTTGTTGCTCCATGTAATAGCTGCAGTCCCAAGTGAGAATATAAATCCACTAGTAGATCTTCTTTCTGGAATGATGAGATATATCAAACTTCCCACAATTTTCCTGCACATAGTAGCATTTTCCAATGCTTCATGTGAATAGCCACAATTGTGATGCCATCAATGTAAATAGCCACAATTATGATGCCATCATCACCCTTCCTTGCATATAGTGAATGATTTGCATCACACATCGAAAACCCAATGGTGGTTAAGTAATCAACAATCCTTGCATGCCATGCATGAGGGGCTTGCTTAAGCCGATACAAAGACTTTTGCAACCTACAAACATATTTTGGGTGCTTTGAATCTTCATATCCTAGTGGCTAGTCCATGTATGCTTCTTCCTATAACTCACCATGTAGAAATGCATTCTTCACATCCATCTGATGCAAAGTCCATCATTTTGTTGTAGCTAATGCAACAAGTGTTCTGACAGTAGATATTTTAGCTATAGGGCTGAATGTTTCCTCATAATCAATGCCATATGTTTGTGCATATCCTTTTGCTACCGATTGTGCTTTATACCTACTTATGCTACCATCAGCATTGTGCTTTACCTTGTAAACCCACTTGTAGCCTATGGGTTTCTTTCCTTGCGGCAATGGAACTAGCTTCCATGTATCATTTCCATAAAGTGCAGCCATCTCCTCATCCATAGCTTTTTCCCAATGTGCATTTCCAATTGCATGTTCACAACAAGAAGGTTCAACATATTGTATTACCTTTGTCATGTAGGCACAATGACGAGCCATGTAACTATCATATGTCAATTGCTGCACTGAGTTCCGCATCCTCCCAGATCTTCTTGGTCCTGGGTCACTTCTCTTTGTATCATCTTCATGTGATTTTCTTACTCTTGGAGTCTTCACAGAGGGCAATCCAAGTTCCTCATCAAGACTCTTTTCTGAACCGCTTGAATCTCCATCAATGTCTTCAAAACTTGTACATGTTTTATTATCAGCAGAAAGCTTTTCTTTACCTTTCTTGGATGTATTTGATGAATTTGTTGGACTAAAATTTCCATGCAATCTTCCACTCCATGGATTTGAGTTGGAACTATTGCTTGGTGATGCATTTGGTCCACTCAAAACTTGAGATTCTGCACTTGATTTTTTAGCATTTTCTTTGTCATTTGATTCAAGATTAAGTCCATCTTTGGCATCTGCATAGAAGCTTGACATTTCATCAAACACCACATCTTTTGTAATAAAGTAAGTCTATGATCCAAGAGTCCGACCGGTTCAGACAGATCTAAAATCGGACACTATTTGGTCATCTGTCTGTATGACCAAAGATCTCGAGTTTAGACTTACTAGGAGGTCTTGTGCTCTTGTGAACAAGTGATCCACTTAGCTTAGTGGTTAAGTCTCGAGGATGTGAAGGAGGAGGTCTTGGGTTCAATCCCCATGGGGGACATGGGGAGAGTATTTTGCCCAAAGAGATCTAGAGCCTTCTAGAAGCATCCACTTGAGTTAACTCGAGTTAATTGGAACACTTGGCACACATGCAGTTAGTTACATGGCCGACACATGGATGGTTAGTATCCACCTGCCCAAGAAGGCAGTCCCTTGGAGAAAGCTATATATAGAGGCATTTGGTTGGGAGGTTAGTCATGATCTCTCTAGCACGTGGTGGTCGTAATTTCTTAGGTTGTTGCATTGGTATTAGAGCTTCCATGGTGACCTTGGAGTGAGCATCATCATCATTCTCACTATTAGCATCATCATTTTCATAGATTGAGTCACTTGTGCATGGAGTCTATTGCTCCCGAATTCTTTTGGCGGGCTACCTCAAAGAGGAGGTTACAAAAAGATGTGCTATCTTCAGCAGGTCGCACCCGGGTTTTGAACCCATCACCTCTTGAGTGAGAGAGATTGTCTTACTCAAGAGAACAATCGCGTGACGTTGGATATCCATCTCATATGCTAATTATATTGTGTATTACGCCGCAACATATCTTTAAACCGTAAGCCAAAAGATCATTATGTAAAGTCTACACCTGTTCATAGGGCGGGATTCGAACCCGTGACGTGTAGGAAACTGGCACTTTGTCCGTCCACCTCACCTGCACGCACTCGTGATCAAACTGCGAGAGCTCTTAATCTCATTTTGATTACTGTTTGGGTTGCAAAAGCTTTAGCAACAGAGAAAAAGAAGATAAAATCTTTAACTATTAGCGCACAACAAATTTGAACCTACGAACCTTTGTTCATGGAGTTGTTCCCTTATTCAAGAGAGCAGATCTCTTGCGTGCTCCTTTTTCTAAGAGGTATCTATAAAAGCGGTCTCCGCGAGCTGTAGAACCCCTTACTTCACATGCAAAATGGCTATGCTTGGACGTTACCTTTGAGGATTTGAACACGGAACCTACATATGGAATATTGTCTCTCTTATCCACGAGACCATCGTGGTTTGAGGAGAAATCATTGTTCGATTCACGAGACCAAGCCACAACATCTACCCACATTCGAGAGGGTTCAAAGCTTTGACTGAGAGGAAAAGATGGAGTTCTTTCTACTCTTTTAATAGATGTTGCATCTATGTTCTCTCAATCTAAAGAAGGGGAACTAGTGGTCTTTGTATGCTACATGGCTACTTGAAAGGGAGACCAAAGGGTGGAGAATGGCTCTTCCCGAGGATCAAGGGAAGGACGTAGCTTAATTGGGAGATAAGTATTTTCCACGTTAATGATTGGCTTCAATATTTGTTTTGGCGCTTTGGTTTCATGTAGGATGCATTTTAATCATTGAAGTATGGTAGTAAACTTCATTCTTGATATTCTTGATGCAAATATTTGAAACCTACATGAAAGAGCATAAACATATTGAAAAACTCATTAAGCACAAGCATGCATATACGAAAGAATGTTTTCATGCACAATTTATGTTTTCTTCTTGCTTGCAAAAGGAATAGGATGCACTCAAGTCTGTGCACATGTATATTTATAACTTTTTGTAAGGTAGAAGATAGATTGTTTGTGCATGGATGATTGGACATGGATGATTGGATGCACACAGGTCATGGCCTAGTATGGATCTTTAGTCGTTGAAGAATAATGTTCTCCCAAGTACTGAGAAGGAAATTCTTTAAATTCTTTAGTTAACAAGTAGTTCCCATGAAGACCCAAACCATGAGAAGTGGTAAAGTCCAATGGTTGATATCACCTAGAAGTGTATCAAAGATTCTTAGCTTTAGAATCTGAAAGGCATTAGTATATGCTTGGACTTGAGTAGGGGAAAGATCTCTAAAAAAATCCTGCGGGTAAGCCAAAAAGCTTAGAAAAGCTAAAGAGATCTTGATTAATCTAGTCCATGGTTGTCCAAGAATTATAATTGGAACTACTATGAAATTTTCCCAAGTATTGGCAATCGAAATAGTAAACTGTTCCAAGTTTGAACAGAATGAAAATTCCAAGAATGTAGTATGCAACCATGTTGACGGTAATTAGTCTATGGAAGGTAAAACGTAAAGTTTACCTATCCTTAAAGGGATTTCTTAAAGGTGAAATCCAAAAGCATGAGTGGATGCTTAGACTTAAGCAGTAAAGAGATTCCTATAAAGTCCTCGAGGTAGCTACTTAAAAGCTTTTGTAAGAAAGGAATCTAAAGACAAGAAGTGAAAAGCTCTTGTCGCTACAAATTGGTAAAGTATAAGCAATTAGACTTGAATTTGATAAATTCAAGAACTTGGAATGATAGTGGGTTTTTCTTTTGAAAATCCTGATAAAGAAGAATTGATATTCTATCAAAGGTTTTCAAGTTTCCTATAAAAAACACGAGATCATGAAATGATCGTGTAAAGGAATCAAAAACTAGAATATCAATTTGGAGGTAATGCCTGAAACTTCAAAATTCTTGAAGTTACAAGGGACTCTATCAAGAGATGTTTAGAGTTCAGGATAAGTATCACCCACACATTAATGTGAATATCTGTACAATAACTAATTCAATCTTCAAAAGATGACAAGTCCAAGATTGACTTATTCATTTGAGTTTGCTTCCAGTTACTAGCATACCTATTATGATTTTCTAGAGTCCAGTATACTCTAGAATAGAGAAGTTAGGAATTGCTCAAGAGATTGACAATTCCCAAGAACTTTTAGCTCAAGTCTTTGAGAAAAGTATCCTAAGTTGGACAGTTTTCATTTGAATTTGAATTGGTCAAGTTATAGTATGGTTGACTCAAAGAAAATGGTAAACTTTCTCCTACAGTTTACATAGGATTTTTTAACTCATTAGGACAAAGTAGTCCTCTAGTCGGGTGAAAAAATCAATCAATTGTTGGAAAGAAGTTAACCCTTGTACAAACATCTAAGTTAGATGTTTGGGACAACCAGACTTCAAGTTATCCAAAATAAATTCAAGTGAATCAAGAGCTCACAAAGTCTTGTAAGGGATAAGAATCCCACCTTCATTACTAAGTCCATGCACCAGTCATGCCCAGAAATGGACTAGTAATTTGAATCCACCCAATTCACATGTTTGTGCCTAGATCGCACATCGAGAAACTATGAATTGACCAGGGATGTTTTTTAGATCCACCCTTATTATTTATTCACTACTTTGTACTTTGACCAGTTGATCAAAATGCAAAGCGAGATAGTGTTTTGAATCATTTGGGCAAGGATGCCACCAGAGAGATGATACATGTTCTTCAAGTTCTAGAACATGACCATGTTCTTCCTGTTTTAGAACATGAGGCGTGGGGGATGCCTACAATAGATATATAGCTCTATTTTCGAGGATGAAAATATTTTTCCAAGGGGGAAAGAATGTAATAAAGTAAGTCTATGATCCAAGGGTCCGATCGGTTCAGACATATCTGAAATCAGACACCGTTTGGTCATCCGTGTGTATGACCAAAGATCTCGAGTTTAGACTTACTAGGAGGTCATGTGATCTTGTGAACAAGTGATCCACTTAGCTTAGTGGTTAAGTCTCAAGGATGTGAAGGAGGAGGTCTGGGGTTCAATCCCCATGGGGGACATGGGGAGAGTATTTTGCCCAAAGAGATCTAGAGCCTTCTAGAAGCATCCACTTGAGTTAACTCGAGTTAACTAGGACACTTGGCACACATGCAGTTACATGGCCGACACATGGATGGTTAGTATCCACCTGCCCAAGAAGGAAGTCCCTTGGAGAGAGCTATATATAGAGCATTTGGTTGGGAGGAGAGTCATCTCTCTAGCACGTGGTGGTCGTAATTTCTTAGGTTGTTGCATCTTTGCTTGTCTTCACCTATTGTGTGAGTGGGTTATAACATTTATACCCCTTTTGCTCAAGGGAGCATCCAATGAAGATACATTTTTCTGCTTTGGGGTCAAGCTTTGTCTTCAACTCATCTAGAACATGTACATATGCAATACAGCCATATGTGATAAGTTTGGCTTTTTACTTGTAAACTCCTCTTCAGGTGTAACTTGATGTATAGCAATAGGTAGAGTTATGTTCATGATGTATACAACAGTATGCATAGCTTCTACCCGACAACAATGAGGCATATTCTTCTCAGCCATCAAAGATCTTTCTATTTCTGTAATATGTCTATTTTTGTGTTTAGCAACGCCATTCTATTGTTGTGTGTACCTACATGAAAATTGACATTGAATTCCATGACTTTTAAGAAAATTGTTCAACTTATTTGACATGTATTCACCTCCTCCATCAAATCTTAATATTTGAATATACTTTCTTGTCTTCTTTTCCACCATAGCCTTAAAATTCTGGAAGTGAGTTTACACCTCACTCTTCTCTTTCATGAAATATACCTTTCCGTGTATGGTCATCAATGACAGTAACTAAAACCTGCAACCGCCCATAGATGTGGTGTTTATAGGACCCCAAACATCTGTATGTACTGTTTCTAGTACACTCTCACTAACATGATGCTTGTCGTGCGAAAATGATGCTCTTGACTGTTTACCAAATTGACATGTTGCACATACCTTTTGCATTTCTACAATTTTGAAATTTGGTAGTCCATTGACAATCTCCTTGGACTGCATCAATTTCAACCTCAACAAATTTGCATGTCCAATTCGTTTGTGCCAGATCTCTATATCAGCAATAACTCCTGCACCTTTTGCAATTATGGCTACATTTATTTCAGGAATTTTCACATTTAAGGTAAACATCCTACCCACTTTGTTTCCTTTGGCAATCAATTGTCCATCTTGCTTGTACTCTTCTACATATAACCCATCAGCATTAAACCTGAATTGTAATCCCTAGACAACCATTTGTCCAACAGAGACCAAATTCTTTGTTATATTTGGAACATGTAGCACATCACCAAGATGTTTTACCTTCCCATCCTCCATGGACAATGCTATGTTTCCTGCATGCTCGATAGGGTGTGTTGTGTCATCACCTGTTTCAACATATCTAGGAACTAGAAATTTCTACAAACTACTAAACCATTCTACATGACTGGTCATATGATTTGAAGCACCTGATTTTGAAACATCAGTAGACATCGTGTTCATCATATGATGTTGAACCATGAACAACTCCTCAGAGTCATCTACACTTGTGGATGTATAGTTGTTTTGCTGCCTTCTGTTATTTTGATTCTTCAACCTGCAATCACATTCAAAGTGTCCAGGTTTACCACAATTCTAACATCCATTACTATCATTACCTAAATCATTTCTTTGGAAATTTTTGCAGCCTCTTTGGCTCCCCCTGCCTTGAAATTGTCCTCTAGCTCTTGCATGATTGTGTTGTTGTCCTTGATCTTGGTTGTTGTGTCCTCTTCCACTTTCGAAGCCTCTACCTCTGCCTCTTCCTCTACCATATTAGAATACCTGCTCAAAAATAGTTTTTTCTTGGGAGTTTGAATCCTCACCAAGATTCTTTTCTTCAATAATCAGCATGAATACTAGATCAACAAAATTTGGAATATTTTCCCTGGTCTGTATAGAAGTTTTGAACTACTTATATGCAACTCCTAAACCACAACGGCACACTTCCACCTTATCATCATCATCATCTAAATTTATGGCAATAGATGCAAGTGACTCACATATGCTTTTGATTTTCAGAGTGTAGTCACTTACCGACATGCTGTTCTTTTCCAATGTATGCAGCTCGTTCTTGAGTTGCAATTTCTGTGCCTTTGTATTGGTCTCATACAATGTGACCAAATTGTTCCATGCCTCTTTTGGAGTCTTAGCATCTTATATATACCCAATCATGCTATCATGTATGCTAACAGATAGCCAATACATTACCTTTCATGCCCCTTGATTCCACTCCTCATATTCTCTTAACTAATCTGCATTCCGATTCCTCTCTGGTAATTGCAGAGCATTTTTGTTCTCTCCTTCAATGTATTTCCAATAGCCTTTTCCCATGAGGAAATTCGTCATATGGAATCTCCAAGCATGGAAGTTGTTTTTGTTGAGCTTATCACTCATAAGCTGACTCATTCCATCTACGTTTGCCATTTTTGTAGCAATTCACAACAATGCAAAACACTATAAGTAGTAGTTTTGCTTGAACGTTGTCGCACTATGATGTGATAGCTCGATCTCATAAAAACACATATTTTGTGTATCAACAATACACAGAATAGCTTGAAATTCTGGATCTAGAATATATGAGTGTTGTCAAATAGGACTCAAGTTACAATTTTGCAAAGTGGCCTGGTTTTTCTATGGGTCCCACCTTGCGGGCTCGAAATGGAGGTCGAGATGGCTCCGAAACTCTGACATGACAAAAACTAGTGACCCTAAAGGGATAAATTCCGAAAATAGTTTGAGGCCTTCTACCTTCATGCCAATTTTTGTAGCAGTTTGAGGTCATTTGTGAATGGCGCTTTCTCCATGCCTTCTCGCATGCTCTTCACCATCTGCCTTTTCCACAAGCTCTCTATAGCCACACTGGCTCTGATACCATGTCACAAGGAAGGAGATAAGGAAAAGAGATCACACACACACTCTCACACTCAAAGAGGAGCACAGACACAGATTAAGGCAAGGAAGAATGATCTTCTTCTCACACACACAGATTAAGGCAAGGAAGGAAAGTACATAAGGAAAATCCTAATGCGCGCGGATGAGTGAGTTGGCAAGAAACAAATCTGCCATCACTCTCAGTAGATAAATCTAATAAAGCTCAATGAAGTGTCCCTTACATATAGCAGCCTAACCACTATACATGCCAGAGAAATGAAAAATGATACATGTCATCCTGGATCATCACATGTTGAGCTTGATATCTCAACACAAGTCCTCCACCTAGCGCTTTGATACCATGTAGAAAGTACACCTATAGAAGCAAAATGAAAAGAAGAGTGTACTCACAAAAGAAAGAGTGTACTCACAAAAGAAAGAGTGTCAGAGATCAGTAGACCAAGAAATGGGTAAACTCACATGGATTAGAAATGAGCTTGCCAAGAGCATGGAGTAGGCTCATCAAGCTTCTAACCAAGTACAAATGGGGGGAGAGGCTCTCCTTATATAGATTTGGGAGGGGCTCTCTGAAGCACATGTCATGTGGGATAATTCCCCTCAAAGGAGAATGAATACATTGGTAGAAGCAAATGGCAAGGTACCCAAATACAAAAGAGATACACTATAAAATGGAAATAAAGTGGAAATGGAATGCCTCCTAGATAGAAAATGGAGATGCACTCATGCGGATACAAATGTCGATGATGTAGGACCAATCATGTTGTCAAGACAAGGTGCTTGAAGCTCTAGGGTCTTGGGTGGGAGAGTCAGTTGATGAGATAAAAGCACCACATGAAATCCGGTTTCAGAAGTCTGGCAGCAAAAGATTATGTGAAGCCTATATTCTACCACACCAACCTTTCCACTTCTTAGGTTTAAGTTCACCGCATGGCCATATATCCAATCTTGACCCAAGACAAGGGGTTCCATAAGGTCCTCATCTTGACACACATACCTTGATTGTCATTGGGACATCATGAATGGAGATTGGAAGTTCCATTTTGCTGAGGAAAGGGGTTTTTGCTCCTCAAACAATCCTATGAGATAATCTTCATTAGGATGGATGTTCAATTGCAAGTTTTGATAGTAGGAAAACCTGACTACACTAGTGGTTGCACCTGATTCAATCAAGGCTTTTACAGTCCTTGCATTCTTTCCTTGTCCTATTTCTAAGGTTGCAAAAGGACGTCTATCTATGATTTTGTGACATCACTCATCATTTGGCACATAACCATGTGGTATTTGGGTGTCTCATAAGCATCTCTACCTTGTCTTCTTAACTTCATGCATCAGATGCATTCTAGAGCTTCTACTTAAGCCTCTTCTCTAATATGTTTTTCTTCTTCTTTGTGTCTTTTTTATGTGTTGAGTCGATTAACATTTCCTTCATGAGGGGTTCTTGATATAATTTGACTCTATATCCACTTATGTAACTAGTCAGGATATCACATTCTAAAATGGCTAATTGGATAGCTCTACTTGTTGATATTCTATTGATAATCATGGTTTCATAGCCAAACTTCTCCAATTTCCTCACATGTTGTTTTAGTGTATATACCAAGACTAAATCTCATGGCTTTAATCCCTTATCTTTGACATGTGCATCAAAGTAGGCCTTTTGTCTTTTCTTGGTTGTGTAAATCCTAGCAGCTACTCTTAATCTAGTTTCTCCTAGTCATTCTAAGTCCAAAATTATAGACAAGAGCTTGTGGCCAGTCCATTGGTGCTCTTGTGCCACTTGTAAAGTAGGTATCAAGAAACCGAGTGGCAATACTACATTCTAGCCAATTTCCATATGAAAGGGTGTGTCTTGGATTACCGTTTTATAGGCCACTCTATATGCCCAAACAACATGATGTAACTATTTGTCCCAATTAGAATGTTTGTTATTCACCAACTTTGTTACCACAATGGATAAATCTTATTTTTGTTTTCTGCTTGTCCACTTGCTTGTAGGTGGTATGAAACCGATTTCTTATGAATGACCATGAATTCTTGTAACAAGTATTCAATGACCTTATTCACGAAATGGGTACCACAATCGCTGAACGATTCTATTGGCAAACCATATCTTGTAAAAACATTCTTGAAGAGAAACTTGGCAATAGTTTGCACATCGTTCTTCTTAGTGGTTTTCACTTCTACCCATTTGGTTAGGTAATCTGCAAGAACAATAATATACTCAGCATGTGAACTCTAAGCCGGGGGATTAATAGGACCAACAAAGTCTACTTCCTACTTAGAGAATGCATGTCCTCCCATTACGATTCTCAGTTGAATCTCGTCCTTACGTATCAAATACTCAGTTCCCTGACAAATGTCATATCACTTCACATAGGTATGTGCATCCATGTGGAGGGTTGGCCACCAAAGACCTACAAACAATATAGCTTTGATCACCTGTTCTGGTTCAAAATGTCCTCCTGCCACCTCCATTGTTGGCGAGTATACACCTAATTTTTGCAGAGTCTATAGGGTCTGATGTTTAGAATGATGTTGCTTCAATGCACCTACATGTGCTATTTGCAACCATTTCACATGCTCATCTTCATCTATACAGCAAACCAATTTGCCTTGATCAGTGTGCTAATACACACTGCCTTCCAATATGTGATATTTTTGAGACCTCACTACTTCTTTATCTTTGGCTTTCAGTACAAGATGTTTAGGTCCAAAGGTTAGAGCAGGCATGATTGTTTTGGCCTAATTAGGCACTACTATAGGTTGAATAAATATGCATCAGGAAGTTCATTTGACACTCCTTGTGGTGACTCTCCTGAGGTTAGTCTAGAAAGGTGTTCCTCCCTAAGGCGAGTCTCACCCTTTCTAACCACAACTTCAAAGTCATATTCCATTAGTAAGAGGAACCATCTGACTAATCTACAAGTATTGCAAGGTTTATTCTCTAGATATAATAGCGCTTGATGGTCTGTAAAAAAAATTAAACTTGTTTGCAAGCAAATACATCGTTAAACTACCTCGACAGGAACATTACGTGAGAGTGGAAGCTCCCAATTTTTCAACTGCATAAACCATGCCTAATCCTTCTCGTTTGACAGTGGTGTAATTTCATTCAGCCGCATTCAACTGCCTACTTGTGTAAGCTATTGGAAGATCAATGTTACCCTCATCTGTAGGTTGTACTAGGACACACCCAATAGCATAATTGGATGAATCCACATGAACATGGAAAGGCTTACTCCAATCTGGGGCAATCAAGATGGGTGCTGAACACAATTGTCGTTTGAGCTCATTGAAAAAGTTCTCACACTTGTTCGTCCACTCGAAATTAGTCAAAAGGTTGTACAAAGGCTTTGCACTTAGTAATGGATCTAAATTTTTCCTCATCCATTGATATACTATTCTTCGGTACTATGTGTCCTAGACTCTTGCCTTGCCTGACCATGAAAACACACTTTCTTGGGTTCAAGCAGACCTGATATTCTCTACATTTGTCAAAGATTTGTTTTAGCTCAAGAATGTGTTTTTGCCTCATGTTGGAATGCACACATAGATCATCAACATAGACCTCTAGAGTTTTTTGCAAAAAATCCTTGAACATTTGGCACATCAGCCTGGTGAGCCCAAATGGCATCACAAGAAATTCAAATATGCCCCATTTTGTGGCAAAAGCTATCTTGTGTTGGTCTTTTGGGGAAATAGCTACTTGATTGTAGACTGAACATCCATCTAAGAAGATGTAGATTTCCTTTCCTGCTACTCATTCCAATAAGTTTTTTGTGATAGGAAGTGGATAGCTATCTCTGATAGTAGTTGTGTTAACATTCTTCAACCTAATGCACATTCCTAGTTTTTCATTCTTTTTGGGCACTACCGCAATGGGAGATACCCATTCGATATGCAGAATTTTGTAGATAAATCCAACTTTTATTAAGCGATCTATTTCTTCTTTGATCTTGGCTGCATAATTATCATTATATGTATATGGTTTCTGCTTAGTTGGCTTGGCTTCCAAAGACATGGGAATTCTGTGTGAACACATATTTGGGTCGAATCCTTTCAAGTCTTTGTAGCTCCATGCAAACACATCTTTATACTCTCTTAGCAATGCTATCAAATCTTTTTCTTCTTCTTTAGTCAGGTCATGTCCTATGTATGTACATCATTCTTCATTATCTTCTATGGTCACAACAATTTTCTTAGTCTCTTCTTTGTTGTCATAAGCCACTCTTGTGAGTGCTTCCCTATTAGGCATCCTGAACATGTCTTTTCAATCTTATATTTCATACTTCTTGAAGTTCTCTAGGACTTCAAAGAGGGTCTCTTCCTCTACTGGCTTCAGGTTTTATTTCTCTCTTTTCTTCTTTTTGGTTACTATCGACTTTTTTTTCTTGTTTTGATCTTTCCTCTTCCCGAGTTTTGGCTTTTATCAGATAGAGGTACTCTTCCTCTGAAGCACATAAAGGCTCTATGAGGATAGACTCTTCATCATCATCAATATTTTTCTTGGGTTCACTCATATGAGGTTCACACTCTTGAATAACCGAATCATACATAATTGGTTCTATCGTGACGATTGAAATGTCATAGCCATCTTCATCCCAGTGTGGCATCCACTGTTCCTCATTGACTGCTAAGTCCATTGTGGCTAGAATTTCTACCCAACCATGAGGTTCAAATTCTTCATCTGGGAAAATTATGGGTGCATAGGCTGGGTCTTGAACTAACCTAGGGTGCTTCTCTATACCTAGTTCTCTTACTGGTAATCTTTCCTCTTCTTCAACTCCCACTTTTCACATCCATAAGTGAGTGTCTTCATGCATCCAAGAGGATCCTGATCCTATGGAGTGCACACATTCCGTGTCATCTAATGCTCTATGAGGGGGTTCCATTGGATCAAGGGCACATCTCTCTAGGAGTAATCCCTGAGATTGACCTTATTGGTAATGCCTAAGTGTTGCAAGTACAAAGAATTGGTTCCCCAATCTTGCACTATTTGCAACTGTCTCATGAATGGTCTACCTAAGATCATCTCATATGCGTTATTCTTGCCAAATTCACATATGGTGAAAGTATGCTCAAGCTCCACATTGCAAGTGGTAAGAGGCATTCCTTCCAAAAATCCTAGAGGTTTCTGGATGTGGCCAACTACCATTTGTAACTTCATTCTCGTTGGTTTGAGTGCCGATTTGCCCCAATGCCTCCATAAGGAGGTGGTAGCAATGCCAACACTTGGACTTGACAAAATGACGGTTAAAAAGTGCTTCCTTTCTCTATATCATATTATGTTTTTACTATCAATGGTGCTCCCATGGCTTGATGAAGAAGGATAAAAAAAAAATGGAGGTTTGGCCTAGGCCTATTCTGCCGGGCTTTAACTTTGAGATTGCAACTTTATAAGGAAGGGCATAGTACACATAGGACCCCCCTTATCCCACAAGAATAGAGGTTTACAAGGCTGGATTAAACACCGGTCACAACTACCGAGGGTTTGACAAACGATGGCACATCAGCCACATGCAACATCTTTCCAAGATACACATGTCCCTTACATATTGCTGCCGGGGATTGAACCCTTGCCATCGCCTCAAAAGGCGAGAGGCCCAACCAACCGGAGAGCAACCTCGGACAAGAAGGAATTGAACACACAACCTTCACATATGAAGGAATTGAAGACACAACCTTCTCCTCAAGACGTGACTTTCCAATAGTAACTCTCTTTGTCGCACCTATCGAGTAGCGAGGCCTGCTTCAGGGAATATCCGTTCTATGTCCGTAAAGCTGCCGTTGTCAGTTTTTTTTTTGGGGCTGCGAGCCCATAATCTTATTCTGTTCCCTTCAAAATCACATTCGTCGTGGTCAACCTTTCAATCCATGGACGCTCGAAAGAGCAGCTACGCCCGCCCTTCAGTCCATCTGCCTTTGTGCAAATGTAGATAGTGTCGATTATGTGGGCATTTTACTGTGTGCGTGCTCGCTGGAACACCTCTCCGTCACGCTTCCCTGTTTCCATCTTTTTGGCTCGTCTTTAGGATAGGATTGTGAAAGAGTTATGGCGAGCACAGTGAAAGTCAGCAACATCTCCTCCAAAGCTACTGTTAAAGACATCGAAGAGTTTTTCGCTTTTTCTCATCAAATTGAAAGCATCGACCTTAGCAGGTACGGTTCTTATCTCCTATTTTTAGTTGAGACTGAAGCGGGGTCAGATCTATTAATTTCGAGACGTTCAAAGAGAACAAGCGTTCACAGGGACAGACATGTAGGTTGGCAGGTAGTCGAAACTGAATTCCTAAGTACTGGAATATGTTTATTCGTGATAAGCTGTTGGCCGACATAATCTGGGAAGTTTCATGGATTATTTCCTTCTCATGAAAGCAATGGAGTCGGCACATATGCAACTTTTGCGTATCTTAAAACAATCTAAGTTTGACCTCAACATCTTGAGAACTTAAACCGGGAAGTTTCATGGGTCGTTTCCTTCTCATGAAATCAATGAAGTCC
The DNA here is from genome assembly GCA_020310875.1 of Ceratopteris richardii. Classification (NCBI taxonomy): domain Eukaryota; kingdom Viridiplantae; phylum Streptophyta; class Polypodiopsida; order Polypodiales; family Pteridaceae; genus Ceratopteris; species Ceratopteris richardii. The sequence continues at coordinate 146,447,972 of CM035413.1, forward strand.
GCACATATACTGGTGACGTTTCAAACATAGCAACCTGTGTAGTGGAGACTTACAAGGGAGTAGCGTCACTGGAACAGAACGAAATTTATCATTTAGCTCGGTAAATTAAATGTCTTATTTCACACCTTTTGATGCGATTTTACAGTGATGAGAACGAAACACAAATTGCTTACGTAAGATTCACAGATAAGGACTCTGTCAGGGTCGCTCTCCTTCTCTCTGTAAGTTATGGAGGATTCTATGCCTGTTTCTTCTTATCAACGTTCGGAAACACTTCTTTCAAATTCTTATTCTAGTTATACTATTTCTTTTTCTTTTTTTCCTCACTTCTAACCGCATTCCATCTACAGGGTTCTTCAATCCTTGACAGAGAGGTTACAATCACAACAGTTTCAAATGCTTCAGCGGCAGACCCTCTGATCTTGGATCATGGAGCTGAACGCCTTGAGGTTCTTGGTCTTGACCTGAATCTATTCATCATATCTGTCACAAATATTTGTGCGATGCACATATTTGCCTGGGTTCAATGCATCTTTATGTTTATGTGTGTGTGTGATGAAGATAGAGCCCATCGGTTAACCTACCTCTGCTACGTTAACTACTCTCTTCTTTGCTCAGCTTAGCGTCTCAGCCATGTTGTGTCTTATAACTTCCTTCACAGTTCCTTGATTGTTTTTTTTCTTCTCTCCTTCCCCCCCCCACCCCCCCCCCCCCCCCCCACCAAAACAAAACAAATCTCAGATATTATTTTGTTTATTTGGTACTGTATCATGCTTGTCTGATTTTGATATGTAATAGACTCCGAAACTCTCCCTTTCTCTCTCTCTCTCTCTCTCTCTCCATCTGAGGATATATTATTCAGAGGAGTCTGGAACTACAATGGTGCACGATGGACACTACCTGATTGGCTTGAGGAGAACTTAGAGACATGACTTCATCTGTATCACAGAGACCCACAAGAGCCCAGAGAGAGGTCTTTTTCACATCTCAAGTTTCAGTGGGAGTCTTACCTTCAAGACCACTACGAGACAAAGTACCTCACATGGATCAGGAGGGGTGGCACTTTTGGATAGACAAGGTATTCAGAGACACATCTAGATCATGAGCAGAGACAAGGGGGCACGATATATGTGTGTTTGGATAGAGATTGCTTGAGAGAGATGGGTGTACATAGCCATATGCTACCCCCCCCCCCCCCCCACGAGGTTCACGTTATACCAGAAGAGGGGATCAGCCCAGAGATAGAGATTCTCCTGAGTCTCGACAATGTCTATACCACTATACCCTCACCATATAGGTTCGTGGAGGACTCCACCATGGACCAAGAGTCAAGAGCCTCTCAAGAGGAATGAATAACAAATGAGCCCATGGAGCCTATTTATAGTCTCTTTTAAAGAGGTGGCCCGATTCACACTTGGGTGGACACTACACACTTGGCTGGACAACATAACTACATGCATTCATCATTGATGTCCTTTGGATTTAGGGATTTAACACTTCCTCCCCTTATTTTGAATTATTGTCCTCAACAATTTCCTCGATTAAAACCGGAAACTGATCCGTCAATGTCCTAAGTGACTCCCAAGTCATACTGACTCATGCTCTCACTCAATCAATTGCCTCAATGGAAGCCCCACTAGGCTCTTTAGGCATCTCATCAAAACCCTCACAGGATTTAGTGGAACTTCATGGATAAATCCTCCGAGTTTTTGATCATGTCCTAACGTGTCACCTCACCATCTTGCTTGAGCCACTTCACTAAACGTTTCATGTGCTATACAGGTGTCTTGACCCTCAAAACAGATGAAGCCGTTTGGCTACCCTAGGAATCCTCTAAGCATTTAGATCTCCTTCTGAGGCATCACCAAATCATCCGTCGTCAACCACTACTCCAAGTGGCTTATGTGTGCAATATGGAAGCTGTGTTTCCTTGAGGAAAACCTAACTCATAGGATATCCAAGCTATCATCCTTGTGATCCATCAAGGACCACAACCTCTAGAAGATAACTCTCTGCACACGTCAGCTTTGGCAAGTCTCGAAATCTCGAGTTACCCGAAGCTACACCCCCATAAGTCACTATGGAGATCATGAGGCTAATGGAGTAGGATGATATGAAGACTACATAGTGCCAGTATGTCTTCTGAGAAGGCAACAAAGTGCAAGGTCGTCTTTGTGCTCTTCCCTCTCTCTCTAAGTAGTTTTTGCATCCGTGCATACTTGTGGAAAACCAAACAAACACTAAAAGAGCTCTTGCAAACCTTATGACAATGAATAAGTTGCCTCATGTGTATCCCTCAACACCAACTTACTAATGGATGTGAAGTACCTGCAAGAGCAATCTACTAGCGGGGAAGGTTACTCACCCAATTATGACCATGACAAGGGGAAATTTGTTAGGTATATCCACATACCTGTTGGGGATAAAGACCCCAAGGACTCTCCTTTTGTATATTTTGACCCATCCATCTGAAAGCTCTCTTCGAGTCTCGAGAGCTTTCCAGACATATTTTTGTTGGGGAGTTATAGGCATTTATATTATTTTTATGACTTTTGGTCATTGGCCATGTGTGAACATGCCCAAATGACCTAAAAGTCACTTATCAATAAGATTTGGTCACAAATCTCTCATAACTTAATTGGGACTTCTTCAACTTCAGCTTCTCCATCTTCTTCTCCGAATTTCTGTGCAGGTTTCTCTCTCTACTTTCTCTCTCTTCATGCAGCAGCCCACTCCCTTGGCTTTTGGAGCACACCACAACGTAGCTCTCCGCGGCAACCGAGCACACCACGACGTAGCTCTCCGCGGCCTCTTTCAACTGTTATCAGAGCTTTGAGCTGTTCCATCGCTACAAAGTTGCTCCAAGTGCTTTTCTACTTAAGGCTATGTTAAGCTGAAGGCTTTTTCTTGCATTTGAGAGGATTTCATCGCAAAAAACTTTCTTTTTTCGCGATGAAAGTGCTGTTTTTGGTATGCACCGAACGCACGGACTACCTTGATACTTGCTTCGTGAAGAATCTCTTCTATTGTTCTTTTTGTATCCCCACATGTCAATTTCAGCATCCACATTGTTGATCTTTTATCTACAAGTCTTTTGTTGCAAGAATTCTCTCTCATTTCAAGTGTGAAGACATGTACAAAGATTGAGGAAGTGCATACTTGCTGGAAACTTATTACAGAAAGTCATTTTTCTGATTTTATATGTCATATTGCCCAAAAATTGGGGCTTTTGTGGAAACAAACACCCATTGACTCGGTTTTGCATCTATGTATGCCTTTTGTGGTTGAAAAACAACAAATTTGTTGTTTTGGTGCGTATACAACTTGTTGGAATTTTTTGAGATTTTCTGCAGAAAATTTCAGAAATTGATTTTTGCAAGTTTTGAACAGTTTTTGGGCTTATCTCAGCTATAGTCTCGTAAGGTAATTGCGCATAGGATAACAGGTGAATTTTACGTTTTTTGGTGAAATTTTTGAAGGTATCAGTGTGTAAACATTGCAAAAAGCTTGTTTGAGATCAAGAGATTTGAAGGTAGCGGTTTTGATTTGTGGAATGAGAGAATGTTGGGCATCCTCTTTCT